>OX235279.1:14542159-14662705 GCA_944472155.2 Trichobilharzia szidati
TCACCGAGCTCTCCAAAGACAGCGAAAACATGATTATTCTTGGTTAAATGTGTGTTTGAGTTCCACTCAACAACGATAACACCAAGACCTCAAAATTACCTGAACAATGGTGATAAGCAGCTATACAGTGAAGATAATTTTCTAAGTAGAAAACAAGTGCTGTGGAACGAAATGAGTTGACCGAAATTCAAGCGTAAGAAGTACCTTAGAATGAAGCAGAATGTTGCCACCAAGGTGAGATCGAGAACTGTGTCCACAAGAAACACGCACCGACAGTCTCGGCAGATAATCCAAGATCAGAATAGCCCACATTCACGCCAACAAGATCACATCGTAAAGCAATAGATTATCAATGTATTGCACAACCACAAACAGTTGCATTAAAATTGGAGATTGAACGGGGACAAAGACAAACAGTAAGGATCATTTCGACGTATGATATTCCAACTTCAGAACACCGACAGATGTTGTCATTCGATTGTTCAGGATGGAATTTCGGAACAATCTTTCCGTTACACCGACCACTCAAATCCCTTCGTACACCTTAAGACAACTTTTCAAGTATTCTGTCGTGTCTCTGTCTCTTACTTCTGGTCTCGAGGACTTAAAACAGTACGCCTGCATAACCCCATCTTAACCTAAATGAAGAAGGCGATGTCTTTTTACACGCCTTTTTCGACATCTTTCATACTCTGAAGAACGAAATCTGCAGGAAGTTTCGAGAGGTCTACTGGCAATAGAAGAACACATTTGGTTGGCTCTTGTTTAGTGGAATTCGATTACACGTATTGTAAACTGACTATACCCAAGCATGGAGGCTCCACCTAAATAAACTGGTGTCAAGCATTAGTGCAGTTAAGCCAAGACAAGCTGTCTAACCAGTGAGATCATCAGATGATGCAGATAGCTGCAAGTAAACGTGAAGTTTTCTCACGTGACGAGAGCGTATTATCATTTATAAACTGCGAATTATCGACAGCTAGTATATGTTCATGTTGTTCAACAGATATATGCGGTATAGGTTATTGATCAGATTTCATATCAGATTTTTGAATTTCAGAATTTAATTTCTTCATAATATGTCTATACTTCAAGTATAATAGTAACAGTCAAGCTAAATGACAACAGATTAAACTAAGATTGAAATGCTTAGGGAATATCGGCCAAAGATAACAAACTAAATCATTCCAGCTGGACTTTGTATCCGAAGTGAGATATTCCTGTGTCGCTTCCACACGATTACACATGGTATATTTTAAATATTTATTTGAGATATAATATCGTCACGAACAATAGACGAAGTACAAAGTCGCTGAAGAAGAAGATGATTGATGTCATGTAGGTATGAAGAATCATCAGAACAATTACATCCTGAACCTTCTAAGCTCTCATGCGTTGCAGATAAATATACATTGTCATCAGTTAGTGATTTCTCGTGTAGTCCTTGATAAATTGATGAATTCAATGAAACTGAAGACAAAAGAGATGAATTACTCTCAGGATGAGCAGCAACCTTTGAATTTTGGAGAGGGAGAGTTTATTATCCGAAGACGCTGTAGACTCATTAATACGACGAACATTGTTACTGATGTCTGACGAAGGAATAAGGCAATGCTTTAGTAGAGGATGTTGTGACAGCAGCGTGTGAGCAAAAATATATGAGTGGCGAAACAATTGAAATATATCCGCAGCATGCATCAAGTATACCATAATCCAGATTGTAGAGATAAAGAGAAAAGAATATTGTATTATCGGAGATTTCCTTTATCTTACAAGTATGCGTAAAGGTGTTGAGACGTTTTGCAATGTTTGGCCATCGGATGCTAGATATGTAGCTGAAATCTCACGTCTCGGTTCATTCGATGGGTAAGCCTCCAGCCACAATAGGAAACGGAGTGCACGACTGTTGAGAACTAGGTGTTTAATCTGCATGAACATCTCTTTTTTATTCACAAATAAGACTACTGAGTCAACTGGCTTCAAAGATCTGAATATTTCACACATCTTTATGGCAACAACAGTAGAAGAGAATAACATATTCACGTTGTTGATAATAGGTGTTTTGTCAAGCAATTTAAGGAAGACAGGCTGAATACCAATACGAAGGTGACCTTTCAGTTGCTAAATAGTCTTGGATTTGGTGACCTTACCAACAAACATATTCGAAGTTGATCTATCGCTTTCTGGTTTGTCCCTAGGTATCACCTCGATTTGCTTCATTTGGAATTTTAGTTGTTACAGACTTTAGCCATTTCTTCAAACTTAAACTATCGAAGTTATGAGTACCGTTCATTATGGTCACATATCCTGCCTCAGTGTTATTGTGCTTGTCACCCTGAGCTTTGTTCTCTGCAGTCACTCTTTCTGTCAAGTTAGTGGGAACTTTTGGAGTAATTTCTTCACTCTTATGTTGGGAGGCTGGTTTAAGAAGAGTAGGATTAAGTTTAGCACTTTTAGTTTCCATAGCAATTTGAGTTGTCTTGTCATCTACGTCCTCTTCCTCATTATCCTCGTCATCATTACTGTCGTAGTTAACGTATTCCTCTTGACCATCGCCTTCGTTAACGTGAACATCATCTTTCTCTCCGTCGTCTAGCTCACTATCGCCTACTACTTCGTATTTGTCACTCTTCATTTCCATCGTTCTCATCGAACATTTCGCCTTCCAGAATGGTCATCCAATATTTCCACATTCTCCTCGTTCACAACATGATCCGTAGAATTGATACAAGTATAAAACTTGGGCACTGTGGTAGAGTGTAACTCCATTATAGATAAGATTTTATTTTGATAAATCACACAGTGTTACACAGTAATATCAACTGATGACTTTTTGAGCACAAATTATTGCTCATAATCATATCAAGTCACTCACACAACTTTCTTGCTTCATTTATATACACAAGTAAAAATTGATGATTAGACATTTGAATAGAAATCAATATGGCAAAATGTACATTCGGAATTAATAATATGAGTGTGTTCAATAAAATACAATCAGATGGGAAATAAGACGAGTGTTTTTATCGTCATAATAAGTAACTTGTTAGTATGTTGTGATGTGCTTAATTGAAATAGAATTTTGAGATTATTCATTATTCTCTTCTGATTTGACTGGTGGTAATAATATCTTCCATATTTCTGGTGTTTGCATTGAGTCATTTCTGTTGCATGTGTTGGGTGTAGATTCAATGAACCAGGATTCAGTAATCAATCTCTCTCTCCACCTACCTATGTTACTCTTTAGAATTTTAACTCTATCCCATCCTATTGTGTGGTTGTGTGTTATTGCATGTAGTGCAGTTGCTGAGCTTTTTTCCAAACAACTTATCTTCGCCGGTGGGGTCAACCATTCTTACCTTGGCTAAATTCTTATGTTCCGACAATCTGATTACCCCCGATCTACTAGTTTGACCTATATAGTTGACCTCACAGTCATTACAAGGTATTTTGTAAATTATATTATTTTGTTTAATTGGGTCCTAACAAGTTACTCACTTATTATGACTATAAAAACACTCGTCCTATTTTCCATCTAATTGTATTTGATCAATAACACTCATATTATTATTTCTGAATGTACATTATCTCATATTGAATTTTATTCCAATATCTAATCGATTCCACACATGTATATAAATGAAGGAAAAAAAATTGTGTGAGTGACTTGATATGATTATGAGCGGTAATAATTTGTGCTCGAAGCGTGGTCATCAGTTGATATTACTGTACAACACTGTGTGACTTATCAAAATAAAATCCTATCCATAATGATCCGTAGAAGTCTTCATTGGGCGTCTGTCAATCATATTTTCTCAGTATTTTGAAAACTAAAGCAACCCAAACGAACTCGTGTTCGGGACTCAGGAAACCTATTTATTCGTGCTACTGTATGCGTGAATAAAATCCATTGGGACGCACACAGTCACAAAACGCTCCAAGAATAGCGAAAATTCTATTATTCGTGTTTCACTCTTTTCAAAAATAATGATACCAAGGACTAAAAATCGCCTCATCTGTGCCTGCACTTTAGTAGCTTTGTTACATTTAAGACTTCCGCTTTTGTCGGAGCATTGGTGTCCACTAGTAGGCAGTTCCGTGCATCTGTTGGTGATGTCGGTGTTTCTGGGCCAGTTGAATATGATGGTCGATTCAAGAGTTTTTTAAATTGATCAGCCCATTGTATGTTTTTCCCCTCCCTGTTAATCAGGTCCCATTAAACATCTTTTATAGTCGTCATCATCTTGAATTTTAGTTTGTCTATGGTTCCTTAGAAGGCTTTCAGCTTGACCTTGATGGTGTTTTTAAACTAGTTATTGGTTTAAACTCATATGTGCTCCCATTCTTGATGTTTTCAAAGCAGTTTAAATTAACTAATTGTTTGCTTCATATTTTGTTCAATCGGATACATCACTGGATCATAGAAATTGTCATTAATATTGTAGTCAATTATTTATATGAATAGAATCCATGTCTTCGTTACAGTTCAATAGAATAAAATCAACAGAACTGTGATTAATGTGAAAATGAATCATGACTTATAAGTAGATTTCAAACTGCTAAAAGTTCATGAATTGATATTACAAATACTCAAATTGTCGGTTTTTGAAAACATAATACTAACTGAGGGTGTACATTTTAATTTTCACACTGAAGAGAAGAATGCGGAACAGGACTAGTAATTCTCTTTTATTTCACTATCAGTATGACTATCATGACATGTTTTTTAGCACCACATCAAAATACTCACTTGACAAGTCAATTTGACAAAAGTAGGGATACATTAAATTTAACATATGTTAAATAATGACACCATCAATAATAATAATTGTGGAATGTCACTGAAACAAAAATATGAACCCAGTTATCCTTGGAAAGTTTTAAAAATGTGCTGTGGATAATTCTGCTAGTGCAGTTGATTTATAATTAGTTCTCTGAAGAATATTTGCTAGTGGAGAAGTTTGTGGAACAAAACATCAAATTTCTCAGGACATCTTTTTTTGAGAAAACATGTCGCTTCGTTTTCCAGTTTCCACTTTTCGGATACAATACCTGTGTAAACAAGGAGCAATGCATAAAAACAAATATTCTCACTGTGTCATAACTCACTCATAGGTTTTACTTTCACAAAATCAGCATACACCTCACCTTCTGTGTGAAAGCAGCGGCCGGATAGAGGCAGTCAACTGTGTTGACTCAATTTTGTGCATTTTGTAGAACTGAACAACGCAGATAAAGTTGTGAATTCATTATACCTTTCGAGACTTCATCTTTTACTAATTTTACTCAAAATTGATGGATTATATGGGAAATTTTATGTAGATAAATAAATTTTATCTCAACTTGCAAACGTGGTACTTCATGAAACATTCGCATTTAAAGCTGCAGAATTCGAAAGTAAACTTTCGATTCTATTGTTACGCTTATGATTAGTTCTGTCATATAAGTCAATCATTGTCACACTTTATGGAAACGTATGCGAGATGATCTCAATATGATACTGTTGACGATATAATTGTCTTTGCTTCTAAAAGCGAATTGATTGCTAGTTTGGTTTAACGTAAACTGTGCTTCGGAATCAATCATCCAACGATAAACGGATGTGTTCGTTAGGTATTTGAATTTCATTTATGAAGAAAATAAGAAAACAAATTCAGCGAAGAAAATGTTTTCCTTATTGACGAAATCATCTTATTAGAGGCTGTACGGTCGTATTGATATTTATGAAAAATGTATTGTAGTCTAATAATGAGTAATAAGGTAGGGGGTGACATAAGTGATACAATTACTCGGAAGTGGCTTTAGTAGTGAGAATAATATTTGTAAATTCCGCAGTACTCAACGACAGAAAGGAAGAAAGCGTTAGAAATTTTATAAGGTTGACAATGTTATCGAGTGACGAAGAAAGGTGGTAGTTGAATGGCGATTTAACAAGTGTGAAGAGGCTGTGAAAATGTACAAAAGGAACATATGAGAATGATAATAGTGAATTAATTATTAAAGTAAAAGCAAACTAGAAGTAAAATTAATACTCTTTTACAGAGAACGACTAGTGAAGAGGTCAAGACCATGGTAGAATAAGAGACTGGACAAACTTTTCTGTATACAGAGTTCGGCGTTGTATTGACGAATCGACAACGCCTCCGCCCTACACCTTCGCCTGCCTTGAATATTCTATTGCTTTTGATTTATTTCTTCCATTTCTTCTTGTATACTTCCTTTTTGCTATTTTCCCTCCTCTGCTCTTTCAAATCTCAGCAACACAGTATGATAAAGTGGCAGTTTTGTGGCAATTCGTCAATACAACTTCAAACTCTTTATACAGAAAACGTTTGTCCAGTCTCTTATTCGACCATGGTCTTGACCTCTTCACTAGTCGTTCCCTGTAAAAACAAATTACAGTTTTACTTTCAGTTTGCTTTTACTTTAATAATGAATTCACTATTATCACTCTCATTTGTTCCTTTTGTACATTTTCAAACTCTCTTTACACTTGTTAAGTTGAAACTCAACTACCTTTGTAGTGAGAGCTGTCTGCAAGCCAAAATTGTAGACAGCAATATACGTCAATGTTCACGTCCCGAATCAGGGTCATGAGAAAAACAATAACAAAGCTGAATCTTGAGAAAATCACCAGCCAGTCACAGTGGAGTTAAAGTGTGGAAATATGGATCACAGATACATGACTTTATTTTCTGAGAAACGGCCACAAAGAGATGACAGAATAACCTTGAGCGAGAAGACAAACAATCAGAAGAGGTTGTTTCCCCGCTGATAATGATGCACATAAACATCTTTAAATACCTCTTGATTCTCTCAATGAACGATCTGTTACCTGTCCAGTGTCTTCTGTCGTTATACCCTTGTTCTCACTCAATAGCAATTTTAACCTTATTGAATTTCTAACCATTTCTTCTTTTGTACTGTTGAGTACAACATAATTTACAAATTTCATTTATTTTACTTCTAAAGCCACATCCGAGTAGTTATATCAATTATGTCAGCCCGCCCCCTCCCTATTACTCAATAATAGACTACTATACATTTTTGGTGAATATAAATACGACTGTACAGCCTTTGAAGAAGATTTCGCTGATAAAGAAAGTTTTCTTCTCTGAATTTGTCTTTTATTTTTTGTCATGTATGTGTTCATTTGTCTGTATTGGAACCACTGAACTCACGTAAGATGAAGTTAATTCACTTCAGGCGACAATATGTTCATCTTATATTTTTAAAACTCCAATACAAATATAAACTAGGTAGTGGTTAATATACTATCTGTAGCGCAGTTTTACAGACTCTAGTGTGTCGAGTTGTTAGGTCAATGAAACCAAAAATGAAATCACTCGGTTGTATTCGACTGACGAATGCTTTTACTGAAGTTGTATTTCACTGCAAGTTTTCATTCACCGTGTTTTGTATTCATAATTAGGTAAAAGACATCAATGTGATATTTGTGGAAAGGATTTCAGTCAAGCTGGTTATTTGAAGATTCATAAACAGTCTGTTCATGGAGGTGAGTTTGTTGTTTTGTGTGTTTATTTTATGTCATTATTTCATGTTGATCTGATACATTCGACGTTTCACTATTGCGTCACATACATGGCCACTGTGGTTTCTCTCTGTATATAAGTGGAACTTGGTAATTTCTGTAGAATTTTCTTTTCTAAAAGTAATTTCAGAAGTCGGCTCCCAGCATTTAGATCTTTGCTGATTGCCATGACTGTTGCGTAATTGCCTTGTATAAGCCTTTAGTGGAAGTGTGACTGTCATTTTTTATTCACTGTATGAAACTGAACAACTGAGACTGATTGGTGAATTCATTAGGCCTTTCGATGCTTCATCCTTGATTAGATTTTTGCGGAAATGGTAAAATATAAGTGGAATGAAACGACTGAGTTCTATGTAGATAGATACTCAAACTCTGATACTCTTTTCAAACATGTTGCTTGAGCAGGTTTCGGAAACAGCCAGTTGATGTGATTGTTCTGCTTCTGCTTATTTCTATCAGGTATGCATGGGAGTACTTTACGAAAACGTCTACGGGATGATTTTTCATCATATAACTGTTGACAGTACTAGACAGGACTAGTAATAACAGCGAGATATTGACAGCAATTACATTCAAGATCTAGAATAAGTCCTTACATAAATTGGAAAATACTGTCATCAAGTCGTATTTACACACTTTTGTGTGAACGGTTAAAAACAGAGCATCTAAGAGAGAATTCACTACATCTTTTGATACTCCATGTTTCAAAGTGTGCCAACCAGTTGACTGGGCACGCACGTACAAGGGATGTTTGTAACTCAGTGTGTGAAGAAAAGATGTAAATGGGAGGAATTAATACTTTTTGACAAATTCCACTTCACTTGAAAATGTCACAGGAAACAGGATGAAATTCATCAATTCATAATTCAGCCAAATTTCTTTTATATTATCTCGCTTATCTGATGTTCAGTTCATCTACGTGTCACAGTGGTAATCTGTGTTGTAGTGGACTAAAACGTGTCTTTCATTCGATGTATGAAATAGCAACTATGTCTTCACGATCTTTAGGTAAGACATACACACAGAATCGTCGTTGTTAGGAGCGTGTTACAAGTAGATAAATCAGTTATAGAACCGTTTAGATAGTGTTGAGTAGTGAAGGTTTACAATTGGGTCACGGAAAGGATTCATAACTGTGATCACTTTTATTATGTAATACAATGTGAATAAAAACCATCAGTTGTCTTATTTAATTAATTGAAGTCACATTTTTACTCTTTCACCTCTGTCTTAAATTGTTTCTACTCTTCAGGGAAACCAAAGAAGGATGTGAAATCATAGAAAGCATGCAGTTGAAAGAAGAAAGTGATTGCTTACAAAGTCAAGGATATTTTTGTTCATTTTTATACACAATCATGCTACTTTTTCACTACTTAAATAAACTGTTTTCTAGCACCTGAGAAGTATTTCTTATGATATATTGCGTCAATTTCGCCATTCTTAGTCTGTCGTCGTCGTCGTAGTCGTTACCATTTACTAAACAGTTTCACCAAAATATTAACCTCAAAAGCGGATTACAGTATGTGATTCCCTTCACAAATAACAACTACATAATAATAAATCGCTGTGGCTTCTGCTCATTGACATTTTTCCTAGAAGAATAAAGCCTCACCTTCCAGAGTGAGAATAGTATTTTGACAGGGTTTTGTTCTCTGAGCAGGATAAGTTTACTCGGGAAGCTTTTATTGCCTTACTACTGGGAAACATCTTCAGCGCATACTTCAATTCGGAGTGAGGTTTTATATTTCTTCACGAATTTATTAGTCATCACTTCTGGGGACAGTGAACGTGGTTGGTTGCTTTTGTGTGTTTTCACATCCTCTAGTCTACTTGTATCGGTATTGATTGTTTCCTTGACCTGAAGTTTGACTTTTTATGCATGTGATTTTCTTCTCATGGATTGGTAAATTTCATCTATGTTAATGTGGCTGTTGGTCGCTGATTCAGTGGAATATCAGGCTTCCAGAAATTCCCTGTCATTCTTGGTGCTTCCTCTGTCTAATATGAACGTTGTCCCAGTCAGCTGATGCTCGTGATTGTCTGTATGCAGTGATGTGAGTGAGCGAGTGGATATCACATCTTTTGATGGCTAGTTTATATTCATCGATGCGAAGAAGACGAAGTCCACTTTGGCCAATGTAGAGTTTTCACAATCGTTGCAATTTATTTTGTAGATGGTGTTGATTATATCTTCTTTTGTTTTTGAGTCTTTTGGTTGACACAGAGTTGAGTTTAGTGATTTTATTGGTTTTTGTGCGACATCGATTCCTAAAGGTGTTTGAAGAGTCGCGCAGTGGTTTCTGAGACGTTCTTTATACATATCGTAGGGTGATTTTCTTTGTGTTTTCCTTGGTAGCCTTTGATTCGGTTGATCGGCTGGCTTGGGGGTAGATGTCTTTTGATGAAGCTTTTGCGGATATCCATTCTTTTGTAAGACGTCCCAGAGATATTTTTCAACAATTTAACTTACGACCAGTTACGTGCTGTTTGTCGAAATATTACCGGTGAATGACACAGGTTAGTCGATGCAATGACTGATTGACTTGTCAACATAGAGTGTGCACACGTGAGTGTCATACGAAACTGTTGTGATACTTTAATGGACAGATATGTGTACAAGCGGAAGGATTAGATGAAAATTCGTGGATTGTCTTAGTTCCACCCGATGGCTTCTGCCTACTGATTAACATAACGAAGTCTATTTCGAACAAGTGTCTTGCAGATCTAACATCCAGAGTGGTAGCATAAAAGTTCAAGCATAGTGCAAACTCTTTACTCTATGGTAGGTGTCCTGATGTAGTTCAAGTCGATAGGAGTACAACAACGGTAGCATGTCTCCATTCGACCTGCCAGTAAGCCAGCTATGTTGTTTTAACGCTTCTAGAAAAGGTTTAAGATAGGTCAGTCCTAAAGGCTGTTCACTCCGACCTAATCTACTGTACTTCGTAGTTGGCGATGAAGTCTTCGTATGCATATATCTTCATAAACAGGCTATGCCTATCGGGTCTCAAGAACTTGTCCCTTAACCACTTTAGTCACGAGGATACTAATGCTTTTGCCGCTTTGGAAACTCCAAGAATGCACTGTTTTGTAACTGAATTAGGAAGTAATTCCCACACGGAGTGCTAACTGAAACTTGTACATGGAATTACTCGCGAACGACAAGCATTGTAGTAGTAGTAGTAGTAGTGTTGTATCATTAGAAGAACTGAAATTATGAGAGGTAGTCACGCAGACAGTGTATATAAGTGGTTTATATTTTCCTCAAGGAAACTGTGGTACACAGGATTAACAGAGATCCAACTTGGTCATCGTCGGATGAATGGGTCCATCGCTCATCTTCACTTGTGAAGAAGAACATGATGGTGGATTACATTTCCTTGACGTCCAATTGAGCAGAAGAGAGGATGGTTCACTCAAGAGAGATGTCTATAGAAAACCTACATCTGTAGGACAATATACACATTTCCTCAGTTTTGTACCAATCCGATATAAAATCAATTTGGTCAGATGCCTTACGACTAGAGCAAGACGTATTTGTACAGATGACTCCCTAGAAAATGAGCTAGGATATATCCAAAATACGCTGGTCCAAATGGGTTATCCTAGTAGATTTGTTAGGAGACACATGAATACCAGGTACAACAAAGAAAAACTGACAACAGTTAAAAAGAAAGAACTGTTCATGAAACTTCAATTTAATGGGGACATGGCTAGTGAAGTCTTACATCTGAGATTATCGAGAGCGATAAAACGGACTTATACTGCCGCCACCCTTTGTTTGTCATTTTCCAGCCGACCAATTTTGATTGCTCAAGTGAAAGATAAGCTACCTAGTTGTGCCACTTCGATGTGTATCTATAAATTCAGTTGCTCCTATGGAGAAAGCTATATAGGGCGAACAACTAGACAACTTAACAAACGCATTAATGAGCATCTTCCTTCATGGTTTGGAAAAGGTCAAATAAAATCCATACGAAGTTCTATTTTGGCTCATTTGATTGATAGCGGTCACCAAGTGGACAAAAATAGTGCTTTCAAAGTTATCTATCGTATTCCATCGAGTCTTTCGAATGGAATCAGAAACCGTCTTTTACACCTAGCCGAAGCTATGGGAAATAATTCGAGAGAACAATCCTAGTCTTTGCATACAACAAAAGAAGTTTGTTCTACCTTTGTCTCTCCCTTGGCCTAGGTGAATTGTATTCAAAACCCTCCCACCCTTTCTTATTTTCCACCTCCTTCGTACTTTTATAATATTTATTTAAACTCTGATTATCGTTCCACTTCACCTTTTAAGATTTGACCCAATTTATTTATACACTTATATACATATACTATCTTTGTTATTCTTATCACCTGCATAAACCTTATTATCAATATTTTGTTATCATTATAATCATCGTTATTAACTACGTTCAAAACATTTACCACATTATTATTATTATTACTCATTTTACTAACATAACCTACAATATTACATCAAAATCTATAAATACGTGTTGATTTTCTGTAATAAACGTTCTGTTGCCTGGCCCTTGTCTTCTGTTGTTCAGTTATTAATTATTATTATTATTATTAAGATAATCATTTGATTCCCAAAATCACCGTCATTGGTTAAAATTTTATACATAAATCTATGTAAATTAGAGTAAAGCCTGAAGAAGATCTAATTGAAAACAATATTGTTCGCTTATATGTCTTGTTCTAATATTCATTATTATTATTATTTGACAGTCACTCACCAATAGTACTTGTAATTTTACACCATATCATCGTTATTATTTTACAATCATTCTTATTGTCGTTATTTTCAACCTTGAACTTATGTCTAGACCGCCCCATTCGTTGGTTTATTTTCATATTGTCTCTCACACACCCTGATTACACTCACTCTCGAAACCTGTAATTTTCTGTTGACTATATTTATATATATACACACACGTCATTAAATTAAATTATTTCGTTTCATTTTGTCCCATGTTCTCATTGACCATGCATATTAAAATAAAACTAACTGACTATTGTTCCATCTCATCTTATACTTGTTCCACAATACACTTTCTGATATGATTCTAATTTACCTTTACTGGCTGGCTATTGTATGCTTTGATTTATAATTGTACAGCCTGAAGAAGAATTTATTGAAAACGATAAATGTTCACTCTAACCATTTTTATTCTGAATTCATATATATATATATATATATATTGTGTGGTGGATAGGCATTCTCAAGTAGTGTCTTCCTCAAAAGAGTGATCTCTTCTTCTACTGGGGGAAATCGTGGGAGGCTTATTTGTGATGTACAGTGTTAATTGATAACAAAGATGAGAGATTATTTATTGTAAGTTAGTGTAACAAAGATCAATCGAAGTCTCAGAGTAATCGAGAGAGTCAGTTAACAAAGAATTGGTTAAGTGATGTAAAGTCATTTGGGAATAAATCGATAATTCTAGACACACACACTCATGAACACTAATCAGCATGATTGATTTGAAACAGGAATACAGAACAGTCAATAGATCAATTCTGAGGTATAGTATTGCTTCTGTTCATGTAGTCATAGAAAAGATTTCATTTAAAGTCGTCACATCGTTTACAAAAAGGATTTCCCTCCACAACAGTATATTTTTAACACCAGTACACAGCCGACATGTTCCGAATCCAGGACCTTTCGGCTTCGAAAATACCGCATAGACCATTCAGCCACTGGTACCCGATCCAATAGTCCACCAAATCAGGCAAGATGATGGTCACTCGCCATTGACACTAGTGGAGGTCGCGTTAAATATATATATATATATATATATCACGAATTAACAGAAGTTGGAATTCATAGCCGGGCCACTGGATCGGGTCCCAAGGGCTGAGCCACCTACAAGCTTCTTACCTTGTTACCTGTAGGTCCTAGATTCAAAACCCGGTTGATTGACTACTGGTGAGGAGTTCCAAGCACTAGGAAAAGACGGCTAGCTCTCCAGTACTCCCAGCTTGTTTTTAACAGTGGCCCTCTAACTGATGTCAGCTAGTGAACAGTCCGGTGAACCAATCAAATCCCTGCAAACCAACACTTGAAAATTGTAAAAATTCAATTTATTTTCAATAACGGAAAAGTTTTTTTATCATCTGTCTGTTGGCTCATATTTGTAGGAAAGACATTTTGATCGGATATAGTGAATAACAGTTAATATCAAGTTGACAACTTTTGAAATCACCGAAAACAGCCATTGAGTCATGAAGAAAATAAAAGACAAATTCAGCGACGAAAATTTTCTTTATCGACGAAATCATCTTCACAGGCTGGCTGTAAAGTCGTATTTATACTTACCAAAAATGTATAGTGGTCTATTATTGAGTAATAGGGGGGGGGTGAAATAATTGATATAATTACTTCGAAGTGGATTTAAACTAAACTAAAACAACTAAAAGTTGTAAATTACGTGGTGCTCGAAGGCGCTTGTGGTATCTTTCCTTCAGTTTGTTCCGTTTGGTCTTTCCGGCTACTTTCTTTTGAAAATTTGTTTTCATCTGACATGACAGATAATATTTTATCGATGTAGTCTTGGCGATGCATCAGAGCAAAATGTGTGCTTTGTGAGGTCAATATAACTAGCTCCACACGAGCAGGTGAACACCACGAAATTTACAACTTTTAATTTTTACTTCTAAATCCACTTCCAAGTAATTATATCAATTATGTCACCCCCTATTACTCAATAATAGACCACTATACACTTTTGGTAAGTAGAAATACGACTGTACAGACAGCCTCTGAAGATGATTTCGTCGATAAATAAAATTTTCTTCGCTGAACTTTTGAAATATTTTATTTAAGGTGTCATGAACTAGAGGTTTTTCTATTTCTCATGTAATGTAATGTAGTTATTTGTTAACGGAGTGAAATGACTCCTCTGTGTGTGTGTGTGTGTGTGAGGCACAACACCCTCCTCCATCCTTCTTTACGACTGTGTGATGTGTTACCATTCAAAGTAGAAAACTTGAATAAGGGTTAGCTAGTATTTTTGACTACCTGTGTGATTTCATCGCACTTCCTTTGTTAACCTGTATAAAATCGTCAATCATTTTGGGGGATAGTCACAGATTATGAGTCAAGGAGAACAAGTCAATCGATGGGGCTGCAAAGTTACATCGGCAATGTTAGACTTTCAGCACCACTAACTACCAATCAGCAAACGACCTTCAACGGACCAATCACATGAAAGAGGGATTTTCGATAAAGGAAAACGTACATTTATGGAAAAAATGCATAAAAGTGTTACACAGGGTATCTTTCTCTAACATGTGACAGAGACATCTCCCAGTTTAGCTTAGTAGTGTCAATAGAAAAGTCACACCACATTCTGTACATATATTCATCCAAATGACTATAAATGAAATCCTTTTGAGATTCATTTATAGCCCTAATCCTATTTTTCAGTCTTCCCCAAAATCCTTCAATAGAATTTGTATGTGTCCTCGTAATAGGATCGACAAAATCACTGGAATGGTTCACTCCATGATGAATTTATCCAAGAGATGACAGAGAGTTATAACCTTCCCATTCATCTGTATGCACTATTGATCCTTGTTTCACAAGTTGATAGGATCCCACACACTTTGTTATTGTTCAATTATCTTAACGACTGTTAATCTCGTATAAGTTGTATATCATCAATTCTCACACACTTTGTTATTGTTCAATTATCTTAACGACTGTTAATCTCGCATAAGTTGTATATCATCAATTCTCATGCACTTTGTTATTGTTCGATTATCTTAACGAGTGTTAATCTCGAATATGTGGTATATCATCAATTCTCACGCACTTTGTTATTGTTCGATTATCTTAACGACTGTTAATCTCGCATATGTGGTATATCATCATTTCCCACGCATTTTGTTATTGACTATTACGACCAATTATTTCAAATACTGTTAGCTGTCTGTATTGATTGTAAAAATGTATAAATACCATTTCCTAAATAAGTTTCTTTGTCGTAGTTGTAGTTGTTGTACTACAATATAAAGTCAGAGACCAGACTTTGTCTTCTGATATTTGCGTGGTTCGCTGAATCGGAAGGTTCCAGAAGCAGATAGGCATATTAGTCAGGCGCAGACAGAACAAGGCGACAACGTCCTCATTTAATTCCGCTACAGTTACAACACAAGTCTAGTAATAATAGGTATTAAAGTATTTGCCTTTCTATCTGGTATTCTCTCCACGAATCCTTTTCGTAGGGAGGTGTCATACAAACCATTCAACTAAACACTGTTTGCTCGCTGACGACCACGGTTGAATTTTTTCTTCAGTAACACAGTTTCGTTCACGTGCACAACGATGCCTTCTCCGCCCAACAACGAATTAATTCTTTCCATTTTGCATGATGCGATGTCTCTGCAGTGCTGGTACCACTGAACTGTTGAGACGAGGCTATTTGCGGTTTCAGCAGCTGCGGCTCTCACAGGCTGTTTTAAAACCTAGTAGTTGCAAATATACAAAATCTGCGTTAAGGAGAGATGCGACCTAGCAAAAAATGTTCCTACGAAATATTAAAATTATCAGCTTACCCTCTCTAATACTAACTCGTCTCAAACAAATTGCACAACGACGGACATATCCATCAATCGACCTGCTAAAGCTTTTTAAACTCATCACACCACCACCACATGAACAAATCCTCCCCTTCCTAAGCAACCCCAAATTCAGACAATACTTCAAAATATTATCCTCCTCGAACTGCAAGCGTAACTTCGTTAGAGCACACATTTGAAACGAATCAAGTGCTATACAACATTGAACTCACGTTCATGAACCTCATTGGACCATTCGACGTCGTTCGCTGATTGGTAGTTAGTGGTGCTTAAAGTTTAACTTAGCCGTAATGTTAACTGACATAGAATTGATTGAATCGGAAAGAAGTTAGTGGTGGTCAAATCAAAGCATAGAATCAGTCCGTGAAGTCTTTGACTGTTTCGCTGAGTCAGTCACCACATACATAGTGAGGTGTAGACTGTCTACCTGGTTGAAGTTATCACAGACTCTGGGAACCAATGGTGGTTTGAGTTTGTTAGTGATATGGTTGAAACCTGTTCTTAATATGTTCACATGTATGTTCACTTTTTGGTAATCTCCTAGATGCATTAATTAAGGCGTCATGTTCCTCTATGTAATTATGCTTGAAAAGCAATGAGATGCTCACTAGCGAATGGCTCTATTCGGATAGATAGTAAGTAACCTAGGCTTCTAGTGAGGAGAAGCCGTGACCACTACTGTGCAGCAGGTGTCAGGTGTGCGGACAAATACTTGCCACCGATGAAGTTGGCTAGTTGTCGCGCTATGTCATGAATTAGTCGAAGTTAGAATTCATGAACTGACCATTGGATCGAGTCCCAGTGGCTTAATAATCTATGAGCTAGCTCGTCCTGGGTTCGAACTCTGTCAGTGGGTGAGTGCCGCTGAGCAGTCTCAAGCACTAGGACGAAACAGCTGGCTGTCCAGTACTTCCAGCCGATTTTCCAATGCTTCTCCAACCGATGTCAGGTCAGGATGAAATTCTGTAACTAATCAATCAAATCCCTACATAGCAATACTTCTGTATTTCCGTACATTTCTCTTCATTGTAGTTCCGTTTTGAAGTCTTTGTTCCTGTGTGTGTATGTGTGCTATGCGTATGTAGTGTATGTGTGTTCTCACATGGTAACTCAAAATGTTGTGATTTTGTGCAAAATCCTACGTTAAACATTCAATCTCACTGTCAAAAATGGCACATACACATGCACACACACACACACACTGGATACTCATTGACAATTTACACAATGAAAACTAGTAAAAGACTTAGATGAAGAGTGAAACTGTCAGTTGTTTGTATTTTGTGTAACGATGACAAGAAGTTAATCGATGGATGGTGACTAGCAGTGGAATCCAGTCCTATGTGGGACTCGTCAGCTATCGGGATGTACCTGCATTCCGCGGTGAGTGATGATGATAATGTTCTCACCAAGGCTCGAACCCAGTGTCCATAGTTTCAATCGCCATAGCGTTATCCACTAGACCACATGGGCCACGAAAGCCACGTCTCTTGTACCATGGGTCATATTAATTATTTAATTCAATTTGTAATTTTCCCGTCGAAATTGATTGCACGAATTACTTCTGAATACAGAAGTCTGACTTCTACAGTTGTAGAAGATGAACTCATAAAGCAAAATTAATATTGGTAGGAATTCAATAAATAACCTTAAATGTTTTTTTTAAATTTTGCCATCAACTTTATGCTCACTGTCCAGAAGACTACAAATAAATCATGTTTTGTCGCTTACTTAATTATGGTGAATGCTGTTTAGGAATGTAACTAGCTTCACAGGAGCATTTTTGGAATTGAACAACCCAGATAAAGTTGTTAATTCATTATACCTTTCGAGACTTCATCTTTTACTAATTTTACTCGAAAATGATGGATTATGAGAGGAATTTTATGTAGGTAATTAAATTTTATCTCAATTTGCAAACGTGGTACTTCATGAAACATTCACATTTAAAGCTGAAGGATTCGAAAGCAACCTTTCGATTCGATTGTTACGCTTATGATTAGTTCTGTCATATAAGTCAATCATTGTAACACTTTATGGAAACGTATACGAGATGATCTCAGTATGATACTGTTGACGATATAATTGTCTTTGCTTCTAAAAGCGAATTGATTGCTAGTTTGGTTTAACGTAAACTGTGCTTCGGAATCAGTCATCCAACGATAAGTGGATGTGTTCCTTAAGTATTTAAATTTCATTCATGAAGAAAATAAGAAAACAAATTCAGCGAAGAAAATGTTTTCCTTATTGACGAAATCATCTTATTAGAGGCTGTACGGTCGTATTGATATTTATCAAAAATGTATTGTAGTTCAATAATGAGTAATAGGGTAGGGGGTGACATAAGTGATACAATTACTCGGAAGTGGCTTTAGTAGTGAGAATAATATTTGTAAATTGCGTAGTACTCAACGACAGAAAGGAAGAAAGCGTTAGAAATTTGATAAGGTTGACAATGTTATTGAGTGAGGAAGAAAGGTGGTAGTTGAATGGCGATTTAACAAGTGTGAAGAGGGTGTGAAAATGTACAAAAGGAACATATGAGAATGATAATAGTGAATTCATTATTAAAGTAAAAGCAAACTAGAAGTAAAATTAATACTCTTTTACAGAGAACGACTAGTGAATAGGTCAAGACCATGGTCGAATAAAAGACTGGACAAACTTTTCTGTATAAAGAGTTCGGGGTTGTATTAACGAATTGCCAACGCCTCCGCCGTACACAGGTGCCGAAACATGACGCCCTTTGTACCATTTAACTTCACCTTGTAGATAATCTTGCAAGACGACTCTGGTGGAGCTGTGTGGCTTGAGTTCACGAAGTGCTCGAGAATTGAGCTAGTAATTGTCTTGCCGGATAATGTTCAGAGATGCGTTTGGAAAGTGTGCGTTTTAAATGGCCAATATAACTAATTCCACAGGAACAGGTGAATTTATAAACACACATTGAGGTGGCCCAAAGAGGCAATTCATCCTTCAGACACCCATTGATCATTTGTCGGCTGTAAAATATTGATCCTTAGCTCAGCTGCAAAGAAGGCTTACCTCAGGGATCTCGATAGGTGGTTCTTCAAAATCTCAGGTGCGGTATCACTTTTAAATTTAACATTCTTCAGTACTGTCTGGGTTCTTTCAGGCTCTTGCTTTACTTTTATGCCTTTCTCAATGAATCTTGAGGAATATCCAATTTCCATGTGGACTTGTCTGAGTCGCTCCTGTTCCCCATTGATTGTATCATTGCTACATATCCTTCTTATTCTTGAGGATAAGGAGTGGATCAGATTTCTCTTTCTTCTCAAAGGGATCGAAATATGAAAATTCGTGTATTGACCATTTCCTGTTGAATTCTTGTAGATCGATCTTTGAAGGAAGCCGTCAGATCTCCTCTTTAGAAAAACAACCAAAAGTAAATGGAATTCCGACATGAACTACTATACATTTTTGGTAAATATAAATACGACTGTGTACAGCCTCTGATGAGATGATTTCGTCGATAAAAAAAATTTGCATACCTGAATCGTCTTTTATTTTTCGTCATGACTTAATGGGTATTTTCGGTCGTTATGCAAAGACTGTAGGAGTTCTTCTAACCATTTAGCTGTCGCTTGACACGGGGAATTAAATGAATGTACCACTGGCGGAAATGGTAAACACTTTGGTAAAATGTACACCTTTGGCAGTCCATATAATCTCAGTGTAACTATTCCCATAGGCTTGAGGAATTCATGACTAGATATGATGGAGAAGATTTGTAGCTCAAGTGGATGATTTTGATGTAGTTGTGTTCTCTGAGCTAGCCGGATGGTTTATTTGCAAAGCTTTCATTACCTTACTACTGGGCAACATCTTCAGCGCATACTTCAATTCGAAGTGAGCTTTTAAATTTCTCCAAAAGTTTATTAGTCATCCCTCCTGGGGATAGTGAACAGGATTGGATGTTTTTGACTGTTTTCATATCCTTTAGTCTACTTGTATCGGTATTGATTGTTTCCTTGACCTGAAGTTTGACTTTTTATGCATGTTATTTTCTTCCCATGGATTGGTAAATTTCATCTATGTTAATGTGCCTGTTAGCTGCTGATTCAATGGAATACCAGGCTTCCAAAAATTCTTCGACGTTCTTGGTAATTCCTGTGTCTAATACTTGAACGCTGGTTGTCCCAGTCGAATTGATGTTCGTGGTTGTCTGTATGGAGTGATGTGAGCGAGCGAGTGTATATCACATCTTTTGATGGCTAGTTGATATTCATCGATGCGAAGAAGACGAGGAGGGTGTCCACTTTGGCCAATGAATTCGTAACTGAAAGTAATCGGAGCTTTCGTCATACCAAGAAGATATTTGTGTGGTAAGTGTACTGAATTCAGAATTCTTTGATGACAAAATTTTAGACACAACAAAAATAATCAAAGTTTAGGAATGCTGTCAAATTACTCAGACAATTCTAATACAATGTACTACAAAAACGCTTCTATCAAAAGTACCAGACGATATGTAGTCAACAGGGTGTATGTCCTTCAATCCTCGGTGAGGATTTTCTGAATGACTGACTATATTATGGAAGGAAGACTTCTCGTCGAATATGGAAATGTGATCAGACAGACTACAATTTTCAAGTATTGGTATGTAGGGATTTTTAATTTGATTAGTTCGAGGATTTCATCATTAGCTAACATCGGTTAGAGAGCGATTGGAAAACCATCTAGGAGTACTGGACAGCCAGCTGTTTCGTCAGTCTAGTTTGGGTCTCTTCATTCCTTACACCTTGTAACCAGAAGGTCCTGGGTTCGAAACTTAGTGGTAGTAGGTGGGTGGGTATTGCTGAAGAGTCCCAAACTAGACTGACGAAACAGCTGTCTGTCCAGTACTCCCAGCTGGTTTCCCAATCGCTCTCTAACCGATGTCAGCTAATGATGAAATCCTGCAGACTATAAAATTTCCAGAAAATATCCATCAATCCATGTATAATATACCCAGAGGTGTAATGCTTCACATTGTTACAGTAGTCTGGAGGCCATTCTAACAAGAAATTATGGCATGTTTACCACGTTTTCACAAAACTACAATAACAAACTCATGTGAAAGAGAATGCGTGATAACAGCAGTAGAATTGTAACAACAGAAGACAAGGGCCAGGCAACAGATCGTTTATTAAGGAAATCAACACATATTTATAGATTTTAATGTACATTATTGTAGATTATTGTTAGTAGAAAATACAGTCTTTTGACTGGTTGTTTCTCACAGAAAGTTAACCTTGCATCTCTTTGTGGCTGTGTCAGATCATCCATATGCTGACTGTATCCGCCTACGTAAAGCCTTTGTTCTCATTTTCTCACCACCAATATTGGGGACATAAACATTGACGTCAATTACTGTCTACCAACCAACTTTGGCTAACAGCCAGCTCTCACCACAGAATGATAATACTATCAAAAAGATTAGAAATTGTTTGAATAATTATTTGAAAGGATTTCAATTGACTAAGTGTATGTACAAAGGAAATGAATCAAGAACAAGAACAGCCACCTATTTAATTATTATGAGAAATAAGCAATTCGTAATCACCCAACCAAAATATTCCCAAATATTGATTAAGTCATCAGAAAAGGGAAGACGTAAACAGCGGAGAAAATTCTACCCCTTTTCGATGATTCATTTTCATTAGCAACTGCTGTACAATCGTATTAATAATTATATTGAATCAAGAATTCATAAGACGAGTTAGATACTGGTAAAAATTTGACCTTGAAAACATGTATTAGGTAATGTAAGGTGTATTCTACATGGGGTGACTAATTAAGAATTAAAAAAGAGGGTAGAAGTTGGCATGACGCAATAAGTGTGAGAAAATGACTAATCAATAAGCTCGTGTAGAATGGACAGGAACTAGTGGAAAGACGATAAAGTGTTTTCATATAAAATCTGTATGAAAACGCAATGTTATTAACAAACAGTAGTAGGTGGATGATAATATAAGGATGATGAGAATACTAATAGTAGTAAACTTACATAATAAAAGGAGGCGAAATTATACTGAGAACGTTTCTTTGGCCACGGTAGGCTGGAGGAATGGATGTGGTGCTTTTGAATGCAGAGGTCCGGTTTCACATCCCGAATAGCCAATGATTCAGCTATGTACAGATGGCGTATTCAAAGTCATTTCTTACAATACTGAGAGACTCTGTATAACACTGTGAAGCATTCATGCAAGTGCAGGCTACTAGATGTACAGAGTTGACAAGGTGTTCTAGGATGGAGTTGCTAGTATTCTTCTTTTCTCCTCTAGCCAGCTAACCAAGCTGGACAGTGTGTTCCAGAATATGTTTTCAGACTTGACGTTGCATACGGCCGATGTACTTTGCTAAAACACTCGAACAAGTAAACTGATCAATACACATTGAAGTGGACAAAATCGGTATCTCTTGTCCTTAACGACGTTAGACTGGATAAATTATCGCCTGGAGAACGTGATGCGTAGGGTGGCCGCTAGAAATGTCTTCGGCAGCTGTAAATCACATAAAGACGTGTTCTCTCAGACAAAACTACGGGGTTTACTTTCAGTTAGCATTCGTCTTCTTCTCTTCTTCTTATGAATCCCTTTAGTTTCCAGTGGAAAGTAGAAAGAAGTTAAACAGCATATCTACACGATGTCCTTTTCTCTATAGACCCCTTTACCTGGATTCTTGGTCACCTGTAAGCTTTCATCTCTTCTTGACACACCATATTTTGTCAACTGTTAAAAATCGTCAGATTGACTATTTCCTGTGTGCATTTCAATCCTTCAAGATAAGAGCTCACTTGCACCTCTCCTTGAAGGTGATTGATGAGATAGCTGAATTTTACAAGAAGAAATAATACCTTTGAGAGGTTGGATAGGTGTCTCCAACTCATCTTTGAACTGCATCAGTTTTCGAATCCTCTAATGACTGCATGTTCGACATAAAAAGCACAAATGTTCAAAATTCACACTAACTAACTTGTAAGGAAATATTGCAAGGCATTTTTGAACATTAACGAGAGGAAATGAAGATACTCTTCATGTGTTTTAATTCAATTTCAGATATTCCCGTCGATTCATTGGACCGAAGTGCTATTATGATCATCATTATTATTAATGTTTTTATTATTACTATTTAATTGGTGGATGGTGACTATCAGTGGAATTAATCCAGGATAACGCGCATTTCGCCCTATCTGGGACTCGTCAGCCGTCAGGATGTACCGGCATTCCCTAGTGAGTGATGATGTTCTCACCGAGGCTCAAACCCAGTTTCCAACGCGAAAACAATATCCACTAGACCACTTGGGCACGAGAGCCACCTCTTGGGTAACGGGTCATATGAATTATTTCATTGAATTTTAGATTATTCCCGTCGATTGATTGGACCGAAGTGCTCGGTCTCAGCTTGACATGTCGGCTTCCTCCTGTGTAGATGCTTCGACGATGTCTGGGCATTCAATTAGAATTTGATTTGTGGATGGTGACTAGCAGTGGAATCGGTGCCACAATGGTTAGGACTCTCGCCGACCATGCACATGGCCGGGGGTTCGATCCCCTGCCAACGCACACCCGAAATCTATGGTCGGCCTGTAAATTTTGGCTACCGATATCCATGCTGAAAATTCCATACTTGTACTGAAAATACGGTGTGGCATCAAGATGTTATCAAAATAGAAAAATAAAAAAATAAACGCGCATTTCGTCCTTTTTGGGACTCGCCAGCTGGTTGTCAACCTCAGACCGAGCACTTCAGTCCAATCAATCGACGGGAATAATCTAAAATTCAATTAAAATAACACTCAAAAATTTGGATAATTTTTTTTGGATTATTGAGTGGATTATGATTAATCACGTTATTATTCATAATTTACAATCTACCTGTCTGGAGGTTAAAGTAGGCTTGTGTCTGTGCGCCTCTGCATGTCTGTACACCTGCATGTGCGTGTGTGTCCACCAATCCACGTGTCAATCAGACAACAACAGCGGCAACGACAACAACACTAGCAATCAATAAGTAACAAACGCCCTCACATACACACACAATAAGGTCAGATCAGTTTGTAAAATAAATAAATAATAAATATGCTATCCGATCTAATTGAAAAGGAATAAAAATGAAAGAATCTTCAGCGAAGAGACTCTTTCCAACGAATTTATTATCAAGCTGTACAATCGTATATATATGGTTTTTTTTATAAATCTATATCCGGTGAGGGAATTAATTCAAAGGTGTGAATACATGAAGTAATAATAATAGTATGAAATGCAATTAAAATATTTGTGATTATAATCATAGTTTAGTGTCAAGTGGCACTTCAGCAGTTTTGTTCCAATCCAGTACAAAAAGAACTTAGTCAGAACACTGTTCAATAGAGCACGAAAAATTTGTTCTGACAGTACTGTTGAGCATGAAATAAAATCCCTGAAGGATATTTTATCTAAGAATGGATATCCTGAGAAGTTCATTAATAAATACTCTAAAGAAAACACCCGCTGCAAAACAATCCAAACAGTTCCGAAGAAACCTGTCTATATCAACTTGCCGTTCAAAGGAGATGATGTACAGGAAGTAGTCAAACGAAGACTCGACAAAGCCATCAAGAGAACTTATTATGCTGCAAAACTTGTTTTCCTTAACACCACTAAGCGAGTGCTTCAACAATCTGGGAAAGACCAGTCGCCAATCCTCGACACTTCAAACTGCGTATATCAATTTGAGTGTGTTTGTGGAAGCAAATACATAGGTCGTACGGAAAGGAGATTGTCTACTCGCATGATGGAGCATTTGCCAAAATGGTTGAAAACAGCTGAGTGCAAAGTGCCAAAATCCTCAATAACAAAGCATCTTGTGGATTACGGGAATGATATCGACGCAGTCAAGTCATTCACCATTGTCAGTAGACAAAGAAACAAGAAGATGCTTGCAATTGCAGAGGCTTGTGCAATTCGAGTTTACAAACCAGGTCTCTGTGTACAAAAGCAGATGGTCGTGACTCTGAATCTACCATGGTAATATGTTTTACTTATAATTCTACCTCTTATTATTATTTTATTATTACTATTATTATTCTCATTATTATTATTCTTGATTCATTTAAAACTATCCTTTATCAGTAGCATTATCTTAACTCCCTTCAACATTATTATTATTGTTATTATAACTATTACTATTGACATCCCTCTGGTTGCAATTCTTGTTAAATTCTCTAATGTCTAATTGTTTATCTAAGTGATATAATTGAAGCGTAATGCAATTTATCTTAATTTTGATCTCCCATACTCTCTCTCCCCTTATCTATTTGAACATGACCTGGAAAACATTCGCACCTGTCTTTCTGCATGACTAATTCAATGTAGTTTATTTACTTATCAGTCCTATATCTCCCAATGTAACTTCAAAAGTATATATCCGTGTATGTAGAGTATTCAGCTGACGAGTTCTACCGAAACTTGATGAATTCATTAAATCCTGCTTTATTAACCTTTATTGCTTGTTTTAAATTCGTATCGGGAAATAAATGTTTCCAAAATAATTATTGTCGTATATAGAATAATAAATACATAAGGTGTATAGAATTTTGGAAAGGGGTACATAATTATAAGATTAGTAGACGAATATAAAATGTTACATAACATGGTGTGAAATTTGATAAGATAGAATTCAATATTGTAAAAATAAAAAAATAGAAAAATCAATAATTTTGGGTTTAAAATGTCAAGTGGGTCAAGTGAAAAAGATTCAGAGTGAGAATAGTAATAATAATAATAATCGTAGTAATAAGGGAAAAGTACATAGAATAACTAAATAAACAAAATAAAATAAATGAATGTCTATCCCTCTACGGCCAAGGCAGAAGTAGGCATTGTACATACTTCTTTTGTGCACAAAGACCTGTGTGGCTTAAAGTCATGAATTGCCAAGGCCTCAGCTGTCTTTAGAAGTCTGTAACGAAGAAAACGCGGCAAGTTAGCATGGATTCTATATATGATCTTAAAATCATGGTCAGGGTTGACAGAGTGACAGAAGTCGATCAGGTGTTCCAAAATAGAGCTTCGCACACACTTCCTTTCTCCCTTGTAAAACCATGCAGCTGGAATATGTTCTCGTATCCTTGTGGAAAGCGTCCTCTGACTACGGCCAATGTACCTTGCTCCACAAGAGCAGGTGAACTGATAGATGCACATGGAGGCGGCCAGACGGGGTAGCTTATCTTTTATAGAGGTAGAGAACAACTTGCGGCTAGTGAACGTCATATGTAACTTTGCTGCATAGAACGTCTTACTGAGTGATTTAGAGAGACGATGTTTGAGCATATCTGAGGCTTGATCACCTTTGAATTCCTAATTCATGAATAAGGTTTTCTTTGGAACTGTGTCGGTGACCAGTTTAGACTGCTTATCTTTCATGTTGCTGTCAATAAATCGGTTAGGGTAACCGTTTTCTGAGAGGGTGGCTTTTAAGAATTCAAGTTCCGAGTCAACGTTGTCGCTGTTGTTGTCTGAATGACATGTGGATTGGTGGACACACACGCACATGCAGTTGTACTGGCATGCAGATGCTCACAGACACACGCATACTTTAACCTCCAGACAGGTAGATTGTAAATTATGAATAATAACGTGATTAATCATAATCCACTCAATAATCCAAAAAAAATTATCCAAATTTTGAGTGTTATTTTAATTGAATTTTAGATAATTCCAATCGATTGATTGGACTGAAATGCTCGGTCCGAGGTTGACAACCAGCTGGCGAGTCCCAAAAACAAGAAATGTACGTTTATTTTTTTAATTTTTTATTTTGATGACAGCTTGATGCCACACCGTATTTTCAGTACAAGTAAGGAATTTTCAGCATGGATATCGGTAGCCAAAAATTTGCAGGCCGACCACAGATATCGGGTGTGCTTTGGCAGAGGATCGAACCCCGGACCATGTGCATGGTCGGCAAGAGTCCTAACCACTGTGCCACCTGATTCCACTGCTAGTCGCCATCCACAAATCAAATTCTAATTGAATGCCCAGACATCGTCGAAGCATCTACACAGGAAGAAGCCGACATGTCAAGCTGAGACCGAGCACATCAGTCCAATCAGTCGAAGGGAATATCTGAAATTGAATTAAAACACATGAAGAGTATCTTCATTTCCTCTCGTTAATGTTCAAAAATGCCTTGCAATATTTCCTTACAAGTTAGTTAGTGTGAATTTTGAACATTTGTGCTTTTCATGTCGAACATGCAGTCATTAGAGGATTCGAAAACTGATGCAGTTCAAAGATGAGTTGGAGACGCCTATCCAACCTCTCAAAGGTATTATTTCTTCTTGTAAAATTCAGCTATCTCATCAATCACCTTCAAGGAGAGGTGCAAGTGAGCTCTTATCTTGAAGGATTGAAATGCACACAGGAAATAGTCAATCTGACGATTTTTAACAGTTGACAAAATATGGTGTGTCAAGAAGAGACATTCATTTATTTTATTTTGTTTATTTAGTTATTCTATGTACTTTTCCCTTATTACTACGATTATTATTATTATTATTATTATTATTGTTATTACTATTCTCACTCTGAATCTTTTTCACTTGGCCCACTTGACATTATAAACCCAAAATTATTGATTTTTCTATTTTTATTTTTACAATATTGAATTCTATCTTATCAAATTTCACACCGTGTTATGTAACATTCTATATTCGTCTACTAATCTTATAATTATTTACCCCTTTCCAGAATAATTCTATACACATTATGTATTTATTATTCTATATACAACATTAATTATTTTGCCACTTGACACTAAACTATGATTATAATCACAAATATTTTGATTGCATTTCATACTATTATTATTTCATGTATTCACACCTTTGAATTAATTCCCTCACCGGATATAATTTTTTAAAAAACACCATATATATACGATTGTACAGCTTGATAATAAATTCGTTAAAAAGAATCCCTTCGCAGAATATTGTGTTCTTAATGCTACAATGGGAATTATTAAAATAATATAAATAACCTTTTACGCCTTTTTGTTTTAAATAAGGCATTACATGCTTTATCGTTTTTAGTATTATTACAATTATGGTTGATGTTGTCTCCTAGAGTGATACTCCAGTCTATTCAATGGTATCAATTCAAGTTAACAAATGAGACAGGAATCGAACATTTAACGTGACAACAACCCAATGCCTTCATTTACATCCTTTCCGAGATGATGTTAGAGAATATGTTGTCAACCGAGGGAAATACTGACTCGATGACCTTGAACTGGCCAGTCATAATGAAGTGAGCTAATTTTAAGGTAGAAGAGATAGTACAATTGTCAAAAAAACGCTTAGAGAAGTTAGACAGCAACAGCCAGGTTTCCCAGGAGTTCCCACCTAGTAGTGTCGATATTCATCTAAAAAACTCCAACCAATCAGATTCTGGAGGATTTAGGGTTGGTGGTGGGTATCAGGGTAAGCATATGATTCTAAGCACTTTCCTCAGATAGAATCTACTCCAAAAATCTTCAAAAACAGAACTCATTTTTATGATAATAATAATAACGATTTCTTCGTCATAACTGAGACACGAAACTGAGCTGCTGCCAGAGAAGCAATCATTTCCCTGTAGTCATTACGGCTTATATACAGCAGCCACGAAACAGCCAATAATATATTACTGTCCGTTTGTCAGTTAGGCCTCTGAATCCTGCCACAACCATTGTCAATCATCATCCAGTACTCCTCAATGTTTACTTTTTCCCGATGTTTAATTCCTTCGCACTGCAAGTGGAATATAGGGCTGTAAGCTTTGAGCTTCCAAGGAATGGGATCGCTGGCCCCACACCCAACATTCTCTTTTCAGTAGATTTACCAACGACTACCAGGGTAGGTTTTGTGATTTGGTCGGCCTGGAATTCAATCCGATGTGACATCACTTCCTTCAAGATTGCATACATGCCTAGTCGACAAGCTCTAATAAACAGGAAACTTAGGTCCAAGGAGTTCTTACTCATTGCCTCCAACCATCCTACATCAGTTCAGAGTGGACTACAATAACGAGTCGCCTAGCTTGTTGATGACCACATTGCAAACACTTCTAACGGATAGGATTCAGTCGACAATATCACTCTGCAGCGGCTAATCAATGTAACTATGAACCCGTTGGAATACTCTGGCCAACCATGAGCCTGCTCTGTTCTACTTTTATTCCTCTGTGAGACTCCTCATTGGTGTGTAGTAACGACCGACGAGATACGAGTTTTAGCCTGTTAGTGACTACTTTGCTTTTTCCATCTGTCGTTCAGTACTCCATGGCTCCTAGTGGCTCACTTGTCCTCAGTGATCCTTGTGAAACACTAATGTAATAGGGACTTAAATGGGTGACCGAAGAGTAGGTTAACATCAATTTCCAAACATTCTCCTTCTTATAAATGTACAAAACAACGATAAACATACCTGTAATTAAAGTTTTACATAAAGCCAAATCAAATATGGTCATTGATGAGAATAAGTTTCAACAGCGACTGAGTAAATCATCTTACTTGACTTTATCACGGATTTAGAAAACAGAAAGATTGAGCGAAGAAATATTTACTTTTCAATTAGATCCTCTTCTCTCTCTGGCTCTACTCTAATATACATATCCATAGCATTTTTATTACAATACACAACAATTTGCCAATCAAGTGGCACTGATATGTTTGTTAACAATAATTAAACAGTGTCAGTACACTCATTTTTTGAGTTTTGTTTCTTTGAAATATAAACGTAACCTGGTAAAGTGTCTGGTTCAGAGAGCTAAGTTAATCTGTTCAGACGACTGCCTCAATGAGGAGCTTAAGATTATTAGAGAATTACTTAGAAATAATGGTTATCCAGATAAGAATATGAATTCAGTACCAAGGAGATTCAGTATGGCTACAGTTCCGAAGAAACCAATGTTCATAAAATTGTAGTTCCTCGGTGACAACATCAGCGAAATAATAACAGAGCGCCTGAAGAATGCAGTTAAAAGAGCTTATTGTGCAGCAGAGGAACGTTGTCTCTTCACAACCAACCCTATTCTATGTTCAAGAAATAAGGATAAACTACTTAAATTTGCCTCCTCCTCTATGTGTATCTACCAGTTTGACTGCAGCGGCAGAGTCAGCTATATTGGGCGTACAATTAGGCAGGTTCATCATCGTATTTCCGAACACCATCCAACATGGCTAAGCAAGGGAGGACAAACAAGATCTATTCGTAGTTCTATTTTAGCACACCTTTTTGATACTGAGCATAAGATTGATGTGAATACTGCATTTAAAATTATTTATCGCATTCCGACCAATCTTAATTTTGCTCTACGAGTTCGTCTTCTACATACCACAGCTGAAGCAATCGGAATCCACCTGAAAAAGCCAAGCCTATGTGTTCAGAAGAAATTTGTACAGCCACTCTCCTTACCGTGGCCATAGTTACAAGAATGCATAAACAGGACTACATCACCCCCCTCTCCCTAAACCTTTGAAAACTATAAAAATTATAATTGTCCAAATTATTTTATTTTTATTTTGACCACTTCATCTTTAATTACGTGTTATCCTTGTAAAATTAATTTATTCTAACCACTTCTACCATTTAAATGTGTATTGATTTTCTTCGTTAATTATCAACCCATTGACATTTTGACACTGACTAACCATTGTTAACAAACACATCAGTGCCACTTGATTGGCAAATTGTTGTGTATTGTAATAAAAATGCTATGGATATGTATATTAGAGTAGAGCCAGAGAGAGAAGAGGATCTAATTGAAAAGTGTTGTAACTGTAGGGGAATTAAAATGAGGAACGTTGTCGCCTTGTTCTGTCTGCGCCTGACTAATATGCCTATCTTCTTCTGGTACCTTCCGATTCAGCGAACCACGCAAATATCAAAAGACAAAGTCTGGTCTGTAACTGTGTATTGTAGTACAACAACTACGACTACGACAACGACAAATAAACGTATTTAGGAAATGGTATTTATACAATTTTACAACCAATAGAGACAGCTAACAGTATTTGAAATAATTGGTCGTAATAGTCAATAACAAAATGCGTGGGAATGATGATATACCACTTATGCGAGATTAACAGTCATTAAGATAATTGAACAATAACAAAGTGCCTGGGAAATGATAATATAACACATATGCGAGATTAACAGTCATTAAGATAATTGAACAATAACAAAGTGTGTGGGATCCTATCACCTCCCCCCGTTAAAAGTGTAGGGCTTGCTTTTTGGATCTATTTGAAATGGTTTTGGAGCTCTTCTTTGTTGAGTTGACCTTCGCGTGGTACTGGATAGAGTTTGATCTGTGTCCCGGGCTTCCGGCTGCGGAGGGATTTGGCGTCGTACGATCATGCAGCAGGAATCTATCCAAAATTTCTTCTGTTGTTCCCTCCCCCTTCGGTTTTGCATAAGCAACTTGGGTAAATTTGCAGCAACCAAGTTTGTCCTGGAAGACAGAAGCATGCTTTTGACGCAGGCGTTGTAAGAGAGACTGATCAGATACATGTCCGGGAACAACATTATTTGGTGAGGACGAAACATTAGAGCATACTGAATTTAATGGTACATTGAATATATGGAGCTTGTCTAACCAGTCAAGACCAAGCAAATTTAAATCATGGTAGTTTGTGACGTAACATACACCATTGAACTGCTGCTTACCAAACTGAACCTGGCAATTTATCTCACCCACGAGTTTCAGTATATCTCCAGAGGCATTCTTAGCGACATGCTCGGTCGGCAGAATCTGTGGGCACCCAAGTTTGCGCCACGTGGTTCGGGAAATTAAGGTGATATCTGATGCCGTATCCAACTGAAGACGAATAGATTTGCCGTTAATACGTAGTGTAATGTATTTACGTTTGCTGGCGAAATCGACTTTGTAAGTTGTGAAAATGGTCTGTATTCGAGGAGATTGTTTCGGCTTGAAACGACTACTTCTGTTCTTCACCGAAGAATTTTTCTGTGGTGGACAGTAACCCTCTTTATGTCCAAACTGGTGACAATTACGGCATTTATGTTTCTTGAAAGGAAAGAACTTGACAAAATACCACGAACCACAGTGCCAGAACACTGAAGGAGGTTCAGGTGAATTCTGAGACTGACGTGCTGTGTGCTTATCGGTGATCGGAGGAATTTTCACTGTGTTAACTGAACCAAATTCAGACGAATGTCGTTTGCACTCCACCATAGCAGTATCGTGCTTCAAGTTGATTAAGCGTTGGCATTCTGCTGTCACCATTTGTAAAGTCATTTTTGGGTCTTGTTCCACGAGTGACAGAAGTCGACTTCTTATGTCAGTATCTTCTGGGTTCTTCAACCCACAAATAAAAATCAAACACTTGAACTGATCTGATGTCATTTCGTGTGGTTTGAACCTTTCGCATTCCTTGTTCACTTTGCCAGCGTAAGTAACATAATCATCGGAAGGCATTTTTGTCAACTGAAAACATTGATACCGAATATTAAACATGGATGACTGTTCACCAAAGATTTGTGATAAAACGGTGACTGTCTCATCGAATGATAACTCACGTGGGTTCTTAGGCAGAATGAAGTTAACATATTTGTTGTGCTCAACAGTACCAAGTTTTCTTAGTAACAATCGGACTTTGGCAGCATCATCAAACATGTAGCATTCAATACGGAAAACATCTTCATAACGATTGAACCATGCATCAAATACGAGACCAGATATTGGGTCGTAGTTGAACTCACTGATGGAATTTGAGATGCTTTCATATTTGTCTGAATGAGATGTTGTTGGAACTTGAATGGACAGCTTCTGAGTGAGAGCTTCGATTAATTTTAGTTGAGCTGCTTCATTCTGAACTTGCTGCTGCTGCAAGATAGATTTGAGATCGTCCAGAGAGATAGACATTGTAATTGGGTTGTAATTAACACAGTCAAAAATGTTCTATAGGTGCGCTGAACAGAATAAAACCCGTCGTCGCTTGCTTGTTATAACTGCAGTGAATTAAGGTAAAACCCCGTCGCCAATTTGTTGTAACCGTAGCGGAATTGAAATGAGGAACGTTGTCGCCTTGTTCTGTCTGCGCCTGACTAATATGCCTATCTTCTTCTGGTACCTTCCGATTCAGCGAACCACGCAAATATCAAAAGACAAAGTATGGTCTGTAACTGTGTATTGTAGTACAACAACTACGACTACGACAACGACAAATAAACGTATTTAGGAAATGGTATTTATACAATTTTACAACCAATAGAGACAGCTAACAGTATTTGAAATAATTGGTCGTAATAGTCAATAACAAAATGCGTGGGAATGATGATATACCACTTATGCGAGATTAACAGTCATTAAGATAATTGAACAATAACAAAGTGTGTGGGAATTGATGATATACAACTTATACGAGATTAACAGTCGTTTAGATAATTGAACAATAACAAAGTGTGTGGGATCCTATCAAAAAGTAAATATTTCTTCACTCAATCTTTCTGTTTTCTAAATGTCTAAATGGGGATTTTTTCTAAATTTATCGTGGATGTAGGTAGTGATGTCTCATGCTAAACTAGCATTCTGCTGATTAGTATACTTAGGAGAACTGATCGGTTTCAAGGTGAAATTTTATCTCTGATTGATTGATTGAGATGGGTAATTGTGTAACACTTGCAGCAACCACTAGTGATTATGAGCCCGTCACACCTACACCTACACACACACACATATTGTCATCTGAATAACTTCGATTTTCAAAGTGAACTCTGGTGAAATTCCACCTCCACAATCTATGGAAATTACAAACTTCGAATTCCATTTTGAAGTCAACTACTGAAACAGTGCTGATAATAACCCTGACTAGTTACCGACAGTTATCAGTGGGTGAATATTTTAGAGTAGCAAATGGTCATTTCACTGCTAATTCGTTTCTGCATCTTGTTTCGTCAATGCAAAGGGTGATATCCATCTTAGTGGTTTTCAAATAAAAGCATAGCACATCATATAGAAATACATGCTACTTATATAGTTCTTGCGTTCACATTTGGAATGTGAATAGGATTAGTCAGTAAAGAGCTTATTAAATAAGCTTTCGTTGACGCAATCAGGATCCTGGGCTAAGAGTTGGTTGCATTCTTAAATTTTCAGATACAATGCAGTATACTGTATACAATGGCAAATCTTCTTCTGCCTCGCTTACAAAACCCGGTGTTCTTCAAGGTGCCGTCCTCTCTCCTTTTCTTTTTCCTTTCTTCCTACACAACCTGCCTCATTTAAACGAAACTAACTTTGTCAAATACGCGGATGATCTGACTGTATCACTGCCTATCACTTCCGAGTCTGACTGCTCCAAACTTAATGACTTTCTGTTGGACATCAGAAAGTGGTCTAAGTCAAATGGCCTTATGTTAAATCCTTCCAAATGTCAGGCAGCTAACTTCACTTTCAAGCATTGTCGTGACATGCATGAACTAGTTAGTTCCCATGATGCCTGTAGCATAGATGGCACAGAAACTGAAACCAAGTCAAGCATTAAATACCTTGGATTAGTTCTTTCCACTGACCTTTCATGGTCATCCCACATCTTATTGATCTCTAAGAAAATGTTTCGTCTTACCTTCGACATTCAAAAGTTAAGACAATCAGGTATCAACCAACCTTTACTTCTGCAGTTTGTAAACTCCTGTATTTTACCTATTGTCCTCTATTGCTCTCCATCAATCTTTCCTGGGCTTCTCGAAAAAGACTATATCATATTACGAAGGGTATTAAATGCTGTGAGTAGAGCTTGTGGTATGCCACTGCGTGAGCTCGCCAATATTATAGTCGAGAGACATATAACATCCTGTAAAAAATGGGCAGAGGCCGTACTGTCAGACCCCCTGTCATTTCTTTACTTCTTAGTGCTGCGGACATAAGTTCGAATAGCAGGAGAGAAAACATCACTCCCCACCCCCCACAATCCAAGTGATAGTCATCAGGGTATTAGTCTGTTAACAACTGCGTCTAAAGTATTATCAACTGGTTCAGCTGTTCTCCGCAGTCTTTGTAAAACATATGGGAGCCCTAAGCAAAATCACTTCAAGTAGAGTAAAGGCATGCTAACACCCATCAATACAAATTTCAACCAGAAACAGGATTCAGCAGGTTAATCCAATTTCCCTGTGTCTTCATTAAATTTACTACCTATGTCCTTGTACAGAAATCCCAGAAAAGTAAACCTACGGGGAGGGGGGGATTGTGTTTAATACGCTTCCTGAAGAAACACTAGTCCACAGTGAGTATACAGAGGATATAGTCTCTCACTAAGCAATGACAAACAGGCTAGCAAATTCCACTTAGCCAAAGGATGGTTAAAGTCAATACTATTTGGAGTATGCTATCCCCCATTCAATTAAAATGTGCTGTCGCAGGCAGTCTGCACTCTACCTTACAGATGAACCACTAAAAACAACTGGAAATCTCGTAGTGCTGATGAACTTGTGACTGGTGAAATTTCGAATTATATAGTGAGAGAGACGCGAATGGAATACCAGGAAAGTACATCGCACCAATCAAGGCAATTTACTCGAAATTACACAGCTGGATAACAGTTTGTGGAGAGTTGTCATGTGAAGCGATATCCAGCTATCGATCAATGGATGCATGTACTGCACACACCATTTCACTCTGTGCTCATTTATTTGTCTGAGACATGGACGTTGAAAGTAGAAGATATGGAAAGGCTAGGTGTGTCTGGCCACTATTGTTTTCGTCCTACCTCGCATGTTAAGGTGTATAATATGGTAAGCAATATCGTGGTTAGGCGTCGGTCGATTGATAAGGTTTTGAAGATACATCGACTAAGATGGTTAGGACACGTCTTGTGCAGGCAAAAACACTGCCGTCCTCAATGAATAATATTAAGCAACACGGGATTAGGCTGGGAAAGGGTCAGCAGTGGTAAAATTAAAGCCTTGAATCAATCGATGCAGTCTCTGGCAGCTCGTGTGAACCACACACAGAATTGTAGACTAACTCGTTGGAGTCCTCAAGATGCAAGGAGCCACTGACAGGAGACCGTTGGTGACAGCTCAAAATCGTTTACAATGTCTCAGATGCATTCACTCAATCTTTTGAGCTCCCATATCTACTAAACCGTCATGTTTTCCTATGTCAGTATTCTGTCTCCATCACATTTCTCTGGCTTTTGATTACTTTCATGTGCCATGTGTTGCCATGCTGCAACTTGAAGTGCGACACTTCTCTGCGGAGTCTTATACAAAAAAACTCAGCCAGTCAGTCAGAGAAAGCCATGGAGTATTGTGCTAAACGAGGTCACCGTTGGTGTTGTCGTATGGTTAATCTACTTTCCGAAGATTGGGTTTACAAAACTTGAGTGCCCAGAGTTTCATTGTACGCCTAAGAAGCCAGGTCTGTCAGAGCCGACCATATACAGAGACACTACGCATTTGACCATTACTATCTTTGAATATCTGCAGGCATCTAGGGATGTCACAGTTCAAGTAACGTGTATTTGAAAGGAGTTGCATCTTTCAACAAATGATATATGATCATGAGACACCAGTTTCGGTGCATTGAGAATGTCCCTACTGCTGGCGTATTGTTCACTTTCTGCTTGTCTTTAGTTTAGTTGAAAAAGGTGAATTGATCGTCTACTGATAACATGACAATAAAATATGAAGGATAGTTGTGGTCAGTTAGCCTCTCTTATTGTATCACCACTGTTTGGGTAAAGTTTGAGATATCATACGACTCAGCGGCTTGACACACTACCAGATATGCCTCGAAGACTAAATCAATGGCCATCGTACTGCAATTTCTTTCTTCTGTTTTAATACGGGATATGAAGTGATACACGTTCGTATAGATGCTTCAGGTAAGTGTGATTACCTGTTTCATACTGTCACTCCTCATTTAGTTTACTATTCTATCAGAACTGTTACTACATAAAGCTTGCTTTGGTGAAAGGAATAAGACATAAGGAAAAAACAACCAAATACCATCTACCGTAGACGATTTTACAAGAAATCTTAAAGCAAACGAAGAAAGATTACGTGAGGTCAAAGCAAAGGTGTTTTGTGACTGAACTTTTCGGCTAAGCAGCCATACTGAAGGTTTTCAAGAATATTTTGGATTACAGTTGTGAGTACATGTGTAGCTGGAGCATAAATTCAGTAAGTCTTAGGATAATTGTCACCTTTAATCATGACTCATGTAGATGAGACAAAGCAGTCTCATGGAAACTAGTTATTTAAATCAGGATTCTCACAACAATGAGTCTGTCCTGAAAAATTTGTTTACTATAAGGCTTATTTTCACCCCTTGATGACATAAACTTAGAGGAAATGTAGTAATGAAAGTTAAAGCAATGGTGTTCCAATCAGCAAGTCTGGTTTCTCAAAACACTTAACACAGTAAGAAATTTTCTGGAAGCTCTCCGAAATCGCTGTTTCTTTCACAAAGTTTTCAGCGTCTCACACTATGCCTAAACATTTTTGTGTCTCCTTCGCATAAAAGTTCTAAACATCTCATGAAGTAGATTATATTAGGAAACACCACTAAAAATATTAAGTGTTCCAATCATTTCGATTGAAAGTTGTCACTCGTGTCATCGAAGGTATGGATATTTTGACTCATTCTGCCTACAAATAATAAGAAACAGCTTGATGCTCTCAGTGCTTGAAGAAGAGGACTCAGAAAGAGAATATCAGAAAAACCATTTCAATGAATCAAACGGATTAATCACCGCCAATGTAATAGTTTTACTCAATTGGCTTTGATAAGAAAACCAACCAAATCACCAAATATTTAATTCATCAATGTCATGAATATGAGATTGTCCCAGATTTTGTCTGAGAATATGAATCTTCAAACAGTTTCTAACATACGTAAACATCTCATTTGAAAGGATGAAAACGTGCTGTTTCTTAGCCAACAGTCGCTTAAAGTAAACGGAATGAGATAAATGACTAAAAATGCAGCATTGTGGTAAACAATCACACTTATGTACAGTCTGTCTGAATACCCAGCTAGCATTTTCTTCGGGGGCACTGCAGACATTTCGGGGCACACTTAGGGCGCATAGCAGACTTTTATTGTTTTCAACTATATTTGAAAATAAGAATTCAATATATAAAATCAACTGCTAAATAACTACTGTAATAATAACTTATAGATCAGAATCTAGTGAACGATACGGTTGATTAAAACGTCCATGTACATACTTTATTAGGTTCAGATATTTTGAATAGATCCAATCTTGTAGCATTCCATTCCTTTATCTGTTTCAACAAGTTTTTGGTATCGAGATTATGTATTCCCATTGAATTATTTAGTATAAGTTAGTTCCATTGGGCAACCAAAGTGCACAGACTTAAAATACAACTGAAGTGTATCTTTCGAAAGATCATCGAAAAACAATAGTTGACAGTGTACATTATTTGTACATTAAAACAAAAATCACTAAGTTCTACGTAAGACGTATAGACATTGTTATTTCATATCTAGCATTGCGTATTAATTCACAGGTAAGAAGAAGAAGTTCAGTAAGAGTTTATTGGTCCCTAACTCCTCAAAACTCCACACAATTTTCTTTAGCTTCTCTTTTCATCATGTTATCCATTCTGAGAGCTTATCAATTACTTAAGTCAGTCCATTTAAGGCTAATTTTCTATCAGATTTCTGGTGCTAATTCAGCGTAAGTCGTCGTTTTCATATTCCAGCTCTCCTATCTCCTTGTTTTTGGTGGAACTTTCTCTCCTCTCCTGATTGTGCGCGCTCCCTGAATACGATGTGCTTTTACCTCTCTAATCGGAAAATACCTATTTTGGGATTATCTGATTGAGAAACCTGATCTTCCTACCAGGTGGACTAAGTTCTATCACTTATTTTGCATTAAATCTTTGTGTGGTAAGTTCAATTGTCTCGAACTACTGCCAAAGCTTCAGGTGCTACATCTGAAACAGCACCTTCCTCACTCGTTCAGATAAACAAGACTTGTTGGTCTGCCACGTGATTGCACTGAAGTCTAGTAACCGAAAATTACTGGGTGAAGTCAGAATAATTTTCTTTTCCTTATCTTGTACTTTATGAATCTTTTTGTCCCTGTTCTATTGGGTAGATACTGTTGCTACCTGACGAGATTAGATGGTTGAAGGCAATCTGTAGGAAGCCTTGAACTCACGTTTCGAGCTAGTTGACACTCGTCATAAAGGTGTATCGGCAACCTTGAAAAAACTCATTTCCATAGAGTGGCGGCCACATTGCGAACCCGGCTGATAGAATTCATTCTGCACCAAAGAAAGGACTAGACACATCGCACTAGTTACTAGTGTCCAATGAAAGTCCTGTTGCTTTCTCTTATTCATAAATCAGCCGAAGTTATAGTGATTGTTAATATGGCTGTTGAAATCGGCCTACAAAAGCACTCAAACACCATATTCCGTAGTGGCAAGGGCTTCAGCCAGAAGCAGCAGTAACCCAGGGATATTAACCCTATCTCGCATACTGATTCTAAAGACTTATGTACATGTCCCCTGCTCTGATTCTATGCCTACATCGCCACAGTCCAACACTGAAACTGCACAGGCAAAACCAAGTGAACATGAAACCACACCTTTATCCGTTAGAAGCCTGTGTGTGACGCACAGCGAAACAAAAGAGAAACGCTGAAGACGTCATAAGGCCTCGAAAGCGTCGTCTAGAAAGGAGACGAATGCCGAGCCTGTGGTATTGCTGTTTCTAAAACCAACCCATCATTTGAATGCAATCTTTGCAAACGATGCGTGCACTGCCATTGTGACAAAAAGTGCCAAGTGCCTTTTATGAGTTTATGCGAAGTAGCTCGTGCCAATGATTCTGGTACATTTGCCCACTTTGACACTCTGGCACAGTCTCACAAAGCGTGGCTCCGAGAAGCAGAAACAGCACACCACTTCTGTGTCTTGACACAATCTCACCTTACAACACCACACCACTAAAACCTAATAAATACTGTTTAAAGGATACTCCAGCCCAACCGACTGCAAGTACCAATCCTAATAAACTGAAGATTCCCGAGGTTACACACAGAACAGCAGAGGAAGCACCACTTTGATCTGCTAGTAAGTATGACAACATACCAAAGACTTGTCAGACACTGATGAAATCTAAAGCGACCAACCCTACAAAGGAGCACGAGCAGCCATAGACCGAACCTAAGTTTGAGGTCAGTCTATCGAATTCCTTTATCCTGTTTCATTTACTCGTGTGCAATTATAGCTCGCTTGAACAATAGGCACTTTTTGATCAAAGACAGTGGTCCAATTTATGCGAAATTGTGCAGGCTATAAAGGGGTGTTCAGGCACCTCAAAGTAAGTCATCTCCGTTAAGGTTGACAGCAGGCTATTCTTAAAAGGCTGAAAGAGCACTGTTCTGGCTCAAGTATTAGCCATTGACATGAGTTCCAGCATACGAATAAGACACGATAGGCCAGGGGCTAACAGGGAAATGGCGAGGGAGCCGCCGGAACTGATGCCCTCTACCTCCATGGTCATACACGGTATTCCGGAGCCGGAAACTGGCACTGCTCGTGAGAAACACATGCATGACGTACAGTAATGGAGATGGCTGTCATCTCAGCTGGCCCTTGATGCTTCTGGAACAACCTTTGTTCTCCGGTTGCCTCGGCCCGACATTGATTAGCTCATTAGGGCTGCTAAGTTTCAAATTCAATTCTCAGGAACACATCCACGGCTGAGAATGCAGACCTCGAACCATAAGGAGGCAGCAAGCCGAGGTCTCAGTACGTCCCCAAGATTCAATGACACCAGAGCGATGCGGTACTGAGAGTGACAGCCAGTGTCACCCAAATCGAGGGAACAGGTAGGTTCCATCTGAATCGAACATCTAATCCCAATATCAAAGCCTCCACCAGCAGACAACCTAACGCCAACTAATACACAACGCACTGAGGTTGTGAGACTCACAATTAGTTTCCTGCGTGGCAGTGTGAGAGGGCTGAGAGGGAAGTTAGGTAGACTCAGAAACCTCCAGTCACACCCAAACGTTTAAATAATAATCCTCACTGAAACCTGGCTAACCCCCACCAATGCTGACAACGAAATCAGTATAAGTGGTATGGTTCTGGTCAGGAGAAACAGGGATAACAAGGAAGGCGGAGTTGTCACATACTTTAACAGGCAACTTAAATGTGTGCGTACAACGGACTCATCCCTAACTGAACTCCCAGATTCCAGATGGTGTCATTTCACCAAGCATTTACTGGGTGGCGTCCACCGATCACCCAACTGTTGGGTAGAGCCCAACCAGTTGCTAATCAGCACCATTATAGGGATAGGACTCGGCTATGACCGAATCACTATAGCTGGACATTTCAATGCTCTGTCTCTGAACCTTGACTTCGGGTATAATAATACATATTTATTCCTATCTACGTAGGACTGCTCAGGGAATTCATGTGAACTGTGATCAAGATTTGACCGGATAGTTGCAAAATAATTGAGCGCTGAGTGAGAAGTAGACATTTATAAAATTATATTTGTAAAATCTCAGCGAAATTGAAATGATTAATTCCAACGTTTCGTTCGGCAATCTGGTCCCAACTTCTTGAGGGAAATTAATCGAAATTAACATAACAGAGGTTTATGTATAAAGGAAATATTCGTTAGAAATCTACTGCAAACCATTAGAAATACAGGACTGATTGAGAATGTTAGAGACAACACTAGGTGTTTAAAGCATGACCACCTAAGGAGTAGTGGCCACGCAGTCATAGGATCCGATCTAATTCCCTTTTAACGCTTACAGTGGGACGCTACGCGACCGTGTATGTGCTATAACGAGGGGAACTATGCTGGAATGCGAAGGCTTTTGCCTGACTCAGAACGGCGTTAGTATGGGATAAGTTATCTCTGGATGAATACCGGGAAGAGGTAAAAGAGATTATTCACACAGCGACCTCGGATACCGTCCTTCTAGTCACAACACAGCTGAGAAATCGTTCTCATGGCTGAAGAGAGGTACGCAACGTATTTTGCAGGTAAAGTGGAGGGCTTGGTCTAGGTGGCGAATATCTCAGTGCCAGAACGACCACACTGCAAGCCTGGAACTAAGGAACCAGTGCAACGACATGCTCCTGTCCCACCAAAGCCACGATACAAATCATAGAAACCAACGTACTTACTCTTTTACACACAGCAAAACTGGAATCAACTGAAGAACGGGAACTGTTTCGAAATACCAAGAAGCGAACACCAAGAAATCATGAAATTTATAGAAGCCGGACGAAAAAGTGTTAGACGTCGAAAGGACTAACTAGCTGAAACGAGATTCTGCTCTAAGGTCAATTGAGTCCTATCATCCTGGCACAATTCGCCATCGAGAGTGTCGAAGGGCTCTATCCTAAGACCACTGATATTTTCATTTTTGTCGACGACTTACCATGCCGTCTAAGCTGCTCGGCTCTTCTATACGCCAACGACGTAAAGATTGACTTCAAGCTTTATTTTTCCCAGATGTTTGTATTACATTCATCTGATGTCTGGGATTTGCTGATGCGAAGACAATATTTCTATATCTCGTTATGTGTTAAACAGACACACTATTTAGCAGACTGTTCCAACTGACTCTAATGTCAGAAAGAACAACCAAACTGTAAATTCACATTACATCGAAATATGTGTAATTTATATACTAGTTCATCCATACCTTTACAATTGGTATGTTCCTGCATAAACAGGAAATATATATACCACATATACGGAGAGATAAACAGGACTCATATAGGCACCATATTAATGAAAATTCTCGTCCAAACTCTCGCACTATCTATGTTAAACCTCATCAACATAATGAGTATAGATCGACACTTGATCCCCCCAATAACTTCATTCACACACGTGATGTGAGCCAATATGCATACGACTACGGAAGCCCCATGAGGTACAACTACCAAGGTGATCTTAACATAGGGTACCTGGGTCCAGCAAACTGCAACGCAAATAGCAAGGCAAACTACATATCACCAGTAAATGAACGCAGATGCCCACCCATGGATGCTAAAAGTCGAAATATGCAACAGGATTATTTTCGGCTGCAGCAAACAATAGTCCCACTCGCTGCACAATTCATCCAGGAAGTAGTACACACGCTGACTCTGTCTCACCTCACAGTCCCTCCAAACATAACGTAGGGATAGTAACAAGTAACCATGTTAACCTCTCCTCCAATAACTCTGGTTTACTAAGGATTATGCTACTGAATGCTAGATCTCTTCATAATTAAATTACATCGCTTCGCTGTCTGGCATACATGGAACGGCCAACACTATTAGTGGTGACCGAAACCTGGCTTACTACTGATATAGCTGACACAAAGCTAGTAATAGACAACTACGACATATATAGGAACGGTAGAGTTGACAAAAGAGGAGGCGGTTGCCTAATATATGCCTCTAAATCCACTAACTCCGATACTTTCAATAACCCAACTACTGACAATCTCCCGGAATCGAAGTGCATAGGTATCCACACTAAGATAACATTCTCGTGGGATGTATATACGGACCCCCTAATGGCCCTGAAATGACTGATATGACTATTGGAAAAATACTAGAGCATGTAGCTACGCTGGACTTCGACTACAAAGTAGTCTGTGGCGATTCCAACTTACCTGGTGTAAACTGGGATACCTGCACAGGACCTAGAATCCATGACGAGCTACTACAAGCTATAGACGTAGGCGGATGGAAGCAGTGCGTACGCCTTCCTACAGGAAACAAACATACTCTTGACTTAATCCTCTGTTATAAAATAGAGCCCATCTCGATAGATGTAGGAAATAAACTCGATGACAGTGATCACAACATATTGTACTGCACGCTGCCCCTCCGACTAAAAACTAAATACGCCTAAAATCTCCCCGGTGCACTATCAATATAGGGACTATAAGAATGCTGATGGGGAATTCCTATCAGATCTGTTGAGAAGTTATGACTGGGAAGAATACTTTATCAACAATAACTTAGAAGTATCACTTGACATTTTCTACAAAACAATTGGCTCAGCAAGAGACACAATCGCACCCCTAAAATCTGCTCCAAAACACCAACTCCATTTATAGAATGCAAACCGCGACTAAAACTAAAGAAATTGGAAAAGAAATACCATGTATTTAAGGAATTTAATGCGTTAAACCAAATACATGAAACTCTTCAACTGCTTGGAGAGAAACACAAAATGATGTCACAACTTGAAGAAAATAAAGCGCTTAAGGGTAACTCCAAAACTCAGGAACTTTGTTGGATATTGCAGAAACGTCTAAAAAGCAGTAAAGATAATAGTGTAAGCAGCTTGGAACATAAGGGTATAATATACAATGATCCACAGGTTATAAGTGAACTCCTCAGTGAGTGGTTTTGCAATGACACCAGAGTGCACCCGACCCCAAATTTTCAAATGACCTGCAAAAGTAACCACAAATTAGGCGAAATACACTTTAATATACAAAATATAGACTCAACGATTAAAACATTGAAGTCTAATGGTGGTACTGGAACAGACGACATACCATCTGTCATATGAAAAAATGGTAGCACGGAAATGGTAGTCTTGTTACTTAGAATATTTACTCTCTCACTGGAAACTGGAACTTATCCTGAAGTGTGGAAAACCACATATATATTACCTAAGCACAAAGCAGGGGCCAAAACCAGTGCATGCAACTATACACCTATCAATATAACACCGGCGATATCACGAAAAATGGAGAAAGTGGTTAAAGACCAAGTGTCAGACAACTTACTAGAACATGAACTTATCAATCCATCACAGCATGGATTCCTCAAAAAGAGATCATGTGTGACCTGTCACGTAGATTTTTTCAACGAAGTTACACGAAGTAGGGACAACAGAGAACTAGTAGTTGTGCTATATTTCGACATAACAAAAGCCTTCGACAGAGTTCCCCATAATCTGCTAGTCAGCAGGTTATGCTCACTAGGGATATGTGACCCTCTCCTGAGCTGGATAAAATCATTTCTCTGTGGCTGAAGTCAGACAACGAAAGTTGGCTCGATAATCTCAAGGCCTAAACCAGTAAGTAGTGGTGTAATCCGGGGAAGTGTATTAGGCCCACTCCTATTCACAATATATATAAACAGCATCTGTGAATGCGTTGCCTATATTTATAATTTTAGATAAAACATTAACGGTTAAGATACGTACCCTCAAACAGACAAGAAATTTCGTTTGTAAAACTTCTACCCAACACAATAAGTGGAATAAAATTGACATAAACCGATAACATGAAAAAGGTATAGCTCACCACAACATCACATGGACAGATGTACGCTAGTTGGGCACTATATATACCTCACCAACTACAACCAACCTTTCCTAAGATAATGTGGTGAACTTATATCCATAATGTTGCTGAGCAGTTAATATTCTCAACTCCTGTCGGAACAGCTGAAATTCATAAACCTTCCTCACGCTAAGAAAATACCCACGAGCGGTAGAAATCCATTAATTAATGCGTCTAAAGCTTATGTATTTACTCCCAACAATGACATTTCAGATCAAATGAGATAAACGAATCACTGATTTCCAAATAATACATCAATGAACTATAATTCAAGGACTCTGCATACAACAAAGTTATGCATGAAAATTGACTTCAAGCTTCATATTTTTCCCAGGCACTCATAATCCTTCCACCAAAGACCTGGTGTTTTTGTTAATGCGAAGACAATACTTCTGTATTTCCTGATGTGTTGCACTCACTGACAAGCTAGCAGATTTTTACAACTGTGCACAGAAATGATTGAAAAGACTGTTTCATATTACTGGGATTAAGATTTATCAAGTGTATGTATAATCTCCAGCGAACATGTAAAGCATATCTTGCTACCATCTGTAAATTGTGATAGAATTATATGGTTCTATTTCTGTAACAATTTGATGATGCCTGTAAACTGGCGTCCCTCAAGTACTGTACTATGAGAATAAATTTATTTATTTATTTATTAAGAGCTTGCGTCTTGTTAAGGGCAGCGACTTCTGATTCAGCTCATTCTTTACTTTTTCCGAGCTGCAGTCGATTGAGGTTTAGACGGATATGATGAATTTACTGAAGCGGGCATTTCAATCTTATCTTCTCCTTGTCAATCTGTTCTACGCGACAGTGTACACAGGATCGTCTATTGGAGTCTACCGAAGCGCAGATGTCTCTGCCTCTACGTTCAGCGCCTTTCCTGCATTACCAAGGTCTCGTAACCAGCCAAGTATTCTTCTGACGCATGTGGTGTTCATTTTATGGATTCACCACTTCCGAAATTCGATGTTATGTGAAAATGCAGATTTGGGCCACGTGCGAATGACCTAGAGATACAATATACATCCATTTCTCGAGATGAATAGTGTGGCAGATCGGTCGATTCAAAATGAGCCCTAGGCGCTGAATTCTCCAACATGAAGTTGACCGCAGGGTTTAGGGGAACATTATTGGTAGATTGGTGGCTAAGATAGCTAAGAATAGTTGCAGGGCCTAGAGAATATAATGAGACGTCCTGTGGGATAGTATTAACTGCAACAGGGAAGCAAAACGTGATCAGGAGAGCCTCGCGTGCGTATGGATTTGTGTGAATAATAATAATTTGCTTTATTCCAAAACAGGACTTGTGATACAAAATGGAATTCTCAGCATTTTTACTACAGTATTGCATCCAGTTAGTGCATTAACAGTAAATAAAATTCCACATAGATTAAGGAAATCTCAGTTCATTATGACAACAACATATTGGCATGTCGGTAGCAAAGCCAAAATTGAACAGTGTTTGAAGGTGTTGGAAAAGCAGGAGCTTTCATATTTACTGGCGTAAGCGAGAGAAAGAAACAAAGCAGCAAATAACGGAAAAAAAGAGAGAGGAAAGGAAAAGAAAGAAAGAAAATATTGTACCTATTGATGATGAGAGTTGGAAAGACGAGATCCAGTTGTTCTGCTGACTATTTAATGAATTATAGGTATCACGCCTAATGCTTTCTTTATCGCACAGAACACGAGCTAAGTAGGGTATGGTTGAGTTTTTGTACTTGCTGGTGCGAGCATATAGTTTTCTATATAGGCTTCTGGTTTTGCCTGATGAGATGCAAGGGGAGAGTTGTGAATGAAGAGGGTGGTGTGAGTTAGCCCACTTTTCACATGAGTCCATGTGCCTGTCGACCAGAATATTAACAAGCTGGTTAAGTGGCACGTTGCTTACCCTGCTGACAATCTTTAACATCCTGCGTAATATGTTATATGGTCAATAATTTCTGATTGCTCCCACTGTGGAGGTTGGTTTCTTCTTGGAACATCTGAAGGAGAATGAGCATCAGTGTTAGGGGACGCCAGAATTCAGGGAATAAATGTGTGAGGCGGATTTCACATGGTTTTTAGAGTTCTGCTGGTGTTCAGTTCTCTCTGACGACAATATACTCCTTCAAGTTAAGTCAGTGTGTATACTTTTTGGAGCTAATATATTCTATCCTTCCCTCTAGGAGAAGAAAGGCAATGTAGCTGGTTGATGACTGTTCGAGGGAAACGCCATTATTCTGTCAAATTCTCAAAAGAAGAGCTCATAATTTCACCGTCAGATCCGTTATCCTCGCACCACTCCCTTTGGAATCAAGCTAATTTAAGTTAGGTGGGTGGTGGGAAATGTTCATTGAAGCTTACTAAAGAACAGCGGTTTCCAACTCAAACCTTGAAGTCAGCCTAAAGAGATAATGTGGCTTGCAGTAGATGGTGTACAGGGTATTGTATGTTGAAGTTCATTACACAACACTGGATATTGAATATTGTTTAAGTTGTCATTATTCAGTTTCGGTTGTGGCTTCTTGCACTTCCGCCAAACTTTGAAATGGAGGATTTGCGTAGACAACGCATTTTGGAGAATCTAGAACTGCTGGAAAAATTCACCAGTTTGTGTTGATTTCAACTGTTTTCATCTTGCTTTTAGAAATATCACCTGCAGATGCTGATAAGGTCAAAGAAATGTATGGTATCAAGAAGGTAAGAGAAACATGATAGTTTCGATCGATCTCATAATACGATCGTATCGGTGATGAGTGTTCCGTTTTTAATCACACAGATTTGTCTAGAGTGTAGTTGAATTGTGAATGCGCATACGCTTCCCTTGCATCTTGTGTCTAAACTTGTCAAAGTATGCCCAGTGGTTTTGACAGCTAAGCAGCTAGCTTAGGCTAGTTAGTCGTGTGTCATACATGCATATCCCTACTCTGTATATAATGACTCACACACACTTTGATAATGTTATGTCATAGATTATTCTCTAACGATGTTTTGTACGTGTATTATGGTGTTATTCTGAGTGATTTACGAAACGCTTGTTTTGGATTTCGCTTGAGCACTCTTTCTACAATTCTTAAAGACATGAAAGCCGCAAGCTATCTGTTTGGATTAAGGGTGGTAATAAAGTGTACGGATATGCAGGCCTGTTTTAACGCCATCCCACAAGGCATTAGTGTTTACCACTCGTCTACTCACTGAGTCATTACTTCTTTTGGGAGTCCAATATATCCAGTATCGTTTTTACTAGCTAGTATAAACCAATTTGATTTCTTTGTGCTCGCCTCTTGATTGTGAGGTGTAGGTTCCTGATCTTCGGTAAAATTCTGCTTGGCTCATCCGGTCGATCGAATGTCGTACCTTTGGTTGACTCTAAAAGGATTAGTTATATGTGGTTTGTTGTATGAGGTGTGATAAGACTGTTATTACTGTGAATAGAGTTGATCCTTTGACCAGTTATTCCTCCGGTGTCGTCGACAAAAGAAAAGGGATAATAAAAATAATGACAGATGTAATTAGTGTAGATTATTCAGACTAAGAGACCGAAAAAGAAATAAAGAAAACATAGAAACAGATAGCTAATTAAATTTGAAGTTGATATATATATATATATATATCAGTAATAGCAATAGTAAGTGTAGTTAGAGTTGTCAGGAGATTAATACGGGAGGATGTAAAGAAGAAAAACGACGAACTTAATTGTCTACCCCGAATGGTGTATGGGATTTTAGTGGGGGGATAGGCCATTTGAACGCAGTTCGTGTGTCGCTGCATGATTGTCCAGCCTTCGCCTAAAGGTGTCCACAGACGTAGTCAGTTGTGAGTGTTAGTGTCTCGGTGGGAGAAACAGTATTCCACAGCAATATATTTCGTTCCTAGTTGTTGAACGTCTCTGCTATATCCTCTTAGATATCTCCACTAGGTGGGAGGGCAAAGAGAAGAGAAATCAGGCCCATAGTCATTTCTCAACGTTCTAAACATTGTAACTAGATCCCCTCTGTCTGTGGTACCATTTGAAGATAAGATCCACTAGTTGGTGTCAGTGCTCTCAACTCTTTCCCAGCCCACCCTCTTTAGCTAACGTTGCTCAATGAGGAAGACGATAGTCCAGCATACGTAACACATGTCCAGACCACTTCAATCGATGCAACTTTATAGCCTCATTGATTCACTTACCCTCCTTATTGTTATTATATTAGTGTTAGTGCTTAATATTGTGTGGCTAACCTCGTCATTGCTCGCATTGTTTTACTGTCTAGGACACACATGGCTGAAGATGGCCAGCATCTTCAAGTCTTCGTATCTAAACATGCAGTTAACTTTTCTGTAGTGCATACGTCTTTTGATGGGCAACAGGAGTCACGTCCCATTTAGTTCAGCTTAGGCTACTACTGGATAATATCACTCAGACATACGCACAATTAGTGTGGCTGATAACCCAGTAGATAAAACATGTTCCCGTAAATTGAGTTATGGTTTACTTGTTTGTATTTCTAAACTCAGTCAGTTAGGGCTCTTGGAGGTATTTGTTTCGCTTACTGTGGAAGGTAGTGAATTACCTAGATGCACATAAAATGACCCATATAGGAAGGCATGGATTGCTTTGTTGATTTTGTTGAAGTGCTAAGAACCAATGACTTGAGACTGTTGGTGACATGGCTCAAAATCGTTTTCAATGCTGGGGATGCATTCACTCTTTGAGACCTTTCATTCCCATTCAATGTCACGTTTTTCCATGTTACTATTCTTTCGTATATTTTTGTACATTATAGTTCTTTTTTTGCTGATCCTTCATATTCTAGGTGGTTTTTGGCAGGTTGAACTGATGCACTTCAGTTGAAAGCCAGTTTATTCGTAGGCTGAATAATATAATCATAGTCCGCTCAATACTTGTCCTGCACTAAGGACGGAAGTTAGAGAACCACGCAAAGAGGAGAGAGTAAATAAAATTCATTATCTCGTAAATTACAACGTTAGTTTTTTAAATTCATGGTGACGTGTGAATGGTACTAAGTAGTGTTAACAGCTACCTGAAAGTGAATGGGCTGCACATCATGTTGACGGAATTGCCTCCTACCTTCTTCCTTGTGGAGGAAAGTGCATTTAGGAAATTAATTAATAATGTGATATGAAAATGCATTTAAAGTGGAGAATTCATTTCAACTGTTCTTGTAACATTTTGTCCTTAGTTTTTGCTTTGTTTTGACAAATGTGATATAATTCTTTTGAATTTTCTGATGAATTAGCCGAAGGTGTCTGCCTCATGCACACGTACAAAGTCAACGGAAAGAAGGTTGACGAAGCGAAAACCAACAAAGCCTGTAGTCCCACCACACAGCTCAAAGGTATGCAGATTTCAAAATGATTTTTCATTATTTAAATAGCCAAAAAGAAGGAGAAGAAGGTCCGAACTATCTTCAGATAGTGGTAGTGACTGCCTAAGCAGTGGTGATGAGTGGGCACCTGAGTTACGAAGTGGATGTAGCGGGACAACTGGGGAAATCTCAGGTGAAACAGAAGCCCACTCCGGAACTCTTAGATTGATGGAGCTTACCGATTCTGAAGGTGATAAGTGAAAATAATAAAGGTAACCGATTTATAGGCAGTCGTTATCCGAAGAGAAACATAGAACGGCCAAACTACGCTGCAGATATAAAGATCCCCGAAGATGATAGGTACCTGTGTAAGTTTCGTATAGTTTAAAGTAGGTTTACTTGTTATACATCAGGATTTAATTTTTTGTGTTTGCACACTTAGGTGGTTAGCAGATGTTTAAACAGCTCTTATTTTAATAAAAGACTGTTAGTTTTGAAGTACTTTGAGATTGTGATTATCACTGTTATCTTTTAAGGCTTTCAGTCAGATGTATCAAGCTGATGGCTCCTTAGTGAACGTTTCAACTACATTTTATGGCATGTTTTATCAGTAGAAATTAAAAATGAATGCGTAGTTTATCCTGCATCTGAGTAACTCGTAAATAAGTATGAACTAAATCCATGCTTGAGGTGTACCACAGTCCTCGAGACGTTTATGAGAAGGTAGAAATAAGGAAAAGATGGTATTCGATTAACTATGTTTCAGTCGACTAAAGTTAAATGCAAACAGAGAGCAGTTGTACTTGAAGCATTCCATTGGTGTGGAAACACTGAAATGCAGAATTTATTTCTCATAGAGGCCTGTATGAAATTATGTCGCGTTGTCTGTGGTGATTTCAAAAAGTGACTTAGTGTCATTGTTGTTTCTTCAAATAGTTATTAACACTAAGTCCTTACTCTTAAAAGTAAGTGTCATCATGAGAATACAATTTGTTGTAGAATTTAGTAACCAATTAAAAACCTTCTATAGGAATTGTTCTGATTTTTACTTCAACCCTTTGTATTATTCAGATTGCTACACATGCAAACGCTCAGTGATGGATGGCTGTTTCGAGCATCCTGTCCGATGGATTGAAAACTTACCTTTGTTTGTTTGCAAAGAAGCAGAGGATAAGTTTGCTTTCCACCAGAAAACCAAGTGTGTATGCGGACAGTCGTATTATGAGCACACGGCGAAAACTGCACCTGGAGAATGGATCAAGATTTTGAGATCCCGAATTCCTGGTGCGGGCCTTGGCGCTTTTGCCAATGCAAAGATAGAGTGCGGTACAATCTTCGGTCCATATGGTGGACAGGTTGCTTATGTGGATGAAATGAGTAGTGATGAGCAACTCAAAGTAAGTCTCTGAATTTGTACTACCCAAATCTCTGTGACATTTTCGCCTACACACAAAGTGATTTTATAACCTTACTTAACTATGAATGTTTCGTTTCAAGCACTGCATAAGAATCCAATTGCTTCATCAATTTCAGAGATCACGCGGAGGGTATGCATGGCTTGTAAGAGCAAATGTAGATGGTGTCAGGCCACACTTGATTGACGCTCGAAACTGTTTGAATTCTAACTGGTTAAGAGTAAGTTTTGTAATTAGTTTTGGTTAGACTTTATATTCTTGTCACAGAATTAATTTAATGCTCGTATCTACTGTTGAATTATGTTGAGCTGTTCTTTAGACTAATCAGAGTATTTACATGCAGTTGGTTTGGTTAGAGGTTGTGTCTGAAATTTTTGTCAGTTGTTTGTAAACCTTGTGTGTGATTTCATGTATTCCTTATTGGACAATGATTTGTTAGATTTTACCCCACAAAGCCTTAATTATTCTTTTGATGGAATAGAAGGTATGACTTTTTAGTAGTCGTCGTCCCATTGTTCTCTACGATGATTCTGAAGCTTTTTGGTTGCCATGCTTAATGAAATACTGTGTTTTATAGCTGCACTGGACTGAATAAACCCGTCGCCAAATTGTTATGTCTGCGCTTGTTAATATTTTTATAACGGTAATGAACTCGACTGGTACGCTAATACGCCTATTCGTCCGTTGTACCTTCCGATTCACTGAGTCATGCAAATATCAAAAGACAAAGGCTGGCCTGTGACTCTAAGATATTGTATTCTACATTTGTTAGGAAACAAAACATCATATGCTATACATCGCCGCGAGAATGAATTATTCCTATTGGCTGGAAATGTCAATCCTGATCAGTTGACGGCCCGACAAAGCTTAAGGCGAGACAGAGGATGATGAATTGATCACACAGTAAATCACAATACTGGTGAGAAATGATAGATTAACATAGTAACTCCATCACAAGATAAACCACTCGATTTGTGAGAAAGGACAATATACTATTTTATGCTGGGTCCCATCATTGCGACCATAGAGCTGAAATGGTTCCTGGCTTAAATACGTGTGTGTAATGACTGAGTAGGTCGATGGTTTGTCATTCATAATTTAAGTACAAGTTGTACAAGTATTGGTTCCCTATGTTTTAATTAGATGACCAGCCCATCAAACTTCACCACGTTGAGGCACTCATACTGGGCGGAATGTTGCAGCGTCATTAGTTCCATGGTACCTTTTTGTATCAGTTGTTTATATATATTTATATATATAATTTTTACTTGCCGGTTTGGAAACACATGGTTCCAACAGTGATGTTAGTCTTCTTGAAATATAACAGTTCGTGTTTCAGTGAAAATATGTTACGAAATTGTCACCCTTGTCTTAACTCTTGACCTTATTCGTGTGAAGATGTAGCGACAGTGTTGTGAATGCTACATCAACACACTATTCTGTGCATATTTCCCAAACGTAGGATTTCTTTTGAACTGCTTGTTGTGATGAGTTGAATGTAGGTCAGGTGTAGATGCAGGTGTTAGTGTATCGGGAAAAGAACAGTATCTCACACAGTATTCAATATGACATAGAATCTCCTTTTAGGTGTTTATCTGTGTTTCTGGGCAATAATATGCATTGATAAGAAAGTAATTTTACTTTACATACACACTTGATTTGTTTTCTCGTTTCATTCCTATTGGTACCTCATTGCTTCACCAATTGCAATGAAGTCCAACTGCATGTGTAAATTTCATAGTAATAAATGTATGCATATAATCCATAGTGGTGTGGGGAGGTGGCAGTTAACTCCTCAATTGTTAATTGTCCTTCAACTAAGATTAAGGTGTCAGAATCCCACCAATGTTAGGGTTAATATATTCTGACTACAATGTATGCACTTTCTAATACTTGCTTATTTCATGATTCAATTATGTTATATGATGTTGAGTATTAAGCACAGATAAGTAAGTGGAATCTCCTGACAGGAATGCTAACTGAGTCTTTGTTGTGCGGGAGACTATAATGTACCACAACTTGCATTGATGACAGTTATAATAATAGGGAAAATGCTACATAAACTACCTAGGCGTACTGTCAGAAACGCTGGTTTCTTAAACACATTAAGATAGTGTTGCATCGAGGCTAAAATAAGCAGAATGTGTTATTGAAAGTTAGTAATTATTTATGCTGTGCTGTGAAAAAACGTCAGCCCATTATACAAAATACAAGAAGCTTTTACTGCAACACTTTCTCCCATTGTTTTTGTTTACTATAGTTCGTTAATTGCGCCAGATTCGATGAGGAGCAAAACCTCGTGACAGTTCAATATAGGGGGAAGATATACTACAGAGCATGCAAAGTAAGCCAATGTTCCGTTGAGTCAACTAACATTTAGGATATTCCGAAATTTCAGGAGCTTCTGACGTACTACGGAAAGGAGGTAAGCTTTCATCTCTCAATTTCTAAGCACCATTGGAATAAAATTTATTTTTAAAATAGAATATCCTGTTGCCATGTGACTTGAGATTTGTAGGTGGCTTCTTTTAAAAAGCCGCAGACGAGTGAGAAGTGTGTCTCAATAATGAGAGAAAGAGCGAATTCACAGCTAAAATTGATATCATTCTATTTCACAGGTTCTCATCATCTGCAGACTACCTGAAATTAAAGTGCCTATAGATAATGGCAATAACAATTCAATGTTTGAATAGTGGTAAAGAAATCATCATAAAATCAACGCATCTGAAATTTAAGCACTGCAATTTTTGGTTTAAGTTACCGTCAGTTAATATGCTTTCAAAATAGAAAAGCAGGTGGGGTGGGGGTGGAGGAGAAGATAGAAAACAGAAAAATCTAATAAACAGTTTTAGCATGTAGGTTTGCACAGCAACTCAAGAAGGTTATTGTTCATAAAATTGAGAACTTGCTCAGTGAGTTGAAATCACTAATATGGATGACTAATCAATGTAATCAAAATGCAGTTACGAAGGTAGTGAGAGATTGATTACACCCTCTTTCTGTATGTATAAGTTTGGTTTGAAACGCTTGATTGCAATTGTTTCATCAAATAGTATTGAATTTTCCGTCCTTTGTACGTTTAATATTTTGAAGGACTTAGAAATGTTGACGAAATGGCCCGTGTCCACAAGGTGTCTGTTAGTTGCACTTTGCGAATATCTGCGTCCTTTAATTCATAAGTTTCTTAAGTTACGCTCTGAAAGCCGGATGGAAGCCATTCTTTCGTCCCTGCAGTGTCCTTGCTCCCGGAAATGCACGTAAATTTATAGACGCAGTTGGAGGTGAAATCAGTAGGGCTTTTATCCAGTCTAGACTTCCTTATGGAGCACGCGGTGCTGTATTGTGTGGCGTTACGAGCTTAGGCACAGGGAAGCATTTTTTATTGCTCCTTTCATTCTCTTGTCAATGTTTTGTGATACCGCATTTCCTCTGAATGGGAGACAGATGATCACTTTCCAACAGTTGGATGCTTGGTTTTCTCGTCGTTTTCTTTGTTGTACTTTTGGATAAATCCTGTTTGTTACCCAATTCCCCTTAGGCATTTTTAACACGACTTGATTGATTCTTCTTCCATCTTGTTGGGCGAACATAACTTCCTGGCTCTGTCCCTACTAATCCAGCCTTATAGCTTTAGGACAGAAGTCGATATGTCGATGATACATTTGTTGTTTGTAACGAAATGAATGAGGCATTTGTATTATTTGACCGTCTTAGTATGATCCACCCAAACATTCAATTCAGTATGGAATATGAACGCAACGATGAGCTGAATTTCCTGGACCTAATGCAAGAAGCAGAAATGATGGTACGGTCGAAAAATCCATCTACAGAAAAGAAACCTGAACCGGAGAATATCTTCACTACAACAGCTTCTGTAGTAGTAGTCTCTCATCTCCTCTCACAATCTTCTCCATATCATCCTCGGACGCCCCTGAACGACTGACTGATTTCAACGTAGAACTTTGCATAGATGTGCAGCAGTTCGATTTGCCAAACATAACGTACCGCACAAAGTAAGAGAAGAGAATAAAGGGAGATTCAAAAGTGAGATAATAAGTCGAAGTGTGGTGCAAAAAGAATAGTAATACGGAAGAAAAGTAGAGTTTTATTGGACATGATAAATCATAAAGAGTGAGTGCATCTGCACCAGCGCCACAGAACGATTTTGAACCATATCACTGATTGTCCCCAGCCACTTGTTTTTACCATCTGAAGGACACCAACCATGAAGTTACCTACATCTCCCTACGTGGCTTAAACTAAATGTTGTGGATTTCGTTGACTTGTGAAGTCATATTTTGGCTTGACCACCACTAGCTCTTTCCGACTTGATCCATCCTGTGTCAGTCAGCTAACATTGCCCATTGTCGAGGAAGGCGATGGATGTCTAGGCAGTCATGCGTAACATAATTCCCAACAATCTCAGTCGATGTAACTTCACAACCTCATCGATTGATTTTCTCTCCTCACCTAGCACTCACTCGACCAATGCCTAACCTCAATATTATTCACCCTATTACACCTAACACGGGACATAGGATGCAGATGTCTATGATGAAAGACAGCTAGCCGACTTTTTCATGTCTTCCACTTTCAGTGGCCATGTCTTGCTCACAGCCAGCCGTAAAGTAGGACGGAGCGAATTCATGAGCTGTATACACGCTCATTGGTTGACAGCCAGCTGGATATCACGTTTACTAAGTCAGAGATGGTGTAAGTTGGCAGGCAAATACCACACGAGCCTTCTATATCCATGCAGAGATTTCGTCAGCTATCAACTCGCTGGCGTTGGTTGATGCAACTCCCCAAACAAGTGAATTGGTCAACACGCTCTACCACCTCACTATCTATCTTTACACAAGGAGTCATTATAGCTCGGACACCCCACTCTTCGTTTACCATTCGAGTTTGACTGAAATGTGTGACGTCATTCGACGGTTGCCTCAACGTGTGTCCGATCCATCTCCACTTTCTTCGGGATATTTTGTTGAGCAGTATGTTTTTGGTTGGTTTTTTCCCAAAGTTTCTTGTTGCAAATTCTTACTGGTTATTTGATCCTCAGTATGGTGTCATCAAAGTCAGCGGATGATAAAAGTCTGCAGTAGCTTGTTGGAAATGCTTTTCGTGACGCACCAAGTTTCAGACGCATATAGAAGTTACTGACTCAACATTGGCGTTGGAAATCCAAATTTTATTGTTTATGCTGAATGTCAGAGATTTCCGAACTGGTTTGAGAGTGATGAATGTCTGCGTTTGCTTTCCGATTCTAATTTTGACGTCCCCATCGTTGCCGCCTGTAGTGAGAATGATGGTGCCTAGCAAGATGAGTGAAGGGAGTGACCTCCTTCTAATTTTTCCCGTTGATGTTGATTGGTGCTGGTTGTTGTTATTGTTGCTGTTGTTGGTAGGTTGTCTTCGTTACCTCCATTTTTTCTGTGTTCACTTGTATTCTTGTTTTTGCTGCCTCTTCTGCCAGTTCGTTAGTTTTCGCCTGCAAGTCTTCGAGTTTGTGTAAAATTAAACATAAATCACCTGCGAAATTTAGATCTTCTAGAGTCTTCTTATCTGTGGTCCGGCGTATTCCTGTCTCCTCGCTACCCAAAGTCCGACGCATAACCCAGTCCACCACAATTTAGAATATCATTGGTGATAATAGACAGCCTTGTCCTACTCCTGTATGCACTTCGAACGCCTCCCTGAGTCTTCCTTTGTGGATCACCTAACACGTGACATTGTCATCTAGCCAGTTGTTGAATTAGGTTGATAAATACTTGGGAACTGCCCGCTATAGTGTTTAGGGAGTTTCCAAATTGCTTCGGGGTCAACGCTGTCTGTCGAAGGCCTTTTGGAGTCGATGAAGTAGGTTGAGGTAGAGGTTTGACTGCCATTCTATACGCTGTCTGTTCGACGACGAAGCGTAGAGTTGCGATTTGATCAGCACATGATTCGCCTTTCCTAAATCCAGCTTGTTCCTGGTTAGTAGAGTTCGATATCCAGTGAACCCTTTATTCTGTCCAGGATGATATGACTTAGCATTTCCCTTAGCGTGGACAAGAGCATTATTCCACACCAGTTCTTGCAAAGGCCTAAGTCGCCCTTCTTTGACAGCTTGACGAGGTAGCCAACCTTTCTTCCAATCCATAGAAACCTTCGCATCTTTCCAAATCTTATACAGTAATGGGGTGAGGACATCTGCCGCAGTCTCTGGATCCATTTTTATTGCTTCCCGGCTAGACTTCAATAGCCTGGTCGCATTTAGGATTTCTGCTTTCATTGAAGGATTGGCATCCACTGGTAAGCAGTTCCGTGCGTGCTGTTGGCGTTGATGGTATTTCTGGGCGAGTTGCAGGTGATGGTCGTTTCAAGAGTCCTTTAAAGTGATCAGCCCATTGTGTGTTTTGTTTCTCCGCCTTGGTAATCAGGTCCTCTTGAACATCTTTTATGGGCGTCATCATTTTGGTTGGTCTCTTCGTGGATAGCGATAGACTTGATTATCTGATATAATGTCCTGAGGTGTCTTCTGCTTGCAGCTTACCTGTTCTGCTTCAATTGCCTTCCGGTGTGTCGTAGAATTGTCTTTTGTCTTTCCTAGCACTCTCCTTCACTTCTTCATTCAGTTTGATATCCATTGAGCTAGGCTTATCGTTTTGTTGTCCATCTCTGCATTGGTTCATCTTGTGTTTCACCATCCTCCTCTTCTCTCCTCTCCTCTGTTAGCTTGCAGGTGTCCGTTGAGAGTCATTCCTTGTCTTTCTCTTTCCTCTTCTTTATTCCTAAAATGGATGTGCACGTTTTCTTGAACATTATCTTCAAAGAGTTAGTTCCAATGTATCTTCCATGCAGGTTTCCTCAGGGGTGGCACGTAGTGTCTCCGACTTTGCTCTGATCTGATGGCTGTAGTGAACGTTTCCCTTGTAGTTTTGTCCTTCAGTATCTGAATGTTGAACTTGAATTACAGTGGCCTGTCTCCAGCTGTTTTGAGGGATTTCAGCTTCACGCTGAAGGTTGCTTGCACTAAGATAATGATCTAAGCCCACATATGTCTTCCTTTCCGACATTGTATCGATCAGGCTGTGTGTCCACTGACTTGAGCAGAGGACTACCTGATTTTCGGTTTTTCCGTTGTGTGAAATCCCTGTCGCCTTGTGTTTATCCTTGTGCTTGTAGACGCCACCTCCAACCACCAAATTATCGAATGAGTAGAAGTCTGAGAAGAGTTCTCCGTTCTCATTCGTCATTTGGCCGAGAGCTTCTCGGGCCCATGATGAGTCCTCTTCCTGCATTGTCTGCTCCCAGTTCAGCTGGCATTCATATCGCCCATGAGGATTTTGATATCACCACTTGGTGCTCTTGTCTATAGAAATCTTCCTTCTTGTCTTATTCCGTGTTGTTTGTAGCACTGTGCGTATCATCGGATAATTGTGATCTTCCTTCCTTGTGAGTTGGATCTTGCTGTGATTATCCTGCTGGAGAAAACCGGCTGTCAATGAATAAGAGCTCTGGTTGTTGTCGGTGACATCATGATGGTCACTCACTGACTCAATAGATTACTGACTCTCCGGTTGACAGTTTCGACAGTCCACATCCATTCCATCTGCTGTAGCAGATTCCTAGCACCTCTATACTACATCTTCTCATTTCTTTGGCTATCTGGGCAGCCTTCCCAGCCGGCTTCGTACATTGTACGAACATTTCTTTGCTTTCATAGAGAGAAGACACATCGGCTGATTGGCTTCCCAAAGCCGGGGTTTCACCAGCCTGCTGTGTAATTTCGTCTCTCCGATCTCAGTGACGAATAAGTTCGTTTTTTGTATTTTTCTTGTGGTTTGTAATTTCTGTAGAGATTAGATTGATTTTCGGGGGTACAGTTTGTACCCCGACACCAGACCCTTTCTGTTTATCGGGGCCTTGGACTGGCTAGAAGACTAACGAGCTAGTAGTCCAGGCGATGTTACCGACCATAAATATTACCCTTGAATTCATTCGCTTTGAGTTGAAAATGCGAGAGGTTCAGGTATAATTTAGTGATGTTTTTTTCGTTTTCACGGTTATTGAAAGAAGTATATACTGGATGATTTCATATGTTGAAGTAATTTGAGAGAGATGAGCCATTTGGAATTAAGGTAAGAGTGGACTTTGAAACGCCTTAGTCTCAGACAAATGTGAACTCCTTGATACTTATTTAATTCAAAAGTTGTTTAAAATATTTGGAATTATATTCGTGGAAGTCTGAATATTTGTAACATGCGTTTCAAACTTTTTGACCTTAAGATAATGTTATGAGGCGAGTATGTACTGATCCCCTTGTTTGGAGTAAAAGGGTGAAGAGATGTTCAGGATGATAGACTGATAGATGACAAAATTTATTTCCTGATAAAGTATTTTGATACTCTGTGGTAAAACTTTAAAATCTTCTGTTCCACCGATAAATAGGTCAACTCTACATTACATTTTGTGGTTTTCACATAATGTTATCTATACAATTTCACTTCCCAACTGCATAATGTAATTTCTGTCCCACCATTAAAGCATGTGAATCGTTTTATCTCATACGTGTTTTGTATTCAGTTAATGTTGTTTGTTAGCTAATGAGAAGCTGTGAAATGAAGCGTCCTCACTGTATTCTATGAATCTCGTTATCTTTACTCTTGTTGGAAATCTTTTGTTAGACATTCACTAGTTCAAGGTATGTTACCAGTTTCACATCTGACTGACTGTATGTCACTTTTATTCTACGATTATGAAATAACTGTTGGATTGGGGGAAATGAGCATCCAATCCGGGAAATAATACTGTTTAACTGTGTAGTGCAATCAGTAGTGACAAGACAGTTGTTATTTTACTCTTTCGCTTCAATTACTCACTCAAAAGTATGGTGTATTTAGATGTTTATTGTGAATAATAAAAATAGTAATTCAATCAAATTGATAATCCGCATTGAGATATAATAACGCCAGAATTCAGCGAAGAAAATTCTCTTTACGACGATTTCATTTTCATATCTGTACATTTATTATTATTATTTCCTTTAATTCCTAGAGGAACATAGGGCTTCAGCCGTGCGTCTCCATTGCGTTCGGTTCTCTGCTAGAGTTTTCACCTGGCTCCAAGTCTGCCCACATGTTTTAATCTCCTCTTCACATGACCTCCTCCCAGTCACCCTTGCACTGACGACCAACTCGCCGCTTCCCTTTCGGGTTCCACTCGAGCAATGGCTTGCCTAGTGATGTCACTTGATGGTTTCCTCAGAGTATGGCCAATCCATCTCCATTTCTTCCTGCCTATTTGTTGCACAATCGGTTCCTGCTGTGTTGGTTCGCTCCCACAGATCCCTGCTTCTGGCCATCTGATCTTGAGTATTGAGCGAAGACAACTGTTGATGAAGGTCTGTAGTTTGTTTGAGATGCTCTTTATGACGCTCTGGGCAAGTCTCTGATCCGTATAGTAGCGCTGACTTCACAATGGAGTTGAAAATCCGGATCTTATTTTTGATTTTGAGTGCTGTTGACCTCCACACAGACTTGAGAGTAGTGAAAGCTTGTCTTGCTTTTCCGATTCTTGCTTTGATATCCTCGTCAGTTCCGTTCGTCTGTAGTTGAAACGATGCTTCCCAGGTAGATAAAAGAGGTTGTTTCTTTCAGGTACCTCCCATTTATGCTGGCTGATTGTTGCCTGTTGTTGTTGTTACTGTTGGTGTTGGCCAGGAATCTTCATCACCTCTGTTTTCTCTATGTTCACCTGAAGTCCTTGCTATCTTTGATGTTTCTTCCGCCAACTTGTTGCTTTTCACTTGCATATCTTCTAGTTTGTGGGAAATCAGACATATATCATCGGCGAAGTCCAGATCCTCCAAGTTTTTTGTGTGAGTCCATTTTATGCCTGTTTCTTCATCACCCGCTGTTCTTCGCATTATGCAATCTAATGCAATCAGGAAAATCATTGGCGATAGTAGGCAGTCTTGTCTTACTTCAGTCTTCACTTCGAAGGATTCCGTGAGTTTCCCGTTGTGGATTACTTGGCATGCAGCATTATCGTTCAACTGTTGGATTGGGTGGATAATTGTTGGTAGCACCCCTTGTAGTAGCGAAGTAGTTACCAAATCACCTCTCGATCGACGCTGTCGAAGGCCTTTTCAAAGTCGATGAAGTTGAGGTAGAGAGAGGTGACTGCCATTCCAAGCTTTGTTCAATGATGATCCATAGTGTGGCGATTTGATCAATACATGACTTGTTCCTCCTGAATCCAGCCTGTTCCGGTCGAAGTTTTCATCCAAGTTGGTGTGTTTGATTCTCTCCAGGATGATGCGGCTTAGTATTTTGCTTGGAATGGACAGGAGCATAATTCCACGCCAGTTCTTGCATTGACTTAAGTCTCCTTTCTTTGGCAGTTTGAATTAGTATCCTTTCTTCCAATCCTCGGGTACTTTGCCTTCTTTCCACACCTTCTCCAGTAGTGGCGTCATCAAGTCCGCTGTTCTCTCTGGGTCCATTTTCAGTGCTTCTGCTGGGATTCCATCTGGTCCTGCTGCTTTTCCAGCTTTTAGCATCTTGATTGCCTTCAGGACTTCTGATTTCGTCGGGGGATTGATGTTCACTGGTAGTTCTGCTTCCGTTGTTGGTATTGTTGGGCGCGTTGTAGGTGGTGGTCGATTTAGAAGTCTTTTGAAGTGTTCAGCCCAGTGTTTTCTTTGCTCCACTTCTTCGGTGATTGACTTTCCATTGTCATCCTTCACTGGCTTAATTTGTGTCGAACTTTTGCCCGATAGGTATCTAGTTGTTTAGTAGAGTGTTGCGAGGTCTCCCTTGCCTGCAGCTTGTTCTGCTTCACTTGTCATGGCTTCAAAATATTTTCTTTTGTCTTCCCTGGCACTCTTCTTTACTCTTTTGTTCAGTGTATTGTAGCTTGCATTCAACTTCTGTTGCTGTTGCTCGTCGGTGCACTGGAGAATCTTTTGTTTCACCATCCTTCTCTCTTCTGTTAGTCTCCAAGTGTCCGTAGTGAGCCACTGTTTGTCCTGTCTCCTCTTTCTGCTTAGAACTTCCATGCAGGTTTGACTCCACACTGTCTTCAAGTTGTTCCAGTGCTTTTCGACGCTGACCTCTTCGCTAGTGTTGATTTGTGTCTCGGCTTTGTCCCTTATGCTTGCAGTGAAGATGTCCTTTGTGTCCTGGTCCCTCAGTTTTTGAGTGTTCAACTTGGCTTGTGGTCTATCTGCAGCTCCTGTTTCTCTGAAAGCTTTTAATTTGATTTGGATTGTTTCTTGTACGAGATAGTAGTCTGAGCCAACGTCTGCTCCTCTTCTTACTTTTGTGTCCAGTAGGCTGCGCCTCCACTTCCTTGAGATTGAGATGAAGTCAATTTGGCTTTCGGTTCGCCCATCTGGTGACACCCATGTAGCCTTGTGGATATCCTTGTGTTTGTATACGCTGCCACCAATCACTAGTTCATTGAAGGCGCAGAAGTCGGCGAAGAGTTCTCCGTTTTCATTCATTTCTCCGAGAGCTTCTCTCCCCATGATGAGTTCGCTTCCTGTGTTGTCTGGTCCCAGTTTGGCGTTCATGTCTCCCATTAGTATTTTAATGTCACCAGTTGGAGTATTGTCCATTGTAGCCTGTAGTTGTCTGTAGAATTCTTGTTTTCCTTTTCGAGGTTTGCGTTGTTTGTGGGTGCATATGACTGTATAACTGACACTTTCCTTCCTTTGGAGTTGAATCTGGCGGTTATTATCCTGGGCGAGATCGCCTCCCATTGCATCAGGGCCTTCGTTGCCGTTAGTGACACGCTCTCGGTGTGCGTGTGGTTGTCTTCTGGGTGATCGGAATAGATCACTGACTCTCCCGTTGACAGTTTGGTGAGTCCATTCCCGTTCCACCTACTTTCACATATCCCCAGTACTTGAATTCCGTATCTTTTCATTTCGTTTGCGATATGGGTAGCTTTTCCAATCTCGTACATGGTGCGGACTTTCCATGTCCCCACACAGACTTTTTCTTTTGGCGCAAGGAGATTCATCGTACTGAAGTTTCTGTAGCAACTTTGTTTACAGGGTGGGGTTGCTAGCCTTATGCCTGAGAAGGGGGTTGTTACATTAAAATATAGTTTAGAGAGAAGCGACCTTGTGGGTTGCTCACCTTAAAGCCAGGAAAACAAGGAATAAAACAATGAGAACAACACCAGCACAGGAAAATAATTCACAACAAGAAGGGTAACAAGCGACAACAACAATAATAAAAAAAACCTTAGAAGCAATATCACAGTCAGGTACAGTTGACCAAAATGATACCGAAACCATAGACTCAGTGACTTGAGCCAACTTGAACATGTAAATCCATCAGTATATACAGTTATAGATATTAGTTAGTGTTAGACAAGCACAAAGTGGCAAACAGGTAATTATAGGTATTATCGGTCAACAAGATTATATTCACAGATTCAGTGTTTGAAAGGCAAATAATTACAACAAGTTTTGCAACTTTTTGGCAAGAAATTCCACAGAAACAAGAGTTTTATGTAACTACGTGAATGTAACGTAGTAATCGAAAAGCCCATATATGTTCAATCGTATATTTATACAAATGAATTGCAATGGACAATAACAATCAGTTTCCTTCTCTCTGTGTGTGTGTGTGTGCGTTAAAGTTTGACAGTGAGTGGAAGTACTAAAGACGCGATAATATTGGTGTATAGGATTATGTGTCACAATGGTCTTGATTTTACTATGTAATTCATATAAAACCTGTGTTATCCTTCTTTATTCCGTGTTCCATTTTTGTTTTATTTCACTTCATTTCAGTTTTTGTTATTATATTGTAACATTTGATCTAGTCTACTATTTCGACAACATTTCACTCATCCTGTCTACCTCATGTTTTGATATTCACACATTCACATTTCCGAATCTGCTTTATTCTCCTACCATCTATTTCGCACATATCTATTGAACATTAGGTTGACCTCTGTGTATTTATTCAGTTATTCATTCATATATCTAATCTGTTTGTGACTCACAGTCAAATACACCAATATTATCGCACTTTTCTTCGCTGAATAATTCAATCGATTAAACTGTTATCGTGCAACAAAAGATAATTATAATACTTGAGTGTATATTGCTCATGTCAAGCAAGCATACATCTTTTTTCCTTGTGGTACCTGAAGAAATAGATTGATATCAAAAGAAAAGTTAACAATAGTCAAGACGTTAGATGTTACTGACTGTTTCATGAACTTTTAAGGTTGATTCTGTGGATAATTTGTGCATCAATAGTAAATAGTTTTATGCTTGTAAACAATCTCAGTAGTTCGGGTGTACTCAGAGTTTGACATTAAATTGTCGCGTAATGAACATTGTGTTAATTTTTGCCTGCATTCTCTGAGGAGTGCTGTAAGGTGAACCGATATCCTTTTGTGCGAAGTTAGAGTTGAATATAGGTTGTTTTTTGCTTGTACATTTTTACATGGAGAAGAAGGTCAGAGTTACTGGCTCAAAAAAAGCAATCGTGTATTTTATTTAGTTTGAGCAGGTAATGATTAGTTCCACAAAGCAATCGACTAGATTACTGAACATAGTAATTCCTGGAAAAACTGACTAATATGTTTTATCTATCAGTCTAAATTGTATGTTGTACATGTGACTAATGAGCTCTCACTTAGTCAGTTGACCAGAATGTAACCTGTGTGTGTATTTTCTAAAATGAGATGTTTTGTTTACAGTATTCTCGAACTGAGAGCGTGATTATTTCAGTTGATGATGAGATAATAGTTTTCAGATTTTCGTCAAATAATTTAAAGGAAGTCGTTTTGAAAAATTACTTTCCAGTTTGCGTCTGAACTAGAAAGAGAGAGTAATTTGAAAGCAGAGGTGAATTCCAATCGAGAAGGTAATGAAGAAATGTTGTTGTTTCACTTCGTTTAGTTTCAGTTAAAAGTTGAAAAGTTAACAGTTTGTTGTAAATTTTTTTGGGGTCTAGTTTAACGCATTGTCGATGTCTATATCTTGTCCACCTGCATTCTGTGACCTGTTTTTTTCCATGTGTTCTGTATGCACTGAATGTTTTTGTTTGTTTGTTTGTTCCTAAGGAAGCTCTGTCCAATGAAATGGTATTCTATGGTTTTATTGCCCGGATTCTACTCATTACTCTAACGAAGTGGTTTCAAGAAGGTTATAATTACGTTGATATGGTATTTAGTCATGTGTGATACGGACTTTAGTGTTAGTGTTAACACGTGCTGACAGTTTTTAAGAAATTTGCAGGTGTGTTTCCATAAAGCGGGCAATAAGCTGGCTAAACCATTACTCCAGCTTTCATTTCCTTCTCACACGATGTGCTCCATGTCACACTCACATATCCAACTCGTGGCTTGACATCCAGGCCTTCCTCGAGGGTCTGGTGTGTGATGTCACTGAAAAGTCTCCTCAGTGTATATCCAATCCATCTCTATTTCCTTCAGCATATATGTTGAGTAGTAGGTTTCCAACTGGTTGACATGCAAAGTTCTTCGTAACTTATCCTCTCCGGCTGACTATTTGGACTTCAGCATCGAGGAAAGGAGGCAGATGTTGGTGAGAGTCAAAGTCCTGTTGGAAATGGTTTCCATGATTCTATGTAGAAGCACTGGAGGACTCGAGACTAATTCTAAAAATTCGATCGTTTGTACTTGTACGACGTGCTGTAGATCCGCATACTTATTTAAGTGTAATGAATGTCTGTTTCATTTTCCCATTGTGATCTTGACTGGCTTTGATATCCTCTTCCATATACCTGTAGCTGAAATGATGCTGCCTGTCCTTGTAAAAGTGTCCACTTGAACTCCTTCCGTCAGCTAGTAGATTTTAGAGTGTTTGTGAAACTAAACATAAATCGTCCACGAAGTCCACACCTGCTAAGCTTTTTGTTGGTTCCACCAATGCCTGTTTTGTAACACCCCACGGTGTGCCATTTGATCCACTCCACTACAGTCAGAAATATCATATATGATATAAGCAACTTTGTCTTCCTCCTTAGTTTGCGATTACTTTCAAGGGACAACTATCATCATCGAATGAGAAGTGTGTGGAGTGTAAATAACAGTTTACTCGTGTGTACTAAACAGTTATGTTGGTACGTGTAAATAACTCACTATACACGACGAATAAAGTTAGAGTAACTACTATGATAAACATGTAAATGGGGAGTGAATTACTCTCAGTGTCCTATTAGTCCAAGTGTTATATGTAACTAGATAGTGGACCATCAGTAGTCCGTGTGTCAGAATTTAGATGATGCAAATATTGATTTCGTATGCGCTAATCAGATAACTAACCAATAAAACTTCAGCCCGTTGATTGGCATTCACTAATCAGCTCTATGTTGAATTATACGCCTAATCCATGATACCTTTTGTTGGAAAATTATAGTTGTATATTTGTATTCACAGAAACTCTCAGGTACTAGTTTAGAAATACATGTTTCCAACAATAATGTTTGAGTCTACTGGAATCTGGCAGTTTGCGTGAGAGAAAATGTACGAGAATGTAATTAGTCGTGCATTGTTGTTAACCTCATTCGTGTGGAGATTCAGCGGACATAGTTAGTAACATACTTTCCTCTGCTGACAACGTTTTTGTCACCTGCACTAGTGTGTTCATTGAGGTGATTTTGAGTTACGCTATTGAAAGGCTTTTCCAATGATTATTAATTGTTTCGGAGTGACTTAAATCGGAAGATGAAAGAGCATAACTTAGTGTAAATTGATAATAGCACACATTTGATCGAATTTTGACAATTGCAGAATCGTAATGAGAGGATTCACGAGTGCTACTGATAAGGTGTAATGACATGCACTTTAGCCTGCTTTCCAGTATTCTTCCCATAGAACATTTCGAGTGGTCTGCTTATTTTGCTGCTGCTGTATGTGTTGTCGTGTTTGCAGTAAACGTGGGTGATTCTATTCAGGTCATTGAGATGCTTTTATTAACTGAGTTGATGAATTCATTCATCCTCAAATAAAATATTAAATCCATCTAGAAATTTTCTTTAGTTTGGTTTGTAAGGATTAGTTATATTTTACGAGTTGATCACGGACTGATATCAGTTGGAGAACCATTGAAAACCAGGGAGTACTGGACAGCTGCTGTTTCATCCTAGTTTGGGAATCATCGGCAGTACAGGATGGAGCTTCCTGGAGTTCTAGTGAGAAGTCGTGACCAGTGAGGTCCAATTAGATGTCACGTGTGTGGATGGATGTCCCACCAACGACAATGGTTAGGGTCGCGCTAATTGGTAGAAGTTAGAATTCATGAGCCATTGAATCGGGTCCCAGTGGCTGAATGGTATACGAGCGTGCCTTGTAACCGGAAGGTCCTGGGTTTGAATCCCAGTGAGTGCGTACTGCCGATGATTCCTAAACTAGGATGAAACAGCAGCTGTCCAGTACTCCCTGGTTTTCAATGGTTCTCTAACTGATACCATCTAGAAATGCATTTTTTTCATTGAACTTACCTTTTGTAAAATTTTGTATGATCTGATCGGAAACATTGGTTTAATGCAACGTTCACTGAGTACTGCATACACTAGCATAACTGAGATGATTTTTGAAAATGTCATTATTCTCTAAACAGCTGATTAGTAGTAGTGTAAGTGAAGTGTGAAATCCCCTTTTCTGCTAGGAGACTCCACAGGTTTGCCAATTGAGTGTGTTTGTATCACTCTCATATGTGTAGATTTGTGAAATTATTCCGTTGTATTAGTGTAGCGTTAGTCAAGATTTAGTCTAGCAGTAGGAAATGAACTAAGATTTTATGCCACTCACTCTACAGAGGTCATGTATTGCTATCTTCGAATGCATTTGACATTGTTTCTGCTGTCCTTTTCAGCTGGGTCCAAGGTTGCCCATAATCTCTCATCTCCTCCTTTCGCTATCTCCTCTATGTCACCTTAGGACGACCACTCGTTGTTTCCCATCCGGTGTCCACTAGAGTGATGGTCTGGCGTGCGATGTCACCCAACAGTCTCCTCAGCGTATTCCCAGTCCATCTCCATTTTCTCCTACATATTTGTTGAGCTATCGGCTGGTGGTTGGTTTTTTGCCAGAGTTTCTTGTTGCCAATTCTTTCTGGCCGGCCATATGACCCTTCAGTATGGAGAGAAAGTGGCAGCTGTTGAAAAAGTCTGTAACTTGTTGGAAATCCTGCCCAACCAGAATTTCGATCCTCAATATCTTTGTTACTCGGCTTCTAGAGGAAGCTGAAATTCTCAAATACTGAAGCAAAAGTATTGTAGTTTCTTTTGAAGAGGAAATGATTCCACATAGTGACACTTCTGTGTTTCTCCATATCTCTCTGAACGATTACGACACGGCACACTTTTGGTAGGAAGAGAGTGTCTTTGCGAATGATTTGAAGAATGTGAGCAGTGTTGAGTGGAAAGGACATCAGTCTCGGTGTCTTTTCGTGTTCTTTCGGTGTTACTGTCCACAATGTGATTGTCCCTACTGTGAAGGTGATTTATTTGGTAATTGAGTATAACACGAACTGTATTTCAGAATGAGTAAGTAGGCGTTTTCCGCCTTTAAATTTATTGTTGTTTGATTGTGTTTTGTGGTGAGTCACTGGGGTTACACAAGATGAAATTAATTCACCTCAGCTGTTATTATGTGTATCTTGTTACTCGAAGATGACATTATGCAGGAGAACTAAGATAATGGTTGGCATACTACCTGTGACACATATTCTCAGGCTCTAAGACCTGTATCGAATTGTCAAGACTGCTAATTTCAAGTGAAGTCAGTTTTTGTAATCCGTCCCACAAATTCTGTCACTGCCACTTGATTGCACTGCACGTTTTCATTCTGTTTGATTTGCCTTGATAATTAGATCATCGATTTCAGTGTGATGAATGTGGAAAGCTCTTCTCCAGTCCGGGAAATTTGAAAACTCACATTCAATCCGTTCATGAAGGTGAGTTTGTTGTTCTTTGTGTTTATTTTTTGTCACTGTTTCGATGATGTATTTTGCGTTGTAATAGTGGCTGACGGACTTGGTCACTTACAGAAATTGTGGTGCTGCCTTTTATATGAAATATGTTTAGTGTCAGTGTGCTTGCGGAATATGTGAAAAATTTGTCTTGTTAGAAACCTGAACGTGCACCACTTCGAATCACATGGTTTCATGGCTGAGTGGAAATTTTCTGTTAAAAAATGTTATCGAGGATTCCGACCGCACAATATCGTACTGTTTCCTATCAGAGTGAAGTTAATAAGTATCTATCTATATTGTGCATATTTCCTTTTCTCAGTTCAACACGTTTGGTAGGATTTAACTGAAGAAATCCGGTGATAATGTGTGCTTCATGCTTCAAATTTCGCTCATGACGGTTATTTAAAATTGAGAGTATGTTGGTACTGAAATTTTTTATTTGTGGCTTCTAATGTGTGATCTTTGTTTGCGGATAGATGAAATGGTGATATTCTTTATCAACTGGTTATTTATCTGTTTTGAAGAGAATATTTTACATTTGATAGTCTGCAGATATAATGCAAGTTCTAATGAGATATCATTCCATCCTGGAAATCTTTATTTCTACTCAGAATCTGCATTGTATTCTAGTTTGAGTGGAACATAGAGTTTCAGTAGCCGATCTCCATGTCACTGTTCCCTGCAGTCTTCGTTGGCTGGCTCCACAATTGCTTGTCAATCCTGACTTCATTGTCACACGACCTCCTCGATGTCAACATCAGGACCACGTCGAAGTCGTTGCTTCCTATTTGTGTCTCACTCGAGGGTGTATCAGGTGAAATCGTCCGTCAATCTACTCACCCTGTGTATCTTTTGCATCTCTATTTCCTTCTGAATATTTGTTAGACGACTGGTTCTTTCCCAGAATTCCTTATTTCCACTCCTTTCTGGCTGGCCATTTGATCTTCACTGTCAAATTAATGGAGCAGCAATTGATGTAAGTTTGCAGTAAGTAGCATGTTGGAAATTCTTTTGGAACTGCTTGCACTATGTCTATGAACCATATAAAAGCACTGATTGATTTGGCATTAGTGTTGAGAATTCGATTCTTCCCTTTGGTGAGTTCTGTAGATCTCTACATCGACTTCTGGCCTTACTAATCGTGGCTACTCAGCTGTTCCGCCTCCTATAGTTGAAATGGTGCGTCCTATCTCGGTGAGTGAAGGAGATGACCTCCTGTAGATTTCCTCTTTTGGTTGTGGTTGTCACTTGTTGTTGTTGTTGTTCGGGTATTTTCCTCACCTCTGCCTTTTATGTTCACATCTTTGTGTCACATCTTCGCTGCCTCTTCTGCCAACTTTCTGGTTTTCTCTTGTATGTCTTCGAGTTTGTGAGACAAGACAATTATCATCCTCGATATGCAAAACTCTGGCGGTCCAACTTATGGTCGCCTTCTCACATCCCACAGCCTGTTATATAATCTAATCCACCGTAATTTTCATTGTCACTGACAATTTGAAACACCTGTCTTACTCCTGACTTCACATGAAGGCCTTAGTGAGCTTTCTGTTGTGGATCACTTGAGATATGGTATTTTCATATAGCCAGGTGTTGGGTGAAGTTGGTAAGGGTTTGGTGCTCTGCACTCCATGGTGCTGTGCAGTGTTCCAAGTTACTTCACGGCCAACGCTACCGAAGTCTTTTTCAAAGTCGATTGAGTTGAGGTGTTACTATGTGCTTCTTTTAATATTTGGTTATCTTTCTTCGAATCCTCATCTTCTGCACTGGTCACGTGAGCATACCTTCTGTGGTCACGAGGTCGTTCTGAGTGTTTCTGAGCGAATTCAACATAGTTCTGCTGATTTTTCGGATTCCGGTAAATTTATGGCATTCAAGACTTCTGATTTTGTTGAGAATTAGAGTTCACTGAGAATTCTGTAGCTGTAGGTGGTATTTCTGGATGAGTTGCAGCAGGTGGTCGATTCAATAGTCCTCTGAAGTGATCGACCCAGTGTTTCCCTTGTTTCTGTTCCTTGATAATTAGGTTTCCATCGCTATCTTTCGTTGTTGGCATCTGAGTTGGCGATGTGTTGTAAGGCTGTCTTTTGGCCTTCCAAGTACTCTGCTTGACTTCTTTTTTCAGTGCGTTGTATATTGAACTCAGCTTCTCCTTCCGTTGTCCATTTTTGTGTTGGTTTATCTTCCTTTTTCGCACTCCTCTCTCCAGGTGTCCTTAGAGTTCCATTCGTTGTCTTGCCTCTTCTTGCTTCCTAAGATGGTTATGTAGATTTTCTTCATTACCACTTTCAGAGAATTGCAGTGTTCTTCCACACAAGATTTTTCGGTTATGCCACATAATTTCGCCAAATTTAATCTTCTGGCTGGAGTGAACGGGTGTCGTTTGTAGTTTTATCCTTCGGTTTCTGAGTGTTGCACTTGAGTTGTGGTCTGTCTGCGGGTGCTTTGATGGCTTTCAACTTGACCCTGAGTGTTTCATCTTCTAGATGATAGTCTGAACCGATATGTGATCCCCTTCTCGATTTTGCGTTCAGTTTTTTGAAATTGAGATGACGCCTGTTTAATTTTCTGTGTATGCACCTGGTAAAACCCTTGTCTTCTTTTTACTTGGGCATACTGCTCATACGCTCACCAAATCTGTGAAGGCGTCGAAGTGTCCTTTGTCATTCGTTCCTCTGAGAGCCGCTCAACCTATGATGAGTTCTCTTCCTGTGTTGTCTGTTTCGAGTTCGTCTTGCCTTCATACCGCCCATGACGATTTTGGTGCAACAATTTGGGATCTTATCCGTTACTATTTTCGGTTATCGACAGGAGTCTTCTTTTGCTTAATCTGCGTTGTTTGCAGAAACGTAGCATTGGATAATTATTATTTTACTACCTTTAGAGTGGAATGTTATTGGAGATTGTTTCCCTCTGCATATGGTCATTCGATGTTGTAAATGACAGAGTTTCGATTTATTTTGTGAGGTACGGTCGCTATCCTGACACTCCCAAACTTCCTTCGTTCTTTGGGCTTATAACCGTTTAGTAAAGTACTAAAAGTAGGCGAATCTTCAGTCCCCTTCTCGTGGAGATCTAACATCTTAGAGAAAAACTACTGACTACCAATCGACTTGATGTCGTGTGCATTGTATTGGTTATGTGTTGTGTGTGTGTCTATATAAATCCAATTCTAAATTTCAACTCTCGACCGTAGTAGTTACAGATGATGTGTTTAAGAACCGATGTGGACATCAGTGAATTTCAAAGCTTCGTGGTGAGTACCAACATGAGACTTACTGTCAAAGCGAAGCCTTACTGTCCAGACAGCTGGTAGTTCCTATTCCTTTGTGGTTTGAAAACGCATCCGTTGAGGACTACTTAAGCCTCATGGAGTTAGAATTGAAGTTGCTGAATTAGGAACACAGTGTGGGCAGTAAACGGAGCTCTCGTCGTATGTTTTAATGAAAGTAGTTAGTAGAGATGTTTGAAACACAATGAATAATGTTACTCAGAAGAAGACTGACTGGAGCGAGTAATTGTAAATGATTCATATCACAGTCGAAACTCTGGAAGTCCACAGTGTATCCTATGTATGAGATAAATAGTAAATTGTGGTGATATTAAAGACTCTACAATTAGAATATCAATCTTAAAATGGTGAAACGTGTCTGACTTTATAAGTGAAGGTCTTTACAAAATGAGACTGGATGTTTTCAATTGTTGATTGCAGCGTGAGCAGAGAAGGTGAGTCGCAAAGATGTGGCGAAGGATGTTCTTTGAATAGGTCTTGACAGACTCTTTCTGAGGACTTCACAAGTTCTATCTTCTTTGTATTTCAGATGTACACATAGTTGTTTGTTGAGTGCAGTGGGGTTCCACAGAACATGCATTCCATTGGATGTATTAGATAGGGTTAAACAGTAATAACTACCGAATGACGAAGCTTTGAACACTATTCGTTGTTCTGAATCATATCGGTGTCAACTACACAACTTGGGACCTTTGATTTTTGTAGTTGTCATCCTACTTTCTCACGTACTGTAAGAGAAGTAGAATTTATCAGACATCAGCGACAAATCCTGAGGCATCCCTGTTACACGTACTGTCATTCGATTCGACAAACAGACATTAGTTGTCGGTTTCTCCGTAGACCCAGTTATATAAGAGTTTACGAATGACACCTTGTTCCACCCTATTGTATATTTGTATGTAACTGCATGCAGTGCTGTATTTGATCTATTCGCTTGATTTCTTACTTTATGGAAGTCACCTTGTTCAGTTTTCGCAAAGCGTCTGCGCTGAGCTAGTCTCATTGAGTCTGGCTACTACTTCGAAACATGTATTGGACCTCAAAATCATTTTAGGATATTAAATAAACTGAGTTTTTTTGTTTCAATCGGCCCCAAGGCATTGTTTTAACGAATTTGTGCTTTTGTTTGTTCTAATTATATGAGATGGAGTTAATAGGAAATGACAAGTGCATTGTGAATGAAATTTTCCACATCCAAAATATGATTTTGATACTGTTGCGTCCTCCAAAACTGCAGTGATTTGTGAATGATTTTGTGAATCGAAATTGCATTAATTAATTGAAGATACCGATATATCAATCGGATTGCAATGTTGAAGGGATTTGATTTTGGAAATGAGTAAATTTTGAAGAAACACGACACTGAGGCACATTTTCACTCTTTTCATCGAACATCAGCGATTTGTCTCAGCACTTTATTCAAAATTTGAAGCTTTCTATCATTTGTTAACTTGCAGAACGTGTAGGTTTATTTAGGACACCTTCTTATTCCTCAACGACTTTCTCATTAACACGCACAACTATGTTGGTTATCTCAGTGATATTCCACGTCACCTACATTCACAGCCATCCGTTTCACGATAAGGATTGAAGACTTGATCGTCAAGGAAAGGAAAATATATGATTAGTTCTATGATGCAAGCAGTTTACGGGAACGTATAGAAGATGAGTTGACCATATTATTATTTCTATAGCATAAAGTGAATTAACTGCTAATTGAGTATTACACAAAATGTGTTTCGGAATTTGTCGAGAAATGAATTTGGTTCGACAAGTTTGACAAGTGAGATAACAGGATAAAATTTTGGTTTACACTGGTCAGTAATGTGTGTATGTTGTGGTGCAAAAGTACCTCGAGGAATGCGAATGTATGCAGGTTAATATGTTGTATGTGGAACATGGAGTTCAAATGTACAATAAATTATTGAGACTGGTAATGCTCAGTGACGTCGGTTGTTCGTACTGCGAAAATTGAATTGTACAATTAAGACAAGAGGTGCAAAGTTCATGATATTAGTTAATCAGTTGAGTAGTAGTATGGCGTGTTGAAGTCAAGTGGTAGACACATAAAACAAACAAACAAACAAAATTACTTTGAAGCGAGAATGGGTGTGGGCAAAACCAAAGAATGAGGGGAAGACATTAGATACGGGGTTAGCAGGACAAGGAAAGACTGATGGGTGAACACATAAATCAGCTCGTAACCTATTGAATAGCGAATTCTTCGGGAAACTTTAGGAGAATGGAGTCATAATGTCTATCAAATGTTTTAAAGGATTTCATAGTGTCTATCTCATTACTCATATGAACAATATGTTTAGCAATAGTACTGCTTAAGGTATTTCTTCACTTGATTCATAAGCTGATTGGTACATGTTCAAAGAATCCAAGATATGTCCTTCTTTCTGCTCTCGTGGTGTTACTGCTACTGTGAACGAATAAATTTGTATACACAATTACAGTTAACATGAGTAGAGTATCTATCAACCTTTGATTGCATACAGGAGTATGTTGTCAGATAAATGAGAATCAACTTGGTTGCAGGATAGCTTCTAGTTAGAGAAGTATTTGTCTCTAAAGCCTGGAGGTTTCTATCAGATGTTAACTGACAGATTTATCCAGAATGCCGTCTACTTCTCCAACGACTTCCTCATTACCATAGACAACAATTTGGATTTTCCCAGTGAAATCTAGCGTAAACAGTATTCTCATATATTCATTAGACTGCAGGCATTGAAAGATTTATCATCACTGAACGAGAAGTATGTGTAATTTGAAATCTGAACAACAGTTTAGCGATGCATACATACCTACTATACAGTAATTGTGTGTGCACAAGTGACTGCAGAGTAGGATGAGGGTTGTGATGACATGATCATTTCTCTATGAAGTGAGAGTAATTTATCCTTAGTGTCATTACTGTGATATACTTTTCTCTGGTATTAACGTTTTCGTGATCCATGGCACAGGTAAGAATGCGATTTTTCGATAAGCTACCCAACAACTTTTCCAGTTGTCTTCATTTGGCTTTGCATGACGGAAATTTAAAGGCAGAGTGAGCATGTAATAGTGTTAGTTGACAATGTCGCTCATTTTGAAAGCTCTGCATATTCCTAATAGGAGATTCACAGCCACTGAATACCAACACATTGACTCAGGTATAGTTTTCAGCATATTTCTCATAGGAGATTTTCTCTACGGTGTTTATTTTTTTGGGCTATATGGATTATGGCGTTTACAGTAAAAGTAGATGGTTCTATTGTAAAATGAAATGTGCTTTATTGTGGTACAATATGTGAACTGAGATATTTTGTTGAATAACTATGTCGATCAAAACGACTATTATTATTATTGTTCCCTTGGGTTCCTAGTAAAACATAGGGCTTCAACTGCACGCCTCCACTTGCTTCTGTCTTCTGCTGTATTTTTCACTTGCATCCATGTTAATCCATACTGTTTCAGTTCCTGTTCACACGATCTCCTCCATGTCACCCTTGGACGTCCCACTCGCCGCTTCCCTTTCGGGTTCCACTCGAGCAATGGCCTGATGCGCGATGTCACCCAACGGCCTCCTCAGCGAGTGTCCAATCCATCTCCACTTTCTCCTGCATATTTGTTGAGCGATTGGTTCGTGTTTTGTTTGTTCCCATAGTTTCTTGTTGGTTATTTTCTTTCCGGCCATCTGATCTTCAGTATAGGCCAGCGAAGACAGCTGTTGATAAAGGTCTGCAACAGGCTGTTGGAAATATTCTTGGTGACCCGCCAAGTTTCTGATCCGTATAGAAGAACTGACTATGACGTTTGTATTGAAAATCCGAATTTTGTTGTTGATGCTGAGTGACGAAGATTTCCAGATTGGTTTCAGGTTGATGAATGTGTTTCTCGCCTTCCCGATTCTCGATTTGACATCCTCGTCCGTTCCTCCTATAGTTGAGACAATGCTCCCTAGATAAGTGAAAGAAGTAACCTCTTTCAAATCCCTCCCGTTGATGGTGATTGGCGGTGGATGTTGCTGCTGTTGTTGTTGGTGGTGGTTGGTTATTTTCATAACCTCCGTCTTGTCTATGTTCACCTGGAGTCCTGTCTTTGCTGCTTCTTCGACCAGTTTGTCGGTTTTCGCTTGTAAGTCTTCGATTTTGTGTGACATCAAACATAAATCATCCACGCGCGAAATCCAGGTCTTCTAGGTTCTTCCCGTCGGTCCAGGATATCCCTGTCTTCTCGTTTCCCACTATCTGACGCATAATCCAGTCCACCACAATTAGGAATATCATTGGTGATAATAAGCACCCTTGTCTGACTCCTGTGTTTACTCCAAACGCCTCGCTGAGTTTTCCGTTGTGGATCACTTGACATGTGCCGTTGTCGTACAGCTGTTGAATAAGGTTGATGAATATTTGGGGTACGCCGTAGTACTTGAGTAGTTTCCAAATTACTTCGCGGTCAACGCTGCGCGTCGTAGGCCTTCTCAAAGTCTATGAAGTTGAGGTAGAGGTTTGATTGCCATTCCATGCTTTGTTCGATGATGATGCGTAGAGTTGCAATTTGGTCAGAACATGATTTGCCTTTCCTGAATCCAGCTTGTTCTGGTCGGAATTCTGTATTCAGTGCGTCCTTTATTCTCTCCAGGATGATGCGACTCATGATTTTACTTGGTGTCGACAGGAGCATGATTCCTCGACAGTTCTTGCAGATTCCTAGGTCGCCCTTTTTTGGTAGTTTCACGAGGTAACCTTTCCTCCAGTCAGTAGGCACCTTTCCCTCTTTCCAGATCTTTTGCAATAATGGAGTCAGCATATCTGCTGTCGTTTCTGGGTCCGCTTTCAGTGCTTCCGGGGGTATTCCATCTGGTCCAGCTGCTTTTCCAGCTTTCAGAAGCTTGATTGCATTCAAGACTTCAGTTTTCGTTGGAGGATTGGTGTCAACTTGCAGTTGTGTACGTGCTGTTGTTGGTATTTCTGGACGGGTTGCAGGTGGTGGTCGGTTCAAGAGTCCTTTGAAGTGTTCCGCCCATTGTTTAATCTGTCTTTCTTCTTTGGTAATTGGGTTCCCTTGGCTGTCTTTTATAGGTTTCACTTGTGTTGATCTCTTCCCGGATAGAGACTTGGTTATCTGATATAGTGTCCTCAGGTCCCTGTTGCCTGCTGCCTTCTCGGCTTCAGTAGCCAGGTTGTCGTAGAATTGTCTTTTGTCCTTCCTAGCGCTCTTCTTCACTTCTTTGTCCAGTGCTGTGTAAGTTGAGCTCAGCGTCTCTTTCTCTTGTCCATCTTTGTATTGAATCATTTTCTCTTTCACCATTCTCCTCTCGTCTATTAGCTTCCAAGTGTCCGTTGAGAGCCATTCCTTGTCTTGTCTCTTCTTTCTTCCTAAAACCGTTGAACACGTTTCATTGAAAATTACCTTCAGAGAGTTCCAATGGTCTTCCACGGATGATTCCTCAGTGGTGCCACGTAGTGTTTCCTGCTTTGCTCTGACAGTTGCAGTGAAAATGTCCTGTGTGATTGTGCCCTTCAGCTTTTGCGTGTTGAACTTGCATTGTGGCCTATCCCCAACTATCCTCGAGGCTTTTAGCTTCAGCTTGAAAGTCCCTTGTATTAGATAGTGGTCTGAACCCACATCTGCTCCTCTCCTCGATCTTGTGTCCAGTAGGCTCCGTCTCCACTTCCTTGAGATTGAAATGAAGTCTATCTGGTTTTTGGTGTGTCCATCTGGTGAAATCCATGTTGTCTTGTGTATATCCCTGTGTTTGAACACACTGTCACCAATCACCAAATCATTGAAGGCGCAGAAGTCTGAGAAGAATTCACCATTTTCGTTCATTTCACCGAGGGCCTCCCGACCCATGGTGAGTTCTCTTCCTGTATTGTCTCCTCCCAGTTTCGCATTCATATCACCCATCAGGATTTTGATATCGTTCTTTGGGACGTTGTCCATTACTGTTTGTAGTTGACTGTAGAAATCCTCCTTCTTCCCATGTTCTGAGACGTTTGTAGGCGCGTAGCATTGAATGATTGTAACCTTTTTTCCTTTAGAGTTGAACCTGGCTGTTATTATCCTGGAGGAGATTGGTTCCCACTGCATGAGAGCCTTAGCCGCTGTTGGTGACATCATGATGGCTACTCCCTCGGTGTGCTCGTGATCGTCCTCTGGGTGACCGGAGTAGATTATTGTCTCTCCAGTTGCCAGTTGGCTCCTTCCACATCCGTCCCATCTGCTCTCGCAGATTCCCAACACTTCTATTTTATATCTCCTCATTTCTGCGGCTACCTGAGCAGCCTTCCCAGCTTCGTACATTGTACGAACATTCCACGTCCCCATCCTTATTTTTGCTCTCATCGAAAGAAGGCACATCGGCTGACTGGCTTCCCGAAGGCTTTCACCAGCCTGCGTCATTTCACTTCCCCGATTCCAGCGAAAAATAAGGTTATTGTTTGTATTTGAAGAATTTTTAATATATTTGTGCGTTAGAGTTTTAGTAGCAATTTGGTTAAGTTTTGGGGGTGGAGATGCTAGCACCACGCCCCAACCCTCCCTCTTTATCCGGGCTTGGGACCGGCTAGAATACTAGTGACGTAGTAATCTAGGCGGGATTATCAAAACGACTATGTATAGAATAATACATCTATATGAGAAGTCAATATTATCCGCGATGTCTGTCTACGAGGATCGAGTAGTAATTAATGTATGGAAAATGGAGGTAGAATTTCGACGCTCGAGTAAAGTCAAAATCAATGCCATCTAATGAGGTAGAATTTCGTCAGTTGCTGCCTATCTCCTCTACTAGCATGTGTCCATTGTCATAGAAAATTGAATAATAGCTACCTTGCAACTTCATCCAAAATCTTACTATGAGTAAAGAATGAGGTGACAAAGCAAAACTTCTACCGTGACCTAGGTAACACATTGCGACTTCATTTTGACAGGATTTCCAGTATTTACGTCAGACAATATATTTAATCAGTTACTGCTGTTCGACTACAAGCCATTGTGACTGATGGATTGTAAATTAGATAAACAATACAATCATCGGACTTAATATTGTATTTTCAAAATAGTCTAGCTGCTTTTAGATTCTTTCGGAGTGAAATGAACATGTAGTGACGTTCGCTTATTCTGACTTATTATCTGTTGTACGTTTGTTTAAAATAATGAGATTTGTAAGGATAAGTTACCTTAAGAAAACATTTCTGAATGGTCTTGGTATGTGTGCCTGTTGTCAGCATTCATATACATAATAGGGATGCGTTTGGCGTAAGGAGGAGAGCATGGCTACCAATATATTGGTCTTGATTTGGTAATTGTGTAAAGGGTGATTCATGGTATTTACATTCACCGAATCAACATACACCTCTTACGTTCTATGCGAGAGTTACATGCCAAAATAGGTAGCCATATATGTTTACTCATTTTTGTACAGCTTGTGGAACTGTATGACTAATAGAAAGTAGCGAATTAGCTGCGTGTTTAGCCACTTCATCTTTCATTACTTTCATCAGAAAATGGTGAATAATAAGCAGAATGAAATGATCGATCTTTATGTAAAAATGCAGGAAATTGGATAAGCACTACATTTATCAGACTGATGATTGCCTTTTCAAAATATTCTAGGTCGTTTGAGATTCGTTTGAAGTAAAGAGAACATGTAGTGACATTGGCTTATTTTCAATTGTGTGATGTTCCGTATGTTCATTTCGAAATTAAGGATGTTGGTAACATTGAACAAGGAAAAATGAACCCTTAAGGTTATAGTGTAGGAAGAAGAGGCGAAATAATTCTTACGTCCACACGACACATCTAGACGTAGAAATAAGGAGAAATAGTTCAGTGAGGCGACATTGTTGCTCGATATCATTCACTGGTCTGTACAATTGCATCGATGTGTGTATAATTATCCTTGTGTTTATGTCGTTGTCTGTGACGAAGGAGGTCAGTTCGGAATATCGTTCACGTGGCCGAATTATTTGGGAATTGCAAAGTATCATCCAAATGTAACTGTGTGTGTGTGTGTAAAATTCGTGAGGCTAGACTATAGACTCTGTAACAGGAAAACGGTGGTCACAAAATTAGCTGTTTAAGTCAACAGCATATATGCAAGTACCGAAGCATATCGCTCAGCAGTTGGACAGCGTAAAGAAATGTGTAGTTGTGCTAAGATTGATAGACGACAAAACAGTAATGACTGCGAGATATTGTCGAGAATTGCATTTGAAATTCGGAATAGATCCTGACATAAATAGAAGAAAAATCCGTCACAATTATAATTTGATTAATATTACTTGACGACTGATAGTAGTATGGTGTTAGGCGTTCGTAGTCAGTTTTCATTTCTGAACTGAATACGAAGTAGCAATAGACAATTGTGGTATATATTTCGGAAGTATACCGTCATTCCTAACTTCCTCGAAAGAACATATAAGTTACACCAGTTACCACCTAATGATCACTTTGAGTAAATGTGGGTAATGTGTTTTACTGGAATTCTGATGACTGAGTGAATTTCGAAAGAATCACAAAGTAGTCACTAATTTCTCTGACACTTTATTCCGGCTAATTTGTTTTAATTTAAATTGTCTCATGTGAGGCGAAATTTATCCATGGTTATCGGAAATAATTTATTGTTTAGTGGAATAGGAAGTGTCTTCTATAGTTGTCTTACTGATCTAATATTATTGAGGGGATTATCATGACAAAACCATGCTCCTCTCAGTTAACTCAATAGATTCCATATGACTATATTATTATCTTCACCTTTCAATTTTTCTTATTGATAATCAGGTAAAAAATATCAGTGTGACATATGTGGGAAAGAATTCACTGAAGCTAGCAATTTGAAGAAACACATGGAGTCAATCCATGGAGGTGAGTTTGTTGTTTTGTGTGTTTATTTTGTGCGAGAGTTTCATGTTGACTTGATGAATTTCACGTTTCACTACTGTGTCACACACATGACCGATGTGGTTCTGTCTTTTGCATTCTAAGGGATTGGTGCAGGTGTAACGTGTATATGCTCTGTTAACGATTCGGTAATTTCATTATGGATAAACCTTTATTTTGATAAAGTAGCCACACATTGTTATACAGTAATATTTACTGATGACCACGTTTCGAGCACAATTTATTGCCGCCGATAATCAAATGAAAGCAGTACTCACACAAATTTCTTGCTTCGTTTACATACTTGAGTACACAGAGACTAGACATTTGAATAAAATCGGTATAAGACTTGCGAGAAACAGCATGGAAGGTAAATTACTTTCAGAACTACTTTCAGTTTGATCAATAAAATAGAATACTATAAGAATCAAGACGGGTGTTGTTAGTCAATCCACTATGGAAGATGAAGTACATTCGAATTTGTAACTTACATTCTGGGTATTCCACCGAAGCTTAGGAGATGCTGAAGGAGTGAGTAAATGTTCTCCTTCTGTGAGTATGACTATGACCTCTGCTTTTGATGTTGTTGTGCAGGTCCTAGTGTTGTGAGTGCGAATCGATGCTCGCTGAGACTTCACCTTTGCACGTTCAACTAATGTCGACACAGTTTTGGCAATTGAACTTTCAGCTTTATGGTCTGTGTACGAATATGGTTCACAGAATAAACATTGGAGTCTTCTGCCACACTGTGTTTCATCTAAATGTCGTTACTACCTATGTTGACTTTACGGAGGTTCTTTGTTCCAGTTGTGACAGTACGTGATTTTTGGCTAACCGCATGTACATTGTACCCATTTATGCATTCGGATTGATCTGTACTTATGATTCTTTGATACTCATCAGCTAACTAAATGAGTATGAGTGACCGATGTTGTTCGGAAAGTCTCGGGAGCTTTATTCTTATATGGAAGATCATAGGTGACTGTAGATTGCAGTTGAGTATCCGTGTCTTACAATTCTAGTCTTTCGAAGATTTCAATTTGAAGCGTCCACATTTATGATTGACCACACCAACGTGTGTGAGAAATTCATCATTTTCACTGTTAAGCAACTCAAGAGAGCGATATGAAGAATTCAAAAAAGAGAAGACTGCTCATCAAAGTGATGTGCTAATGTGTGCAGTGTCGTGTGAAAGATGTGATCGCATGGATTTTGAGGCAGAACTATGTTGACACATTGGAGCCGATTCTTTAGGTGGAGACGGGCTCGTCCATCAAAATCTACTTTAATGGTGTCTTCATATCTGATGAAGTAAGTATCAAATGTAACACTGGCATTAAGGTGAGAGTTGGATTGAGTAATGTTACTGGAAATCCCATCTGGAGCAGGAGCTATCACAGTCGGAGTAGCTTGAGATGATTCGAAACTAGAGATTTTTGACTCCGTGTTCAACTCGATAATTTTAATTAGTCCTAGTTCAAGGAGTCTGTCCAACTCCGATGAATCTAGCATACCCATCGTCATCTTGTTTATAGGTCAGTCGAATTTCATTGGTTCGCAGTGATTACGGATCGAGAAAGAACACAGAAGTAGACGGAGAGAATAAGCATTGTGAAGTATGCCGACCAGTACATAATGAAGATGATACAATAATATGATGGAGTGATTGGAAAATACACAATCGATGGACAGTGTAAACATAGAACTCATATCAGATAGTAGACGTTACTGGAATAAGGACGTAATCTGAGTCTGTTTATTTTACGTCTGTGTATGTGTTATTGTGTTTTCAGTAAAATTGGATGACTCCATCCTAATTAGGATGCGCTTTATTGTAATACAATACGGGATTTGAAATATTATTGATTATAACTGAGATGACTGGTTAATCCGTTAACAGAATAATGAATCCCTGTAGGAATAAATAGCTTTCATCGAAATTGCAAACCGAAGTACTCGATATAGTTTAATCATGACAGTGGTATAATCCAACGTTCACTAATTTATACGCACAACATAATGGCGATGACGTGACAATTCTTTAGAAAGCTAGTTAACAATATGAATTAGATGTGATGTCCACCTTGATACTGTTGAAAGCGGTTTGAATAAGATGTTAAGATGTTAGGAAATTCAATAGGAGTGCAGATTGATTGTGTTTGTTCCACTGTCTTGTAATGAGTTGATGGCATGTCATCACGATGTGGTCACAGTCCGCTCACATTCTGGGTTGCAGTAATGGCGAAGTGAATGTTCTAGGTTGAATTGACACATTTCTGTGTATAGTGTTAAAGTGAGCATCAGAGCGAATGCGGTGAATTCATTATATGTGCCTAATCTTCTTGTGTCACAATGTGACGTCGTATTCAGGGGAAATATCTGCACAAAAGTGTTTGTTCTGTGTGTGTGTGTGTGAATAAAAAGTTCAGAGATAATACAACAACTTTTCGTGAATTCCGGTGTGATTGAACATGTCCAGAGAAGTCGGGGGTTGAAACATTTGAGGATGATTTTATGAATAATAGAAATCTGTATCCTTTCATGCTGTGTCCGAACGGAGATATGACGAACCACCTGATTGTGTGATTTTGTATTCATGTAGCAGTTGGATTATGGTCCATCGTACAGCTAGATCATCTGGATGAATCGATGGAATTCACGTGGACGTAAATGGTTAGAAGTTTGAGTTTGATTTGTGCATAATGTAAATAGGTTTCGAGTTAAGTGGGTGGGTGATGTGGTATTTGTTGATTCCTCCACTGGTGTATTATTGAATTTAGAGAATCCAGGTTGTGTGAAATATTTGGAATTTCGAGCTGGCTTTCATGGAATCTGAGTGGACGTGAATAGTTAGACGTTGTGTTTGAGTTGTGTTTGAACAACATGACTGAGATAGGCTCCGAATTGGATGAGTGAACGCATATTCGCTGGTGATGTCGGTAACACATTAGTTCCTGAACTGTGAAAGGTACCAGTCGTTGTATATCCAAAGATTCCACTTAGGAACGATTCGTGTGTTGTACAGTTATCGAGAGGACAGTGTTGTAGAGATTACATAAATAATTTCGTTATATCAAGCGGAATGTCCCTCATCTACTCTCTCACAATCGAAATTCCGATCCTCAACGTCTTTGTAATTCAGTTTCTAGAGGAAGCTGTAATTCTCGTCTGTCGGAGGATGAGTGTTGTACCTGTTGTTGTATAACCAATGATTCCGGATAGGGATATTTCTGTGTGTTTGATTACTAGACGATTATAATGTGGTACAGTTGAAGGGGGGTTAGTGTCTTTGCACATGATTTGAACAATGTGTGTGGGGATGAATCGAATCGACATCCTTCCCCATCTCTTTTTGCATATATTCAGTGCAACTGTTCTTATTGTAATTATCTTTTCTGCCATGTTGGATTGTTTGCGAATTCTGTATAAGACAGAGTGTTTTTGTAAATTGGTCGAGAAATGAATTTGGTTCGACAAGGTTGACAATTGAGATAACAGGATAAAATTTTGGTTTACATTAGTCTGTAATGTGTGTATGTTGTGGTGTATGAGTACTTCGGTGAATGCCACAGTATGCAGGTTGATATGTTATCTGTGAGTATGTGAAAACTGGTGAACCTGTATTGGGTATTGTGTAATAGTAAAAGCGTCTTAACAGGATTGTTTATTGAAGTAAACAGCGTATGAAGAGGTATCAAAGTAGATCGTTCAGCAGTTGAACAGCGTAAAGAAGAGTTTAGTTGTGCTACCACCACTAATACATATATTGTCAACAATTGCATTGGAAATTTCGAATAGATCCTGGCATAAATAGAAAAAAATCCGTCACAATAATAATTTGATTAATATCACATGACGAGTGATAGTTGTGTGGTGTTAGGCGTTCGTAGTCAGTTTTCATTTCTGAATTGAATACGAAATAGCAATAGACAATTGTGGTATATAGTTCGGAAGTATACCGTCATTGCTAACTTCATCGAAAGAACATGTGAGTTACACCAGTTACCACCTAATAATCATATTGAGTAAACGCGAGTAATGTGTTTTCCTGGAATTCTGATGACCGAGTGAAATTTCGAAAGAATCACAAAGTAGTCACTAATTTCTCTAACACTTTATTCCGGTTAATTTGTTTTTATTTAAACTGTCTCATGTGAGGCGAAATTTATCCATGGTTATCGGAAATAATTTATTGTTTAGTGGAATAGGAAGTGTCTTCTATAGTTGTCTTACTGATATTATAATACTGAGGTGATTATAATGAAAAACCGTGCTCCTCTCAGTTAACTCAACAGATTCCATGTGACTATATTAATGTTTTTACCTTTCCCTTTTTCGTATTTGTATCCATGATTAGGTAAAAGATATCGGTGTGACGTATGTGGGAAGGAATTCACTCAAGCTGGCAATTTGAAGAAGCACATGGAGTCAGTCCATGGAGGTGAGTTTGTTGTTTTGTGTGTTTATTTTGTGCGAGAGTTTCATGTTGACTTGATGAATTTCACGTTTCACTACTGTGTCACATACATGACCGATGTGGTTCTGCCTTTTGCATTGTAAGAGATTGGTGCTGGTTTATGGTGTATATGTTCTGTATGATCAGTGTAGGTGTTGAGTGTATATGTACCGTCCGTAATTCGGTAATTTCTCTAGAATTTCTTTTTGAAATCCATTTTACGAAAACCGGCCTCTATTATTTGAATGTGTGCTGGTTACCATGACTATACTTGCAGAATATATCTCGTAAGTTTATTCACCTCTGTCTTGGTGTAGTGTGTTGTTTAAGGTTTACTTCTTTGTTTGATGATCGGATGTTGTGTTACTCACTAACCCACTGGTTTGACTCAATTTGTCTTAATTTTACTGATGAATTCAGTCATTGTTCTGTCTGTATCATCAACGGTTGGTCGAATATGAATGACTGAATTGTATTTTGAAGTGTGAAATAATGCTTCTCACCTTTGTTGCAATTGTGATGGACTTTAGCATGTACATGAAGACACTAATTAGAGGATACGATGAATTGATATTACTTCATGTGGCATTTTCTTCACTTCCGTACACTTTGAATATTTGTATGTGCAAATGTTTCCCGTGGAAATCTGTTGTCTTCTGCATATAAACATAATTGATTTTCATAATACCAATAATTCCTGGTTGTTGAATAAGCGGAGTAGTGTATATGATCATGAACGCTCACTGGTGTAAAGAAACATGAGACTAGATTCCACTTTCTTTATGTTTAATCAATGCAGAGAGAAGCAGACGCCTTATCTGCACGTCAGTGTGTGAATAATGACCACTACAACAGTGTAGTAAATATATTTCGTTTGTCTCTTACCTAATTTTAGAGTGAGTCAGTTGTCTAATTGTGTTGTCATTTTGATAGCCCGTATTGAATAATCTAGAGTCAGGATTTCGTTGTTGGAAGGAGAGTGTTGATGGTTAATAGAATGCTCATCTGGACTGATTGTTATTGCTCTTGGTAAGACGTGGAATTTTGGATTCAGTCCATATTGTGGAAGTAGTGGCAGCAGTGTGTGAAAGAGGATATCATAGTGCTAATTTATATCAGACAATAGATTTGATCAGTTAGTACTGTTTGACGACAAGCTAATATAACCGAGGAGTAAGAAGATATCGTGCAAAGAAATGACAGGTTTTCAGAAATAATAGTACTCATTATGATTATATTTCGCCTCACTCAAAAGCATAAACTCTTCTCCAGAAACAAAAGACGTTATTATGAAGACAAATATCATTGTAAGAGGTTTAACATTTTAATATTTAAAAGAAGGAAAATAAGCTAAGTTAACTGATCAACAGGCATTATGATGATAGTGTAGTATTTCGACAGCAGAAGCGTTAAAATGTGAGCTCCCTGTTAAATGCTTCAAAAATATTTGACAATCATGACACAAAAACGAATGAAAAAGAAGGCGTGAAGATGCATAAATACATAGAGCTCTAGTTTAACGTTAGCAAGCATTGACTTTCGGAAGATTACCGACTCTCAAAGACTTCAATTGGCACATTTAAACAAACTTGAGATGGAGTGAGATGACGATCGGTTGTTTGACGTTGATACGAATGAGTGGTCGACAGTTAATTGTCCTATCTTAGTTACGATTTGCGTGAACATGACAATGTTGTTTATTTTTGTCGGCGCACACTATGGAAAGATGTCTTACAGCTTGTTTCTTCAAGTAAGTATTCCGTTTTGTTATCTGCTATTCTCACTTATGAATAGAGTGCCGTGCGTGAGATAAGTCTGCGTTTTTGACGAACAAGTTTGTTTCTTGATATTTCGAAGTGAAAGAAAACCTCGAAATACTTCGACGAGACCTACTTGTCTTAGCCTATGGAAAGATTTTTGACTCCAAAAGAACATCCAGCAAAAAGCCGCCCGATATCCTAATGTTACAAATACTATTTTCCCAAGTCAGTTTCTTATGGAGGAATTTAATCCTGCACAAGTTGCTTAATCTCATATAATTCAAGATTTACGAATCTCGGGTGGTAATTCTGCTTTCTGTGATTCTCTTAATATTACGCACCACTGGATTTTGTCACAGATCTAGCTATCCAGCGCTCCTTCTTTATAATAGCGTGAAAGTGTGAAGCGTTTTAAATCGAAAGCTGACCAGCACACTGTGTATTGACTGATGATTTTTGAGAGGTAATGAGAAGTGTTGAAAACTATACTTCCGTGCCTCCCCACTTCAAGTAGTTATTCATTGCCTTAGTGGCCTCCCGTTTCCTCTCATAAAGTATTTTTCGTCGTCACCTGAATCCCTTAACAAAAGGGTGAAAATCACAACTGACCAGTAGGGTGACGTGGCGAGTACACTTCGTGAATGGATGGATAAAAGCAACCATCAGAGATCACCACCTGAAACTTTATGAGAATTTTCATATGAAGATTGAAAATGGCTGCTTGAAAATTTTCTCAAGGGGGGATGTTTTTAGGAGTAGAGTACTGAGAAGAGCGACAAAGCATTCTATGACACTGAGTTAATAAATTCAACCAGAACAAATATAAGGACGTATACTATGGACGACTACTACAATTATGATGGTTGTTTGAATCCTCCTATGAAAGCATGAGCAAGTAAGCTTACTGAAACAACGTTAGTCGTTGAAATAGATGTAAATGGGTGTTCTTATGTTAACTGTAAAAGTATTGTTGGTTATTGAACGAAAACATTAGAACGCTGTTGGAATGGTGGTTTGTCACGCAATGTAGTCAGCGTTTCACTAATGCATAGCCTTACAAAGTTTTAGGCGAAAAACTGCTTCCAATTGAACTGGGGACTCGACAAGTCATGAGTAAACAACAAAAGGATACACATTCTTATTAATTTGCTACTTTTATCCACCACTACTGCAGAAGATAAACAGCTAGAAGTGATGGAAAATATTGCCTTCTGTGTCTGTGTATACACTGGGACTACTGTCAATTTCTTCCATTTTGTCATGTGGACATCCTCTCCGTACAAGTATAGTTTGAAAATAAAATTAGATGTATGGTGAGAGATGGCTGCTAGCCAAATTGGTAGACAGTAATTGACGTCAATGTTTATGTCTCAAATATCAGTCATGTGAAAACAAGATCAAAGACGGACAGCAGACTTTGCGTAGGCGGATACAATTAGCAGATAGACACTCAAGAGACAGCAACAAAGAGATGAAAGATTAACTTTTAGTGAGAAACAACCAATCAGAAGACTGTGTTTTTCTGCTAACAATAATCTATTATAATGTACATGAAAATATATAAATATGTGTTGATTTCCTTAATAAACAATCTGTTGCCTGACTCTTGCCTTCTGTCGTTCCAGATAAGCAGTACAATTATGAGACTTATTATTGAATTTTCAAAGTTGTCTAGGTCACCTGAGATGCTTATGGAGTATACAGAAAATGTGTTGATATTGTCTTGTTTTCACATGTGATGTTCCGTGTGTTCATTTCGAAATGAATGATGTTGATAAGATTTAACCAGCAAAAGTGAAAAATTCACCTTATACTGTGGAAAGTTAGGGCAATGTAATAATAAATATTACGTCCACACTACGCATCTAGACATGCAAATAAGAAGGAATAGTTTGGTGTAGTGACATTGTTGCTCGATGTCATTCACTTGTCTGTACAATCGCCTTGATGTGTGTACAATTATCCCTGTGTTTGTGTTATGGAATGTCAGAAAGGATATCAGTTCGGAATATCGTTCGGATGAACAAAGTATTATGAAATGGGAAAGTATCAATCGAATGTAACTGTGTGTGTGTGAATATTGGTGATCCCAGATTGTGGATTGTGTAACAGTAAAAAAGTCTTCAATGGATTATTTATTGAAGTAAACGGTGTATGAAGAAGTATCAAAGTATATTGCTCATCAGTTGGAAAGCGCAAACAGGTGTGGTTATGCTACCAGCTCTAATACAGGATTAAACAAAATGAAAAAAGATATTTTCAGCAATGTCCATTGAAATTGGGAATGGATCCTGTTATAAATAGAAAAGATTACCTTCACAATTATAATTTGATCCCTATCGCATGACGACTAAGAGTTGTGCGATGTCATTCGTTGTCATTCAGTTTTCATTTCTGAACTTAATACGAAATAGTAATCGAAGATTGTGCTATATAGTTTGGGAGTATACCGTCATTGCTAACTTCTTCGAAAGATTTCTGAGAACAAATGAGTTAAACCAGTTACCACCTACTGATCACTTTGAGTAAATTTGAGTAGTGTGTTTTACTGGAATGCTGTTGACCGAGTGCAACTGCGAGAGAATCACAAAATAGTGACTAATTTCAGTAGAACTATATGCTGGATAACTTGTTTTTATTTTATTTGTTTCTTGTGAGTCGAAATTTATCCATGGTTATCGGAAATAATTTATTGTGTAGTGGAATAGGATGTGTCTCCTATAGCCGTCTTACCAATTTTAATATTACTGAAGGGATTATCATAACAAAACCATGCTCCTCTCAGTTAACTCAACAGATTCCCTGTGACTATACTAACTTTTCCCCTTTTCGTATTTCATATCCATGATTAGGTAAAAGATACCAGTGTGACGTATGTGGGAAGGAATTCACTAAAGCTAGCGATTTGAAGAAACACATGGAGTCAGTCCATGGAGGTGAGTTTGTTGTTTTGTGTGTTTATTTTGTGCGAGAGTTTCATGTTGACTTGATGAATTTCACGTTTCACTACTGTGTCACATACACGACCGATGTGGTTTCACCCTTTCCATTTCAAGAGATTGGTGCAGGTGTAGCGTGTAAGTGTTCTGCCTACGATTCGGTAATTTTGGTAGAATTTCTTTTCTGAAATGCATTTCTGAGAATCGGCTTCATCGATTTTATTCGTTGATGATAAGCATGACTGGGATTGCAGGATATATCGTATGAGTTTAGTCACCTGTATTTTCGTGTAGTCTGTTCTTGTAAATTCACTTCCTTGGTTAGTGGCCGTATGTTGTGTAACTCACTAACCCACCGTTTCGACTACATTTCTTTTAATTTTACCAATGATATCGGTGATTGTGCTGTTTATATCGTCGACGAATGATGATTAAATGTGAATGACTGTATTATGTCGGTCGTGAAGTGAAATAATGTAATGCTATTTGCTGTTTAACTTGATGGACTTTAACACTTAATTGAGGAAACCAGTAATAGCAAACGATGAGAACTCCATCACTCATTTGAATGTCTTCACTTCCAAACAATTTGAGTATTGATGAATAGAAATGTAAATATTAAATAGTAGTTATAGTAATAAAGCTTTATTTCAGAAAGTATATAAACATATAGTAGAGAAATGCTCGGCGTATTAAGTTCCGAAATATTTCAGCTGAGTTGAGGATTAACTTACAAAGTAATAATCTGAAGTATATTATGTGACGCAATCTTGATGCATATGAAGAGATAACCAGTTTTGTACATTTTGTCTTCATTTACTTCACGAATTGCGAAGCATTTAGTTTGAAGTTAATTGAATGAACGCACAAGTTCATGTAGTAGTCACCTGATATAATGGCAATAAGAAATGCAGAAGAGATTAGGCATTTTGATGCATGGAAAGTCTGGTAGCCTAGTGATTAAATCAGGCTGCCGTTTGATTGAAAGAATCAAATTGATACTTGCGTTATCTTCTTTATGTGATCAGTGTTGTTGTTTAGGCAGGAGAGTCACTTGTGGAGAAGAGTATCAGAACAAATACCGCCTTCTTTTTAGTTGTTTCAATCAAAAATGCATACTCTTATCTTCACCACTACAGGTCAGTATACGCATTTCGTTTGTCTCATAGTAATCGGCCAAGTGTCATTAGTTGATACATGCAATACTAATACATGTGTTTAGATGGATGGTTCATGAAAACAAATACTTTTGACCCTGTCGCTTAATTCTGTCAGAAAAGGATTATAGATTTTAAGTCGACGGTGTGGACACACTCGAGTCATATTTTAGGTGGAGTAATGGCAAAATAGATGTGGCTAGTCGTATTTACACACTTTTGTGTGAACGGTTTAAAACAGAGCATCTGAGAGAGAATTCACTACATCTTTTGATACTCCATGTTTCATAGTGTGCCAACCAGTTGACTGGGAATGCACCTACAAGGGATGTTTGTATCTCAGTGTGTGAAGAATAGATGTAAATGAGAGGGATTAATACTTTTTGACAAATTCCACTTCACTTGAAAATGTCGGGGAACGTAGGATGAAATTTTCAAGAGAAATTCTATAAGTAATATGATTCACCTGGTGTTTCATGCTGTGTCCAAACGCAGTCCATCTCAGAGGAGCTAGGATAAACCATCGATTTAAGTGTTTTCGTCCCATTTACCAGCTCGATTACGATTGGCCATATAATTAGGTCATCGAGATGAATTCACAGAATTCAAGTGGATGTAAATGATTGGAATCCGAAACTCTGAAATGCTTAAGCAAATGTGTTGCACGTGTTGTTGTATAGCCGATGACTGCACATCTGGACATTTCTGTATTTCATTATTAGGTGATAAGTATGTGGTACATTTGGAGGAACTGAGTGTGTTTTAGAATGGTGTGAACATTGTGAGTAGGGATAAATCGAAACGAGATTAGTTCCGGTGTCATTTAGCGTATGGTCACGGCGAAAGTTGATAACAACTGTGAAGGTAAATTGTTTGCTAATTTGGTATAGCACAAAGTGTGTTTCAGAGTCGATCAATAAGTGATAGTATGATCAGTTTCTCGAGGGAAATTGTGGTGGTGTGATACAGACAATGTGTTCTCCTGGAATATTATTCTCACATATTCCCACAGTTCAATACTGCATTCAATATATCTATTTGACCATTCGATTTGATATTCTTTGACCAATCACTGAGCGTGTGACTCGGTTTACATCAAACAACATGAAACAGAATGTTCAAATATACGTAGTATTCTTTTGTTAATGCAGTATACAACCGTGTGAAAAGTATTCGATTGCTAACACAGTATTGAACTGTGGGAATATGTGAGAATAATATTCCGTTGGCACAAATTGTCTGTATCACACCATCACAGTGTAATGTGTAACACATAAGCATCACTACACGGCAGTTTTCTGTACGTTAATGACTTCACAGTAGTATAAAAGTTGTGATGACATAATGACTAACATGTTAATTCACACTAAATAATCCTTCGGCTCAATACTGCAACGCACTAATTTCCGGTGACGGCTGACACGGATGAGAATGGAATTTTCAGTTGCTCTCTTCTAGTTGGGAGAACGTGAGCTGTCAAATGCACATGTAAGTTTTCAACGACAGTATCATGTGTTGAAAATTGTCTCAAGAACTCTCTCCACTATTTTGATGAGATCAAGTCATTCAATGTTACCTGTCAGATTGAAGTCAATTCGTAGATATCGAACTTGTGTATGATTGTTTTTCCCTACTTGTTTAAGTTTGTAGTGTTTTGCTTCAAGGAATCCTTTGATCAACAAACATAGATCTTGATGTGAGTTTCCATCAAAATTGTGTGTAGTAGTGTGGAAGAACTCTCGACTAATCATACTGAGGTCAAGGATAATTAGGGCAAACAGTTGTTCTCCATAAATCATTCCTCAATATCTATGATTTGACGCAGGAAGCCAATCTCTTTGTTTTACTGTATGGCTCAAAAAATCTCCTTGAGACACGAACAGTCACAAAGCTCTCCAAAGACAGCGAAAACATGATTATTCTTGGTTAAATGTGTGTTTGGTTCCATTCAACAACGATAACATCAAGACCTCAAAATTACCTGAACAATGGTGATAAGCAGCTATACAGTCAAGATAATTTTCTAAGTAGAAAACAAGTACTGTAGAACGAAATGAGTTGACCGAAATTGAAGCGTAAAAAGTACCTTGTAATGAAGCAGAATGTTGCCACCAAGGTGAGATCGAGAACTGTATCCACAAGAAACACGCACCAACACTCTCGGCAGATAATCAAAGATCAGAATAGCCTATATTCACGCCAACAAGATCACATCGTAAAGCAATAGATTATCAATGTATTGCACAACCACAAACAGTTGCATTAAAATTGGAGATTGAACGGGGACAAAGACAAATGGTAAGGGTCATTTCGACGTATGATATTCCAATGTCAGAACACCAACATATCTTGTCATTCGATGGTTCAGGATGGCTTTCCGGAACAATCTTTCCGTTACACCGACCACTCAAATCCCTTCTTACTTCTTGAGACAACTTTTCAAGTATTCTGTCGTGTCTCTGTCTCTTACTTCTGGTCTCGAGGACTTACAACAGTATGTTTGCATAATTCCATCTTAACCTAAATGAAGAAGGCGATGTCTTTTTACACGCCTTTTTCGACATCTTTCATACTCTGAAGAAGAAAATCTGCAGGAAGATTCAAGAGTTCTACTGGCAATAAAAGAACACGTATAATTGGCTCTTGTTTAGTGGAATTCGATTACACGTATTTTAAGCTGACTTTACCCAAATATGGAGGCTCCACCTAAATAAACTGGTGTCAAGATCTGGTGCAGTTAAACCAAGACAAGCTGTCTAACCAATGAGATCATCAGATGATGCAGATAGCTGCAAGTAAACGTGAAGTTTTCTCACGTGACGAGTTCATATTATCATTTACAAACTGCGAACTATCGACATCTAGTATATGTTCATGTTGTTCAACAGATATATGTGGTATAGGTTATTGTTCAGATTTCATATCAGATTTTTGAATTTCAGAATTTAATTTCTTCATAATATGTCTATACTTCAAGTATAATGGTACCAATAAAGCTAAATGATAACAGATTAGACTAAGATTGAAATGCTTAGTGAATAAAGGCCAAAGATAACAAACCAAATCATTCCAACTTGACATTTCATCCGAAGTGAGATATTTCTATGTCACTTCCACACGATTACACATGGAATATTTTAGATATTTATTCGAGATTTGATATCGTCACCAACAATAGATGAAGTATAAAGTCGCCGAAGAAGAAGATAATTGATGTCATGTAGGTATGAAGAATCATCAAAACAATTACATCCTGAACCTTCTAAGTGCCTATGCGTTGCAGATAAATATACATTGTCATCAGTTAGTGATTTCTCGTGTAATCCTTGATAAATTGATGAATTCAATGAAAATGAAGACAAAAGAGATGAATTACTCTCAGGATGAGCAGCAACCTTTGAAATTTGGAGAGGGAGAGTTTATTATCCGAAGACGCTGTAGACTCATTGATACGACGAACATTGTTACTGATGTCTGACGAAGGAATAAGGCAATGCTTTAGTAGAGGATGTTGTGACAGCAGTATGTGAGCAAAAATATATGAGTGGCGAAACAATTGAAATATGTCCGCAGCAACCATCAAGTATACTTTAATCTAGACTGTAGATATCAACATGAGAAGACATTGTATTATCGGAAATTTCACTCACTTCAGAAAGATGCGTAAACGTCTTGAAACAATTTGCAATGGTTGGCCATCGGATGCTGAATATGTAGCTGAAATCTCACGTCTTGGTTCATTCGATGGATAAGCCTGCAGCCACAATGGGGAACAGAGTGCACGACTGTTGAGAACTAGGTGTTTAATCTGCATGAACATCTACTTCATATTCACAAATCAGACTACCGAGTCAACTAGCTTCAAAGATCTGAATATTTCACACATCTTTATGGCGACATGTAAGGAGGAGAATAAAATAATCGCGTTATTGATAATAGCTGATTTGTCAATCAATTAAAGGAAGACAGGCTGAATATCAATATGAAGGCAACCTTTCAGTTGCTAAATAGTCTTGGATTTGGTGACCCCACCGACAAACATATTCGAAAGTGATCTATTTCTATCTGGTTTAACCATAGGTATCACCTCGATTGGCTTTATTTGGAAGCTTATTTTTACAACTTTTAGCCGTTTATTCAAACTTAAACTATCGAAGTTATGAGTACCGTTCATTATGGTCACATATCCTGCCTCAGTGTTATTGTGCTTGTCACCCTGAGTTTTGTTCTCTGCAGTCACTCTTACTGTCAAGTTAGTGGGAACTGTTGGAGTAATTTCTTCACTGTTATGTTGGGAGGCTGGTTTTAGAAGAGTAGGATTAAGTTTAGCATTTTTAGTTTCCATAGCAATTTGAGTTGTCTTGTCATCTACCTCCTCTTTCTCATTATCCTCGTCGTCATCACTATCGTAGTTAACGTATTCCTCTTGACCATCGCCTCCGTTAACGTGAACATCATCTATCTCTCCGTCGTCTAGCTCACTATCGTCTACTTCACCGTATTTTTCACTCTTCATTGTCATCGTTCTCATTGGACATGTCGCCTTCCTGAATGCTCATCCACATTCTCCTCGTTCACAACATGATCCGTAGACATCTTCATTGAGCGTCTGCCAATCATATTTTCTCAGTATGAAAATTGATAACTAAAGCTACCCAAACGGACTCGTGTTCGGAACTCAGGAAACCTATTTCTGCGTCCTTCTTTATGCGTGAATAAAATCCCTTGGGACGCACACAGTCACAAAACGCTCCAAGAATAGCGAAAATTCTATTATTCGTGTTTCACTCTTTTCAAAAATAATGATACGAAGGGCTCAAATCACCTCACCTGTGCCTGGACTTCAGTAACTTCGTCACATTTAAGACTTCTGCTTTTGTCGGAGGATTGGGGTCCACTGGTGGGCATGTGGTGAGAGATGGTTGCTGGCCAAATTGGTAGACAGTAATTGACGTCAGTGTTTATGTCTCAAATATTAGTCATGTGAAAACCAGGTCAAAAATGGACAGCAGGCTCTGCGTAGGCGGATACAGTTAGCATATGGATGATCTGACCCAGCCACAAGAGATGCAAGGTTAACTTTCTGTTAGAAACAACCAATCAAAAGACTGTATTTTCTACTAACAATAATCTACAATAATGTACATTAAAATCTATAAATATGTGTTGATTTCCTTAATAAACGATCTGTTGCCTGACTCTTGTCTTCTGTCTTTACAGTCAGTTCTGTGGGTCTGTTCTTGTTGTCAGTGTTTCTGGCCAGTTGCATGTGATGGTCGATTCAAGAGTCCTTTAAAGTAATCAGCCCACTGTGTGTTTTGTTTCCCCTCCCTGGTAATGGAGTCGCATTGAACATCTTTTGTAGTCGTCGTCATCTTGTTTGGTTTCTTCCCGGATGGCGGTAGACTTGGTTATCTGATATAATATTCTGAGTTGTCTTTTACCTGCGACCTGCCTGTTCTGCTTCAGTTGCCTTCCGGTGTGTCGTTGAATTGTCTTTTGTCTTTCCTAGCACTCTTCTTCACTTCTTTATTCAGTTTGATGTACATTGAGCTGAGCTTCTCATTTTGTTGTCCATCTCTGCATTGAGTCATCTTCTCTTTGACCATCATCCTCTCCTCCATTAGTTTGCAGGTATCCTTTGAGAGTCAGTCCTTGTCTTGCCTCCTCTTTCTTTCAAAAATGGCTATAGACGTTTTCCGCAGAAGTCTCTTGAATGTTTAATTACTACGACTTTTCTCTGCTGGCTGCAGTGAAGGTGTCCTTTGTAGTTTTGTACTTCACTGTTTGAGTGTTGAACTTGAATTGTAGTTTGTCTATGGTTCCTTCAAAGGCTTTCAGCTTGACCTTGATGGTGTTTTTAAACTAGTTATTGGTTTAAACTCATATGTGCTCCCATTCTTGAGGTTTTCAAAGCAGTTTAGATTAACTAATTGTTTGCTTCATATTTTGTTCAACAGGATACGTAACTGAATCATAGAAATTGTTATTAATATTGTAGTCAATTATTTATGTGAATAGAATCCATGTCTTCGTTATAGTTCAATCGAATAAAATCTACAGAACTGTGATTAATGTGAAAATGAATCGTGACTTATAAGTAGATTTCAAACAGCTAAAAGTTCATGAATTGATATTACAAATACTCAAATTGTCAGTTTTTGAAAACACAATACTAACTGAGGGTGTACATTTTAATTTTCACACTGAAGAGAAGAATGCGGAACAGGACTAGTAATTCCCTTTTATTTCACTATCAGTATGAATATGAGGACATGTTTTTGAGCACGACATCAAAATACTCACTTGACAAGTCAATTTGACAAAAGTAGGGGTACATTGAATTTAACACATGTTAAATAATGACACCATCAATAAGAATGATAATAATAATTGTGGAATGTCACTGAAACAAATGTGAACCCAGTTATCCTTGGAAAGTTTTAAAAATCTTCTGCGGATAATTCTGATAATGCAGTTGATTTATAATTAGTTCTCTGAAGAATATTTGCTAGTGGAGAAGTTTGTGAAACAAAACATCAAATTTCTCAGAACATCTTTTTTCGAGAAAACATGTCGCTTCATCATTTACCAGTTTCCACTTTTCGAATACAATACCTGTGTAAACAAGGAGCAGTGCATAGAAACAAATATTCTCACTGTGTCATAACTCACTCATAGGTTTTACTTCCACAAAATCAGCATACACCTCACCTTCTGCGTCAAAGCAGCGGCCGGATAGAGGCAGTCAACTGTGTTGACTCAATTTTGTGCATTTTGTGGAACTGAACAACCCGGATAAAGTTGTGAATTCACTCTACCTTTCGAAACTTCATATTTTATTAATTTTACTCGAAAATGATGGATTATATGAGGAATTTTATGTAGATAATTAAATTTTATCTCAATTTGCAAACATTTTACTTCATGAAACATTCACATTTAAAGCTGCAGGATTCGAAAGCAACCTTTCGATTCGATTGTTACGCTTATGATTAGTTCTATCATATAAGTCAATCATTGTAACACTTTATGGAAACGTATATGAGATGATTTCAGTATGATACTGTTGACGATATAATTATCTTTGCTTCTAAAAGCGAATTGATTGCTAGTTTGGTTTAACGTAAACTGTGCTTCGGAATCAGTCATCCAACGATAAGTGGATGTGTTAGTTAAGTTTTTGAATTTCATGCTTGTATAAAATAAAAGACTGCATACAAATGAAGTTTGTTCTACCTTTGTCTCTTCCTTGGCCTAGGTGAATTCTATTCAAAACCCTCCCACCCTTCCTTATTTTCCATCTCCTTCGTAATTTTATGATATTTATTAAAACTCTGATTATCTGTCCACTTCACCTTTAGTATTACGTAACTTTTAGGACTTGACCTAATTTATTTATTGAATTGTCTACATATACACATATTACTACCTTTGTTATCTCATCACAACCTGCATAAACCTTATTATCAATATTTTGCTATTATTATAATCATCGTTATTAACTACGTTCAAAGACAAACTCAGCGAAGAAAATTTTCTTTATCGACGCAATCATCTTCAAAGGCTGTACAGTCGTACACTGTGAAAAAATATGCGGTTTTGGAAAATATTATGAAGAAGTTAATACAAGTGAACGACTGCATATATCAACTAAACCTTCGCCCACCTTGAATATTCTATTGCTTTTGATTTATTTCTTCCATTTCTTCTTGTATACTTCCTTTTTGCTATTTTCCCTCCTCTGCTCTTTCAAATCTCAGCAACGCAGTATGATAAAGTGGCGGTTTTGTGGCAATTCGTCAATACAACTTCAAACTCTTTATACAGAAAAAGGTTGTCCAGTCTCTTATTCGACCATGGTCATGACCTCTTCACTGGTCGTTCCCTGTAAAACCAAATTACAGTTTTACTTTTAGTTTGCTTTTACTTTAATAATGAATTCACTATTATCACTGTCATATGTTCCTTTTGTACATTTTCACACTCTCTTCACACTTGTTAAATTGAAACTCAACTACCTTTGTGGTGAGAGCTGCCTGCAAGCCAAAATTGCAGACAAGAATTTACGTCAATGTTCACGTCCCGAATCAGGGTCATGAGAAAAACAATAACAAAGCTGAATCTTGAGAAAATCACCAGCCAGTCACAGTGGAGTTAAAGTGTGGAAATATGGATCACAAATACATGACTTTATTTTCTGAGAAACGGCCACAAAGAGATGACAGAATAACCTTGAGCGAGAAGACAAACAATCAGAAGAGGTTGTTTCCCCGCTGATAATGATGCACATAAACATCTTTAAATACCTCTTGATTCTCTCAATAAACGATCTGTTACCTGTCCAGTGTCTTCTGTCGTTATACCCTTGTTCTCACTCAATAGCAATTTTAACCTTATTGAATTTCTAACCATTTCTTCCTTTGTACTGTTGAGTACAACATAATTTACAAATTTCATTTATTTTGCTTCTAAAGCCACATCCGAGTAATTATATCAATTATGTCAGCTCGCCCCCTCCCTATTACTCAATAATAGACTACTATACATTTTTGGTGAATATAAATAAGACTGTACAGCCTTTGAAGATTTCGCTGATAAAGAAAGTTTTCTTCTCTGAATTTGTCTTTTATTTTTTGTCATGTATGTGTTCATTTGTCTGTATTGGAACCACTGAACTCACGTAAGATGAAGTTAATTCACTTCAGGCGACAATATGTTCATCTTATATTTTTAAAACTCCTTTACAAATATAAACCAGGTAGTGGTTAATATACTATCTGTAGCACAGTTTTACAGACTCTAGTGTGTCGAGTTGTTAAGTCAACGAAACCAAAAATGAAATCACTCGGTTGTATTTGACTAACGAATGCTTTTACTGAAGTTGTATTTCACTGCAAGTTTTCATTCACCGTGTTTTGTATTCATAATTAGGTAAAAGACATCAGTGTGATATGTGTGGAAAGGATTTCAGTCAAGCTGGAAATTTGAAGACCCATAAACAGTCTGTTCATGGAGGTGAGTTTGTTGTTTTGTGTGTTTATTTTATGTCATTATTTCATGTTGATCTGATACACTCGACGTTTCACTTTTGCGTCACATACATGGCCACTGTGGTTTCTCTCTGTATATAAGTGGAACTTGGTAATTTCTGTAGAATTTTCTTTTCTAAAAGTAATTTCAGAAGTCGGCTCCCAGCATTTAGATCTTTGCTGATTGCCATGACTGTTGCGTAATTGCCTTGTATAGGCCTTTAGTGGAAGTGTGACTGTCATTTTTTATTCACTGTATGAAACTGAACAACTGAGACTGATTGGTGAATTCATTAGGCCTTTCGATGCTTCATCCTTGATTAGATTTTTGCGGAAATGGTAAAATATAAGTGGAATGAAACGATTGAGTTCTATGTAGATAGATACTCAAACTCTGATACTCTTTTCAAACATGTTGCTTGAGCAGGTTTCGGAAACAGCCAGTTGATGTGATTGTTCTGCTTCTGCTTATTTCTATCAGGTATGCATGGGAGTACTTTACGGAAACGTCGGCGAGATTATTTTTCATCATATAACTGTTGACAGTACTAGACAGGACTAGTAATAACAGCGAAATATTGACAGCAATTGCTTTCAAGATCTAGAATAAATCCTAACATAAATTGGAAAATATTGTCATCAAGTCGTATTTACACACTTTTGTGTGAACGGTTTAAAACAGAGCATCTTAGAGAGAATTCACTACATCTTTTGATACTCCATGTTTCAAAGTGTGCCAACCAGTCGATTGGGCACGCACGTACAAGGGATGTTTGTAACTCAATGTGTGAAGAAAAGATGTAAATGGGAGAAATTAATACTTTTTGACAAATTCCACTTCACTTGAAAATGTCACTGGAAACAGGATAAAATTCATCAATTCATAATTCAGCCAAATTTCTTTTATATTATCTCGCTTATCTGATGTTCAGTTCATCTACGTGTCACAGTGGTAATCTGTGTTGTAGTGGACTAAAACGTGTCTTTCATTCGATGTGTGAAATAGCAACTATATCTTCACGATGTTTAGGTAAGACATACACACAGAATCGTCGTTGTTAGGAGCGTGTTACAAGTAGATAAATCAGTTATAGAACCGTTTAAATATTGCTGAGTGGTGAAGGTTTACAATCGGGTCACGGAAAGGATTCATAACTGTGATCACTTTTATTATGTAATACAATGTGAATAAAAACCATCAGTTGTCTTATTTAAATTAAAATCCCTGTACAAGTCACATTTTTACTCTTTCACCTCTGTCTTAAATTGTTTCTACTCTTCAGGGAAACCAAAGAAGGATGTGAAATCATAGAAATCATGCAGTTGAAAGAAGAAAGTGATTGCTGACAATGTCAAGGATATTTTTGTTCATTTTATACACAATCATGCTACTTTTTCACTACTTAAATAAACTGTTTTCTAGCACCTGAGAAGTATTTCTTATGATATATTGCGTCAATTTCGCCATTCTTAGTCTGTCGTCGTCGTAGTCGTTACCATTTACTAAACAGTTTCACCAAAATATTAACCTCAAAAGCGGATTAAAGTATGTGATTCCCTTCACAAATAACATCTACATAATAATAAATCGCTGTGGCTTCTGCTCATTGATATTTTTCCTAGAAGAATAAAGCCTGACCTTTCAGTTTGAGAATAGTATTTTGACAGGGTTTTGTTCTCTGAGCGGGATACGTTTACTAGCGAAGCTTTTATTGCCTTACTACTGGGAAACATCTTCTGCGCATACTTCAATTCGGAGTGAGGTTTTATATTTCTTCACGCGTTTATTAGTCATCCCTCCTGGGGACAGTGGACGTGGTTGGTTGTTTTTGTCTGTTTTCACATCCTCTAGTATTCTTGTGTCAGTATTGATTGTTTCCTTGACCTGAAGTTTGACTTTTTATGCATGTGATTTTCTTCTCGTGGATTGGTAAATTTCATCTATGTTAATGTGGCTGTTGGTCGCTGATTCAATGGAATATCAGGCTTCCAGAAATTCCCTGTCATTCTTGGTGCTTCCTCGGTCTAATACTTAAAAGTTGTCCCAGTCGAGCTGATGTTCGTGGTTGTCTGTATGCAGTGATATGAGTGAGCGAGTGGATATCACATCTTTTGATGGCTAGTTTATATTCATCGATGCGAAGAAGACGAGGAGGGCATCCAAATTGGCCAATGTAGAGTTTTTCACAATCGTTGCAATTTATTTTGTAGATGGTGTTGACTATATCTTCTTTTCTTTTTGAGTCTTTGGGTTGACACAGAGTTGAGTTAAGTGATTTTAATACTGCAAAAATATTCATTCAGACATCTATAAAAAACACAAAATAATCGAGCAAAGAATATTCTTTTCGATAAATTCCTCTTCCAGGCTCTACAATTATATATATGTTTATATACACAGAATATTTTAAATTAGTAGTTAATAACAATATTAGCGTTTTTTTAAATAATATAGGTTTGTAAAGTATGATCAATGAAATTACAGTTCATTAAAGATGCTTAAATTATAATAATAATAATAATAATAAAGATTGACAGGATCCCACACACTTTGTTATTGTTCAATTATCTTAACGACTGTTAATCTCGCATAAGTGGTATATCATCATTTCCCACGCATTTTGTTATCGACTATTACGACCAATTATTTCAAATACTGTTAGCTGTCTGTATTGGTTGTAAAAATGTATAAATACCATTTCCTAAATAAGTTTCTTTGTCGTAGTTGTTGTACTACAATACACAGTCACAGACCAGCTTTTGTCTTTTGATATTTACGTGGTTCGCTGAATCGGAAGGTACCAGAAGCAGATAGGCATATTAGTCAGGCGCAGACAGAACAAGGCGACAACGTCCTCATTTAATTCCGCTACAGTTACAACAAAGATATAACAGCGAATAGAATATCAACTAAAATTTGGGAAATTCCACATAAATTCTGGATTATTCAAACTTGGATGGCCAAGGTAATGATAATGACTGAACTAACTTCTTTTGGGTGCATAAATTAGGCTTATTAATATGAATCCCCACAGCCTCAGCAATATTTAGAAGTCGAACTCTTAAAGCGAAATTGAGATTCGTAGGTATGCGGTAAATGACCCTGAAAGCATGATTAACGTCAATCTTGGCGGAAACACTGAAAAGACTGAAACAACAGGGCTTCATCTCACAGAGTCAGTACACGTCACTTAAACCCACCGGAACGTTCACACCAAGACTATATGGCTCGCCTAAAGTGCACAAAAATGGTGTACCGCTACGACCAGTATTAGATATGCTAAATTCACCATACCATCCGGTAGCCAAATGGTTAGTTGAACTCTTACAGCCCCTTCATACTGAGTTGGTGAAACATAGTGTAAAGGATACATTTGGATTCGTTGAAAGGATAAGAGATTTTAATGTTGATAATAAATTCATGATATCATTTGACGTATCTTCTTTATTCACCTCTTTATGTACCTCTCATGGAAACAGTGGACTTTATATGTGAAGAACTCAAAAGACGAAACATCGAGGTTGGCATTCCTATATCTTTCATGGAGGAGCTTCTCTTGAAATGTACAATGAATGTCCACTTTTTATTTAATAAGGAACTGTATAAACAAATCGACGGTGTGGCAATGGGGTCGCCACTAGGACCCATTCTAGCCGACATTTTCCTGGCGAAACTAGAAAATGGGCCTTTGAAAGATGTTATTAATGAACTCGAATTTTATTGTCGATACATGGATGATACTTTTTTGATTATGAAGAACGAAAAGGAGGCAAAGAACATCCTGGATAAATTTAATGAGGTACATCCTGCAATAAATTTTACTATCGAGAAAGAAAAAGACTCTAGTATTTCATTTCTAGACGTCCTTATGACCAGAAAGGAGGATGGCAAAATAAGAAGAAGTGTTTATAGAAAACCTACATCAACGGGCCAGTACACACATTTTCTCAGCTTTGTGCCCTTGAAATACAAACGCAATCTAATAAAGTGCTTGGTCCACAGAGCAAGAGAGATTTGCTCGGATGAATGTCTTGACGAGGAGCTTAACAATATTCAACGGTTGCTAAGAGAGAATGGTTATCCCGAAAAGTTTATTGATAAGAATATGAATCTAAAACCAAAACAGTCCAAGTTACCAACAGTTCCAAAGAAAGCCTTGTTCTTACAGATGCAGTTCCTAGGAGACAACACAAGTGAGATAATAACACATCGCCTCAGAAATGCGGTAAAAAGAGCATTCCTTGCTGCTCAATTACGCTGTATCTTTAAAACTACTCCTCTTCTGCGTTCGGGAATAAAAGACAAACTGCCTAATTTCGCCTCTTCCATGTGTATTTACCAATTTAACTGCTCCTGTGGAGCCAGTTACATAGGCCGTACAATTAGGCGTGTTTCTCGTCGAATTTCCGAACATCACCCTGCCTGGTTAAGCAAAGGTCAAACAAAATCTATTCGCAGCGCTATTCTGGCGCATCTTGTGCAGACAGAACACAAGATTGACGATAATCATGCTTTCAGGGTCATTTACCGCATACCTACGAATCTCAATTTCGCTTTAAGAGTTCGACTTCTAAATATTGCTGAGGCTGTGGGGATTCATATTAATAAGCCTAATTTATGCACCCAAAAGAAGTTAGTTCAGTCATTATCAATACCTTGGCCATCCAGGTTTGAATAATCCAGAATTTATGTGGAATTTCCCTAATTTTAGTTGATATTCTATTCGCTGTTATATCTTTATTATTATTATTATTTAAGCATCTTTAATGAACTGTAATTTCATTGATCATACTTTACAAACCTATATTATTTAAAAAACGCTAATATTGTTATTAACTACTAATTTAAAATATTCTGTGTATATAAACATGCATATATAATTGTAGAGCCTGGATGAGGAATTTATCGAAAAGAATATTCTTTGCTCGATTATTTTGTGTTTTAGTGATTTTATTGGTTTTTGTGCGACATCGATTCCTAAAGGTATTTGAAGCGTCGCGCAGTGGTTTCTGAGACGTTCTTTATACATATCGTACAGTGATTTTCTTTGTGTTTTCCGTAGTGGTCTTTGATTTGTTTGATCGGCTGGTTTGGGGGTAGATGTGTTTGTATAAAATTTTTGCGGATATCCATTCTTTTGTAAGACGTCCCTGAGATATTTTTCTACAAGTTAACTTACGACCAGTTACGTGCTGTTTGTCGAAATATTACTGGTGAATTGCACAGGTCAGTCAATCCAATGACTGATTGACTTGTCAACATAGAAGTGTGCACACGTGAGTGTTGTGATACTTTAATGGACAGATATGTGTACAAGAAGGAAGGATTAGGTGAAAATTCGTGGATTGTCTTAGTTCCACACGATGGCTTCTGCCTATTACATGACTGTCAGTTTTGCGTATCTGATTAACATAACGAAGTCTATTTGCCGGAACAAGTGTCTCGCAGATCTTAACATCCCAGATATGTGGGTAGCACAAAAGTTGCAAGAATAGTGCAAACTCTTTACTCTATGGTAGGTGTCCTGATGTAGTTCAAGTCGATAGGAGTACAACAACGGTAGCATGTCTCCATTCGACCTGCCAGTAAGCCAGCTAGGTTGTTTTTACGCTTCTAGAAAAGGTTTAAGATAGGTCAGTCCTAAAGGCTGTTCATTCCGACCTAATCTACTGTACTTCGTAGTTGGCGATGAAGTCTTCGTATGCATATATTTTCATAAACAGGCTATGCCTATCGGGCCTCAAGAACTTGTCCCTTAACCACTTTAGTCACGAGGATACTAATGCTTTTGCCGCTTTGGAAACTCCAAGAATGCACTGTTTTGTAACTGAATTAGGAAGTAATTCCCACACGGAGTGCTAAGTGAAACTTGTACATGGAATTACTCGCGAACGACAAGCATTGTAGTAGTAGTGTTGTATCATTAGAAGAACTGAAATTATGAGAGGTAGTCACGCAGACAGTGTATTTAAGTGGTTTATATTTTCCTCATGGAAACTGTGGTACACAGGATTAACAGAGATCCAACTTGGTCATCGTCGGATGAATGGGTCCAATCAAGGGAATTATATATAATTATATACAATAAAGCCAACAAATCCTCCATAAACACTAAAACTATAAATTCCCAGCACAATTTTCTTTTCTTCTTCTATTCTTATGTTTCATTGACAAACGTTCATTTTCGACTTTTATGATTTCATGACCTTTCTTATGATTTCTATTACCTTAAGTTTAAGTGGTGCATTTTTACGGTGTTATCGTATTTCCGAAATCCTGTTCATTCCACTTCATTATATTCATTATTATTATTATTTGACAATCATTCACCAATAGTACTTGTAATTTTACACCATATAATCGTTATTACTTTACAATCATTCTTATTGTCGTTATTTTCAAACGCCCCATTCGTTGGTTTATTTTCATATTGTCTCTCACACACCCTGATTACACTCACTCTCGAAACCTGTAATTTTCTGTTGACTATATTTATATATATACACACATCATTAAATTAAATTATTTCGTTTCATTTTGTCCCATGTTCTCATTGACCATGCATATAAAAAAACGAACTGACTATTGTTCCATTCCATCTTATACTTGTTCCACAATACACTTTCTGATATGATTCTAATTTACCTTTACTGGCTGGCTATTGTATGCTTTGATTTATAATTGTACAGCCTGAAGAAGAATTTATTGAAAACAATAAATGTTCGCTCTAACCATTTTTATTCTGAATCTATATATATATATATATATATATATATATATTGCGTGGTGGATAGGCATTCTCAAGTAGTGTCTTCCTGAAAAGAGTGATCTCTTCTTCTACTGGGGGAAATCGTGGGAGGCTTATTTGTGACGTACAGTGTTAATTGATAACAAAGATGAGAGATTATTTATTGTAAGTTAGTGTAACAAAGAGCAATCGAAGTCTCAGAGTAATCGAGAGAGTCAGTTAACAAAGAATTGGTTAAGTGATGTAAAGTCATTTGGGAATAAATCGATAATTCTAGACACACACTCATGAACACTAATCAGCATGATTGATTTGAAACAGGAATACAGAACAGTCAATAGATCAATTCTGAGGTATAGTATTGCTTCTGTTCATGTAGTCATAGAAAAGATTTCATTTAAAGAGTCGTCACATCGTTTACAAAAGGATTTCCCTCCACAACTGGATATTTTTAACACCAGTACACAGCCGACATGTTCCGAATCCAGGACCTTTCGGCTTCGAAAATACCGCATAGACCATTCAGCCACTGGTACCCGATCCGATAGTCCATCAAATCAGGCAAGATGATGGTTAATCGCCATTGACACCAGTGGAGGTCGCGTTAAGTATATATATATATATATCACGAATTAACAGAAGTTGGAATTCATAGTCGGGCCACTGGATCGGGTCCCAAGGGCTGAGCCACCTACAAGCTTCTTGCCTTGTTACCTGTAGGTCCTAGATTCAAAACCCGGTTGATTGACTACTGGTGAGGAGTTCCAAGCACTAGGAAAAGACGGCTAGCTCTCCAGTACTCCCAGGTTGTTTTTAACAGTGGCCCTCTAACTGATGTCAGCTAGTGAACGGTCAGGTAAACCAATCAAATCCCTGCAAACCAACACTTGAAAATTGTAAAAATTCAATTTATTTTCAATAACCAAAAAGTTTTTTTATCATCTGTCTGTTGGTTCATATTTGTAGGAAAGACATTTTGATCGGATATAGTGAATAACAGTTAATATCAAGTTGACAACTTTTGAAATCACCGAAAACAGCCATTGAATCATAAAGAAAATAAAAGACAAATTCAGCGACGAAAATTTTCCTTAACGACGAAATCATCTTCACAGGCTGGCTGTAAAGTCGTATTTATACTTACCAAAAATGTATAGTGGTCTACTATTGAGTAATAGGGGGAGGGGGGTGAAATAATTGATATAATTACTTGGAAGTGGATTTAGAAGTAAAAATTAAAATATAAACCAATCAACTAAACATTGTTGGCTCGCTGACGACTACGGTTGAATTTTTTCTTCAGTAACACAGTTTCGTCCACGTGCACAGCGATGCCTTCTCCGCCAAACAACGAAGTAATTCTTTCCATTTTCCATGATGCGATGTCTCTGCAGTGCTGGTACCACTGAACTGTTGAGACGAGGCCATTTGCGGTTTCAGCAGCTGCGGCTCTCACAGGCTCTTTTAAAACCTTGTAGTTGCAAATATACACAATCTGCGTTAAGGAGAGATGCGACCTAGCAAAAAATGTCCCTACGAAATATTAAAATTATCAGCTTACCCTCTCTAATACTAACTCGTCTTAAACAAATTGCACAACGACGAACATATATATATCAATCGACCTGCTAAAGCTTTTTAAACTCATCACACCACCACATGAACAAATCCTCTCCTTCCTAAGCAACCCCAAATCCAGACAATACTGCAAAATATTATCCTCCTCGAACTGCAAGCGTAACTTCGTTAGAGGACACATTTGAAACGAATCAAGTGCTATACAACATTGAACTCACGTTCATGAACCTCATTGGACCACTCGACGTCGTTCGCTGATTGGTAGTTAGTGATGCTTAAAGTTTAACTTAACCGTAATGTTAACTGACATAGAATGGATTGAATCGGAAAGACGTTAGTGGTGGTCAAATCAAAGCATAGAATCAGTCCGTGAAGTCTTTGACTGTTTCGCTGAGTCAGTCACCACATACATAGTGATGTGTAGACTGTCTACCTGGTTGAAGTTATCACGGACTCTGGGAACCAATGGTGGTTTGAGTTTGTTAGTGATATGGTTGAAACCTGTTCTTAATATGTTCACATGTATGTTCAGTTTTTGGTAATCTCCTAGATGCATTAATTAAGGCGTCATGTTCCTCTATGTAATTATGCTTGAAAAGCAATGAGATGCTCACTAGCGAATGGCTCTATTCGGATAGATAGTAACCTAGGCTTCTAGTGAGGAGAAGCCGTGACCACTACGGTGCAGCAGGTGTCAGGTGTGCGGACAAATACTTGCCACCGATGAAGTTGGCTAGTTGTCGCGCTATTTCATGAATTAGTCGAAGTTAGAATTCATGAACTGACCATTGGATCGGTTCCCAGTGGCTTAATAATCTATGAGCTAGCTCGTCCTGGGTTCGAACTCTGTCAGTCGGTGAGTTCCGCTGAGCAGTCTCAAGCACTAGGACGAAACAGCTGGCTGTCCAGTACTCCTAGGTGGATTTCCAATGCTTCTCCAACCGATGTCAGGTCAGGATGAAATTCTGTAACTAATCAATCAAATCCCTACATAGCAATACTTCAGTAATTCCGTACATTTCTCTTCATTGTAGTTCCATTTTGAAGTCTTTGTTCCTGTGTGTGTATGTGTGCAATGGGTATGTAGTTTATGTCTGTGTGCATGGTAACTCAAAATGTTGTGATTTTGTGCAAAATCCTACGTTAAACATTCAATCTCACTGTCAAAAATGGCACATTTTTTTTATTTTATTTTTATTTTGATTTACAGCTTGATTCCACACCGTATTTACAGTACAAGTGTGGAATTTTCAGCATGGATATCGGTAGCCCAAATTCAGGCCGACCATAGATATCGGGTGTGCGCCGGCAGGGGATCGAACCCCGGACCATGTGCATGGTCGGCGAGAGTCCTAACCACACACACACACACACTGGACACTCATTGACAATTTACACAATGAAAACTAGTAAAAGACTTAGATGAAGAGTGAAACTGTCAGTTGTTTGTATTTTGTGTAACGATGACAAGAAGTTAATCGATGGATGGTGACTAGCAGTGGAATCCAGTCCTATGTGGGACTCGTCAGCTATCGGGTTGTACCTGCATTCCGCGGTGAGTGATGATGATAATGTTCTCACCAAGGCTCGAACTCAGTGTCCATAGTTTCAATCGTCATAGCGTTATCCACTAGACCACATGGGCCACGAAAGCCACGTCTCTTGTGCCATGGGTCATATTAATTATTTAATTCAATTTGTAATTTTCCCGTCGAAATTGATTGCACGAATTACTTCTGAATACACAAGTTTGACTTCTACAGTTTTAGAAGATGAACTCATAAAGCAAAATTAATACTGGTAGGAATTCAATAAATAACCTTAAATGTTTTTTTTTAAATTTTACCATCAACTTTATGCTCACTGTCCAGAAGACTACAAATAAATCTTGTTTTGTCGCTTACTTCATTCTGGTAAATGGTGTTTATTAATCTGATGATGAAACTGCATGATTGTACATCGAATGTACTTAGCTCCACAGGAGCAGTCAACCAGGGTAGAACATGAAAACAGATTGATTGATTGTGAAGAGAGAGTGTCCTTCTTTATTCATGATGCAAAAATAAGAAAACAAATTCAGCGAAGAAAATGTTTTCCTTATTGACGGAATCATCTTATTAGAGGCTGTACAGTCGTATTTATATTTACCAAGAATGTATAGTAGTTCAATAATGAGTAATAGGGGGGCGGGTTGAAATAATTGATATAATTACTCAGAAGTGCCTTCAATATTACGTAGTACTCAACTGAACAAAGGAAGAAAGAGTTAGAAATTTGTTAAGGTTGACAAAGTTATTGAGTGAGGAAGAAAGGTGGTAGTTGAATGTCAGTTTAACAAGTGTGAAGAGGGTGTGAAAATGTACAAAAGGAACATATGAGAGTGATAATAGTGAATTCATTATTAAAGTAAAAGCAAACTGAAAGTAAAATTATAATTTTTCATACAAGGAACGACTAGTGAAGACGTTAAGACCACGGGAAAATAAGAGACTGGACAAACTTTTCTGTATACAGAGTTCGGCGTTGTATTGACCAATCGCCAACGCCTCCGCCCTACACCTTCGCCTGCCTTGAATATTCTATTGATTTTGATTTATTTCTTCCAGTTCTTCTTGTATACTTCATTTTCGCTATTTTCCCTCCTCTGCTCTGTCAAATCTCAGCAACGCAGTATGATAAAGTGGCGGTTTTGTGGCAATTCGTCAATACAACTTCAAACTCTGTATACAGAAAAAGTTTGTCCAGCCTCTTATTCGACCATGGTCATGATTTCTTCACTAATCGTTCCCTGTAAAAACAAATTACAGTTTTACTTTTAGTTTGCTTTTACTTTAATAATGAATTCACTATTATCACTCTCATATGTTCCTTTTGTAAATTTTCACACCCTCTTCACACTTGTTAAACTGACATTCAACTACCACCTTTCTTCTTCACTCAATAACTTTGTCAACCTTAACAAATTTCTAACTCTTTCTTCCTTTGTTCAGTTGAGTACTACGTAATATTGAAGGCACTTCTGAGTAATTATATCAGCTCGCCCCCTCCCTATTACTCAATAATAGACTACTATACATTTTTGGTGAATATAAATAAGACTGTACAGCCTTTGAAGATTTCGCTGATAAAGAAAGTTTTCTTCTCTGAATTTGTCTTTTATTTTTTGTCATGTATGTGTTCATTTGTCTGTATTGGAACCACTGAACTCAGGTAATATGAAGTTAATTCACTTCAGGCGACAATATGTTCATCTTATATTTTTAAAACTCCTTTACAAATATAAACCAGGTAGTGGTTAATATACTATCTGTAGCACAGTTTTACAGACTCTAGTGTGTCGAGTTGTTAAGTCAACGAAACCAAAAATGAAATCACTCGGTTGTATTTGACTAACGAATGCTTTTACTGAAGTTGTATTTCACTGCAAGTTTTCATTCACCGTGTTTTGTATTCATAATTAGGTAAAAGACATCAGTGTGATATATGTGGAAAGGATTTCAGTCAGGCTGGAAATTTGAATACCCATAAACAGTCTGTTCATGGAGGTGAGTTTGTTGTTTTGTGTGTTTATTTTATGTCATTATTTCATGTTGATCTGATACACTCGACGTTTCACTTTTGCGTCACATACATGGCCACTGTGGTTTCTCTCTGTATATAAGTGGAACTTGGTAATTTCTGTAGAATTTTCTTTTCTAAAAGTAATTTCAGAAGTCGGCTCCCAGCATTTAGATCTTTGCTGATTGCCATGACTGTTGCGTAATTGCCTTGTATAGGCCTTTAGTGGAAGTGTGACTGTCATTTTTTATTCACTGTATGAAACTGAACAACTGAGACTGATTGGTGAATTCATTAGGCCTTTCGATGCTTCATCCTTGATTAGATTTTTGCGGAAATGGTAAAATATAAGTGGAATGAAACGATTGAGTTCTATGTAGATAGATACTCAAACTCTGATACTCTTTTCAAACATGTTGCTTGAGCAGGTTTCGGAAACAGCCAGTTGATGTGATTGTTCTGCTTCTGCTTATTTCTATCAGGTATGCATGGGAGTACTTTACGGAAACGTCGGCGAGATTATTTTTCATCATATAACTGTTGACAGTACTAGACAGGACTAGTAATAACAGCAAGATATTGGCAGCAATTACATTCAAGATCTAGAATAAATCCTAACATAAAGTGGAAAATACTGTCATCAAGTCGTATTTACACAATTTTGTGTGAACGGTTTAAAACAGAGCATCTTAGAGAAGAATTCACTACATCTTTTGATACTCCATGTTTCATAGTGTGCCAACCAGTCGATTGGGCACGCACGTACAAGGGTGTTTGTAACTCAATGTGTGAAGAAAAGATGTAAATGGGAGGAATTAATACTTTTTGACAAATTCCACTTCACTTGAAAATGTCACTGGAAACAGGATAAAATTCATCAATTCATAATTCAGGGAAATTTCTTTGATTTCTTCTCGCTTATCTGATGTTCAGTTCATCTACGTATCACAGTGGTAATCTGTGTTGTAGTGGACTAAAACGTGTCTTTCATTCGATGTATGAAATAGCAACTATGTCTTCACGATGTTTAGGTAAGACATACACACAGAATCGTCGTTGTTAGGAGCGTGTTACAAGTAGATAAATCAGTTATAGAACCGTTTAGATAGTGTTGAGTGGTGAAGGTTTACAATTGGGTCAGGGAAAGGATTCATAACTGTGATCACTTTTATTATGTAATACAATGTGAATAAAGACTATCAGTTGTCTTATTTAAATTAAAATCACTGTATAGGTCACATTTTTACTCTTTCACCTCTGTCTTAAATTGTTTCTACTCTTCAGGGAAACCAAAGAAGGATGTGAAATCATAGAAAGCATGCATTTGAAAGAAGAAAGTGAATGCTGACTATTTCAAGGATATTTCTGTTCATTTTTATACACAATCATGCTACTTTTTCACTACTTAAATAAACTGTTTTCTAGCACCTGAGAAGTATTTCTTATGATATATTGCGTCAATTTCGCCATTCTGAGTCTGTTATCGTCATCGTAGTTGTTACCATGTACTAAACAGTTTCACCAAAATATTAACCTCAAAAGCGGATTACAGTATGTGATTCACTTCACAAATAACAACTACATAATAATAAATCGCTTTGGCCTCTGCTCATTGACATTTTTCCTAGAAGAATAAAGCCTGAGAATAGTATTTTGACAGGGTTTTGTTCTCTGAGCGGGATACGTTTACTCGCGAAGCTTTTATTGCCTTACTACTGGGCAACATCTTCAGCTCATACTTCAATTCGGAGTGAGGTTTTATATTTCTTCACGCGTTTATTAGTCATCACTTCTGGGGACAGTGAACGTGGTTGTTCGTTTTTGTGTGTTTTCACATCCTCTAGTCTACTTGTATCGGTATTGATTGTTTCCTTGACCTGAAGTTTGACTTTTTATGCATGTGATTTTCTTCTCGTGGATTGGTAAATTTCATCTATGTTAATGTGGCTGTTGGTGGCTGATTCAGTGGAATATCAGGCTTCCAGAAATTCCCTGTCATTCTTGGTGCTTCCTCTGTCTGATGCTCGTGGTTGTCTGTATGCAGTGATGTGAGTGAGCGAGTGGATCTCACATCTTTTGATGGCTAGTTTATATTCATCGATGCGAAGAAGGCGTCCACTTTGGCCAATGTAGAGATTTTCACAATCGTTGCAATTTATTTTGTAGATGGTGTTGGTTTTATCTTCTTTTGTTTTCGAGTCTTTTGGTTGACACAGAGTTGAATTTAGTGATTTTATTGGTTTCTGCGCGACATCGATTCCTAAAGGTGTTTGAAGAGTCGCACAGTGGTTTCTGAGACTTTCTTTATACATATCGTAGGGTGATTTTCTTTGTGTTTTCCTTGGTAGCCTTTGATTCGGTTGATCGGCTGGCTTGGGTGTAGATGTCTTCTGATGAAGCTTTTGCGGATATCCATTCTTTTGGAAGACGTTCCTGAGATATTTTTCTACAATTTAACTTACGACCAGTTACGTGCTGTTTGTCGAAATATTACCAGTGAATGACACAGGTTAGTCGATGCAGTGACTGATTGACTTGTCAACATAGAGGTGTGCACACGTGAGTGCTATGTAAAACAGATATGTGTACAAGGCGGAAGGATTAGATGAAAATTCGTGGATTGTCTTAGTTCCACCCGACGGCTTCTGCCTATTACATGACTGTCAGTTTTGCGTATCTGATTAACATAACGAAGTCTATTTACTGAAACAAGTGTCTTGCAGATCTCAACATTCAAGAAGCGTCGGTAGCATAAAAGTTACAAGCATGGTGCAAACTCTTTACTCTATGGTAGTTTTCATGATGTACTTCTACCCGATAGGAGTTCAACAACGGTGACATGTTTCCATTTGACCTGCCAGTTAGCCAGCTAGGTTGTTTTAACGCTTCTGGAAAAAGTTTAAGATAGACCGATCCTAAAGGCTGTTCACTCCGACCTAATCTACTGTACTTTGTAGTTGGCGATGAAGTCTTCGTATGCATATATCTTCATAAACAGGCTATGCGTATCTGGCTTGAAGAACTTATCCCTCAACCAATTTAGTCACGAAGATACTAATGCTTTTACCGCTTTAGAAACTGCAAGAACGCACTGTTTTGTAACTGAATTAGGAAGCACTAAATGAAACTTGTACATGGAATTACTCGAGAACGACAAACATTGTAGTAATAGTAGTGCTGTATCATGACAGGAAGTGAAATTATGAGAGGTAATCACGCAGACAGTGTATAAAAGTGGTTTATATTTTCCTCAAGCAAGCAAATAAGTTACAGAGGATTAACAGAGAGAGAGATCCAACTTGGTCATCATCAGATGAATGGGACCAGTCGAAAGAATTTTAATAATGAATTAGTTCATCATGTGTGTTCATGTATACAAGTACATTAGAAATCAAATCGACACGTCAGTAGTGTTACCTTAAAGGCAGCTACATTCAACTGACAATCATCCCCCTTAAATGGGATGAAATGTGCATTATTCGATTCCTCAATTGACACATTGAATCAACTTTCAGACATTCTTGAAGTATTCGTACTAGTTAAGTAGCCGACATGTCAACAAAGATCGAATAGTTTTGATCCAAGAGAAATCGATCAAATTAGGCTACAAATCAATTCGATCAACAAATTCGAGACTTTATTCATACAGTCTGTGTACAATTAAACAAGCTTTGTCGGTTAAAGGATCCTGTAGAGCCTTTAAAACAAAACAATTTAGTTTATCTAATACCCTGCAATGATTGTCAGGTCAAATACATAGGACAAACTAATAGAACAGAGGCAGTCAGACTAGCTGAACATAAAAACTTAGCAAAATCTAGATTGGTTGACCCGAATAAGATAAGAAATCTAGAGAATTGTTCAGCTATAGCACTACATGCAGTCACACACAACCATACAATAGGATGGGATAGGATGACAGTTTTAAAATCTAATGTCACAGGGTATAGGGAGAGATTGATAACAGAAGCTTTGTTTATCGAATCAACTACAAATACATGTAATAGGAATGATTCATCACCTGTCCCCGATATTTGGAAAATTCTACTACCCATACGACAAATAGGAGAGAACAAAGAAAACTATAAAACTCAAGTGTCAAAGTCGTGTGATCACAATTGATATGATTATGAACAATAAATTTTGTTCGAAACGTCATCCAGTAAATAATACTGTTTCACTGTGTGATATACCTAATAAACAAACTAATATGAAATCACCTATCGAGATCCCTGAGGTAAGCCTTCTTTGCAGCTGAGCTAAGGATCAATATTTTACAGCCGACAAATGATCAATGGGTGTCTGAAGGATGAATTGCCTCTTTGGGCCACTTCAGTGTGTGTTTATAAATTCCCCTGTTCCTGTGGAATTAGTTATATTGGCCATTTAAAACGCACACTTTCCAAACGCATCTTTGAACATTATCCGGCAAGACAATTACTAGCTCAATTCTTGAGCATTTCGTGAACTCAAGCCTTACAGCCCCACCAGAGTCGTCTTTCAAGATTATCTACAAGGTGAAGTTAAATGGTACAAAATGCGTCATGTTTCGGCACCTGTGTACGGCGGAGGCGTTGGCAATTCGTTAATACAGTACCGAACTCTTTATACAGAAAAGTTTGTCCAGTCTCTTATTTTCCCGTGGTCTTAACGTCTTCACTAGTCGTTCCTTGTATGAAAAATTACAATTTTACTTTCAGTTTGCTTTCACTTTGATAATTAATTTACTATTATCATCCTAACATGTCCCTTTTCTACGTTTTCTCACCCGCTTCACACTTGTTAAATCAACATTCAACTACCACCTTTCTTCCTCACTCAATAACATTGTCAACCTTATCAAATTCCTAACGCTTTCTTCCTTTCTGTCGTTAAGTAGTACGCAATTTACAAATATTATTCTCACTACTAAAGCCACTTCCGAGTAATTATATCACTTATGTCACCCCTACCCTATCACTCATTATTGAACTACTAAACATTTTTGGTACATATAAATACGACCGTACAGCCTCTAATAAGATGATTTCGTCAATAAGGGAAACATTTTCTTCGCTGAATTTGTTTCCTTATTTTCTTCTTGAATGAAATTTAAATACTTGAGGAACACATACACTTATCGTTGGATGACTGAATCCAAAGCACAGTTTACGTTAAACCAAACTAGCAATCAATTCGCTTTTAGAAGCAAAGACAATTATATCGTCAACAGTATCATACTGAGATCATCTCGTATACGTTTCCATAAAGTGTTAAAATGATTGACTTATATGACAGAACTAATCATAAGCGTAACAATCGAATCGAAAGTTTGCTTTCGAATCCTACAGCTTTAAATGTGAATGTTTCATGAAGTACCACGTTTGCAAATTGAGATGAAATTTAATTACCTACATAAAATTCCTCTCATATAATCCATCGATTTTGACTAAAATTAGTTAAAGATGAAGTCTCGAAGGGTATAGTGAATTCACAATTTTATCCGGGTTGTTCAGTTCCACAAAATGCACAAAATTGAGTAAACACAGTTGACTGCCTCTATCCGGCCGCTGCTTTCACACAGAAGGTGAGGTGTATGCTGGTTTTGTGAAAGTAAAACTTATGAGTGAGTCATGACACAGTGAGAATATTTGTTTCTTTGCGCTGCTCCTTGTTTACACAGGTATTGTATTCGAAAAGTGGAAACTGGTAAATGATGAAGCGACATGTTTTCTCGAAAAAAAATGTTCTGAGAAATTTGATGTTTTGTTTCACAAACTTCTACACCAGCAAATATTCTTCAGAGAACTAATTATAAATCAACTGCATTATTAGAATTATCCGCACAAGATTTTTAAAACTTTCCAAGGATAACTGGGTTCACATTTGTTTCAGTGACATTCCACAATTATTATTATCATTCTTATTGATGGTGTCATTATTTAACATGTGTTAAATTCAATGTACCCCTACTTTTGTCAAATTGACTTGTGAAGTGAGTATTTTGATGTCGTGCTCAAAAACATGTCCTCATATTCATACTGATAGTGAAATAAAAGGGAATTACTAGTCCTATTCCGCATTCTTCTCTTCAGTGTGAAAATTAAATTGTACACCCTCAGTTAGTATTGTGGTTTCAAAAACTGACAATTTGAGTATTTCTAATATCAATTCATGAACTTTTAGCAGTTTGAAATCTACTTATAAGTCACGATTCATTTTCACATTAATCACAGTTCTGTAGATTTTATTCGATTGAACTATAACGAAGACATGGATTCTATTCACATAAATAATTGACTACAATATTAATAACAATAATAACAATTCCTATGATCCAGTGACGTATCGTATTGAACAAAATATGAAGCAAACAATTAGTTAATCTAAACTGCTTTGAAAACCTCGGGAATAGGAGAACATGTTCACTCAAACCAATAACTAGTTTAAAAACACCATCAGGGTCAAGCTGAAAGCCTTTGAAGGAACCATAGACAAACTGCAATTCAAGTTCAACACTCAAAAACGGAAGTGCAAAACTACAAAGGACACATTCACTGCAGCCAGCAGAGAAAAGTCGTAGTAATTAAACATTCAAGAGACTTCTGCGGAAAACGTCTATAGCCATTTTTTAAGAAAGATGAGGCAAGACAAGGACTGACTCTCAAAGGATACCTGCAAACTAATGGAGGAGAGGATGATGGTCAAAGAGAAGATTACTCAATGCAGAGATGGACAACAAAATGAGAAGCTCAGCTCAATGTGCATCAAACTGAATAAAGAAGTGAAGAAGAGTTCGAGGAAGGACAAAAGACAATTCTACGACACAACGGAAGGCAACTGAAGCAGAACAGGCAGGTCGCAGGTAAAAGACAACTCAGAATATTATATCAGATAACCAAGTCTACCGCCATCCGCGAAGAAACCAACCAAGATGACGACGACTACAAAAGATGTTCAATGCGACTCCATTACCAGGGAGGGGTAACAAAACAC
>OX235279.1:14663205-14699751 GCA_944472155.2 Trichobilharzia szidati
CCGGATATAGATTTATAAAAATAACCATATATATACGATTGTACAGCTTGATAATAAATTCATTGTTGAAAAGAGTCTCTTCGCTGAAGATTCTTTCATTTTTATTCCTTTTCAATTAGATTGGATAGCACATTTATTTATTTATTTTACAAACTGATCTGACCTTATTGTGTGTGTATGTGAGGGCGTTTGTTACTTATTGATTGCTAGTGTTGTTGTCATTGCTGCTGTTGTTGTCTGATTGACACGTGGATTGGTGGACACACACGCACATGAAGGTGTACAGACATGCAGAGGCGCACAGACACACGCATACTTTAACCTCCAGACAGGTAGATTGTAAATCATGAATAATAACGTGATTAATCATAATCCACTCGATAATCCAAAAAAAAATTATCCAAATTTTTGAGTGTTATTTTAATTGAATTTTAGATTATTCCCATCGATTGATTGAACTAAAGTGCTCGGTCTCAGGTTTAGATCCAGCTGGCAAGTCCCGAAGCGGATGAAGTATGCGTTATCCTGGATTGGTTCCACTGCGAGTCACTATTCACAAATCAAATTCTAATTGAATGCCCAGACATTGTCGAAGCATCTGCACAGGAAGAAGCCGACATGTCAAGCTGAGACCGGGCACTTCGGTCCAATCAATCGATGGGAATAATCTAAAATTCAATGAAATAATTAATATGACCCGTTACCCAAGAGGTGGCTCTCGTGGACCAAGTGGTCTAGTGGGTATTGTTTTCGCGTTGGAAACTGGGTTTGAGCCTCGGTGAGAACATCATCAGTCACTAGGGAATTCCGGTACATCCTGACAGCTGACGAGTCCCAGATAGGATGAAATGCGCGTTATCCTGGATTAATTCCACTGATAGTCACCATCCACCAATTAAATAGTAATAATAAAAACACTAATAATAATTATAATAATAGCACTTCGGTCTAATGAATCGACGGGAATATCTGAAATTGAATTAAAACACATGAAGAGTATCTTCATTTCCTCTCGTTAATGTTCAAAAGTGCCTTGCAATATTTCCTTACAAGTTAGTTAGTGTGAATTTTGAACATTTGTGCCTTTTATGTCGAACATGCAGTCATTAGAGGATTCGAAAACTGATGCAGTTCAAAGATGAGTTGGAGACACCTATCCAACCTGTCGAAGGTATTATTTCTTCTTGTAAAATTCAGCTATCTCATCAATCACCTTCAAGGAGAGGTGCAAGTGAGCTCTTATCTTGAAGGATTGAAATGTACACAAGAAATAGTCAATCTGACGATTTTTAACAGTTGACAAAATATGGTGTGTCAAGAAGAGATGAAAGCTTACAGGTGACCAAGAATCCAGGTAAAGGGGTCTATAGAGAAGAGGATGTCGTGTAGATATGCTGTTTAACTTCTTTCTACTTTCCACTGGAAACTAAAGGGATTCATAAGAAGAAGAAGACGAATGCTAACTGAAAGTAAACCCCGTAGTTTTGTCTGAGAGAACACGTCTTTATGTGATTTACGGCTGCTGAAGATATTTCGAGCAGCCACCCTACGCATCACGTTCTCCAGGCGATAACTTATTCAGTCTAACGTGGTTAAGGACAAGAGATACCGATTTTGTCCACTTCAATGTGTATTGATCAGTTTACTTGTTCGAGTGTTTTAGCAAAGTACATCGGCCGTATGCAACGTCAAGTCTGAAAACATATTCTGGAACACACTGTCCAGCTTGGTTAGCTGGCTAGAGGAGAAAAGAAGAATACTAGCAACTCCATCCTAGAACACCTTGTCAACTCTGTACATCTAGTAGCCCCCACTTGCATGAATGCTTCACAGTGTTATACAGAGTCTCTCAGTATTGTAAGAAATGACTTTGAATACGCCATCTGTACATAGCTGAATCATTGGCTATTCGGGATGTGAAACCGGACCTCTGCATTCAAAAGCACCACATCCATTCCTCCAGCCTACCGTGGCCAAAGAAACGTTCTCAGTATAATTTCGCCTCCTTTTATTATGTAAGTTTACTACTATTAGTATTCTCATCATCCTTATATTATCATCCACCTACTACTGTTTGTTAATAACATTGCGTTTTCATACAGATTTTATATGAAAACACTTTATCGTCTTTCCACTAGTTCCTGTCCATTCTACACGAGCTTATTGATTAGTCATTTTCTCACACTTATTGCGTCATGCCAACTTCTACCCTCTTTTTTAATTCTTAATTAGTCACCCCATGTAGAATACACCTTACATTACCTAATACATGTTTTCAAGGTCGAATTTTCACCAGTATCTAACTCGTCTTATGAATTCTTGATTCAATATAATTATTAATACGATTGTACAGCAGTTGCTAAGGAAAATGAATCATCGAAAAGGGGTAGAATTTTCTCCGCTGTTTACGTCTTCCCTTTTCTCATGACTTAATCAATATTTGGGAATATTTTGGTTGGGTGATTACGAATTGCTTATTTCTCATAATAATTAAATAGGTGGCTGTTCTTGTTCTTGATTCATTTCCTTTGTACATACACTTAGTCAATTGAAATCCTTTCAAATAATTATTCAAACAATTTCTAATCTTTTTGATAGTATTATCATTCTGTGGTGAGAGCTGGCTGTTACCCAAAGTTGGTTGGTAGACAGTAATTGCCGTCAATGTTTATGTCCCCAATATTGGTGGTGAGAAAATGAGAACAAAGGCTTTGCGTAGGCGGATACAGTCAGCATATGGATGATCTGACACAGCCACAAAGAGATGCAAGGTTAACTTTCTGTGAGAAACAACCAGTCAAAAGACTGTATTTTCTACTAACAATAATCTACAATAATGTACATTAAAATCTATAAATATGTGTTGATTTCCTTAATAAACGATCTGTTGCCTGGCCCTTGTCTTCTGTTGTTACAATTCTACTGCTGTTATCACGCATTCTCTTTCACATGAGTTTGTTATTGTAGTTTTGTAAAACGTGGTGTACATATGCCATAATTTCTTGTTAGAATGGCCTCCAGACTACTGTAACAATGTGAAGCATTACACCTCTGGGTATATTATACATGGATTGATGGATATTTTCTGGAAATTTTATAGTCTGGTGGATTTCATCATTACCTGACATTGGTTAGAGAACGATTGGGAAACTAGCTGGGAGTACTGGACAGACAGCTGTTTCATCAGTCTACTTTGGGACTCTTCAGCAATACCCACCCACCTACTACCACTCGGGTTCGAACCCAGGAGCTTCTGGTTACAAGGTGTAAGGAATGAAGAGACCCAAACTAGACTGACGAAACAGCTGGCTGTCCAGTACTCCTAGATGGTTTTCCAATCGCTCTCTAACCGATGTTAGCTAATGATGAAATCCTCGAACTAATCAAATTAAAAATCCCTACATACCAATACTTGAAAATTGTAGTCTGTCTGATCACATTTCCATATTCGACGAGAAGTCTTCCTTCCATAATATAGTCAGTCATTCAGAAAATCCTCACCGAGGATTGAAGGACATACACCCTGTTGACTACATATCGTCTGGTACTATTGATAGAAGCGTTTTTGTAGTACATTGTATTAGAATTGTCTGAGTAAATTGACAGCATTCCTAAACTTTGATTATTTTTGTCGTGTCTAAAATTTTGTCATCAAAGAATTCTGAATTCAGTACACTTACCACACAAATATCTTCTTGGTATGACGAAAGCTCCGATTACTTTCAGTTACGAATTCATTGGCCAAAGTGGACACCCTCCTCGTCTTCTTCGCATCGATGAATATAAACTAGCCATCAAAAGATGTGATATACACTCGCTCACTCACATCACTCCATACAGACAACCACGAACATCAATTCGACTGGGACAACCAGCGTTCAAGTATTAGACACAGGAATTACCAAGAACGTCGAAGAATTTTCGGAAGCCTGGTATTCCATTGAATCAGCAGCTAACAGGCACATTAACATAGATGAAATTTACCAATCCATGGGAAGAAAATAACATGCATAAAAAGTCAAACTTCAGGTCAAGGAAACAATCAATACCGATACAAGTAGACTAAAGGATATGAAAACAGTCAAAAACATCCAATCCTGTTCACTATCCCCAGGAGGGATGACTAATAAACTTTTGGAGAAATTTAAAAGCTCACTTCGAATTGAAGTATGCGCTGAAGATGTTGCCCAGTAGTAAGGTAATGAAAGCTTTGCAAATAAACCATCCGGCTAGCTCAGAGAACACAACTACATCAAAATCATCCACTTGAGCTACAAATCTTCTCCATCATATCTAGTCATGAATTCCTCAAGCCTATGGGAATAGTTACACTGAGATTATATGGACTGCCAAAGGTGTACATTTTACCAAAGTGTTTACCATTTCTGCCAGTGGTACATTCATTTAATTCCCCGTGTCAAGCGACAGCTAAATGGTTAGAAGAACTCCTACAGTCTTTGCATAACGACCGAAAATACCCATTAAGTCATGACGAAAAATAAAAGACGATTCAGGTATGCAAATTTTTTTTATCGACGAAATCATCTCATCAGAGGCTGTACACAGTCGTATTTATATTTACCAAAAATGTATAGTAGTTCATGTCGGAATCAGAGATGAAGTCGGAATTCCATTTACTTTCGGCTGTTTTTCTAAAGAGGAGATCTGACGGCTTCCTTCAAAGATCGATCTACAAGAATTCAACAGGAAATGGTCAATACACGAATTTTCATATTTCGATCCCTTTGAGAAGAAAGAGAAATCTGATCCACTCCTTATCCTCAAGAATAAGAAGGATATGTAGCAATGATACAATCAATGGGGAACAGGAGCGACTCAGACAAGTCCACATGGAAATTGGATATTCCTCAAGATTCATTGAGAAAGGCATAAAAGTAAAGCAAGAGCCTGAAAGAACCCAGACAGTACTGAAGAATGTTAAATTTAAAAGTGATACCGCACCTGAGATTTTGAAGAACCACCTATCGAGATCCCTGAGGTAAGCCTTCTTTGCAGCTGAGCTAAGGATCAATATTTTACAGCCGACAAATGATCAATGGGTGTCTGAAGGATGAATTGCCTCTTTGGGCCACTTCAATGTGTGTTTATAAATTCACCTGTTCCTGTGGAATTAGTTATATTGGCCATTTAAAACGCACACTTTCCAAACGCATCTCTGAACATTATCCGGCAAGACAATTACTAGCTCAATTCTCGAGCACTTCGTGAACTCAAGCCACACAGCTCCACCAGAGTCGTCTTTCAAGATTATCTACAAGGTGAAGTTAAATGGTACAAAGGGCGTCATGTTTCGGCACCTGTGTACGGCGGAGGCGTTGGCGATTCGTTAATACAACCCCGAACTCTTTATACAGAAAAGTTTGTCCAGTCTTTTATTCGACCATGGTCTTGACCTATTCACTAGTCGTTCTCTGTAAAAGAGTATTAATTTTACTTCTAGTTTGCTTTTACTTTAATTATTAATTCACTATTATCATTCTCATATGTTCCTTTTGTACATTTTCACACCCTCTTCACACTTGTTAAATCGCCATTCAACTACCACCTTTCTTCCTCACTCAATAACATTGTCAACCTTATCAAATTTCTAACGCTTTCTTCCTTTCTGTCGTTGAGTACTACGCAATTTACAAATATTATTCTCACTACTAAAGCCACTTCTGAGTAATTGTATCACTTATGTCACCCCCTACCCTATTACTCATTATTGAACTACAATACATTTTTGATAAATATCAATACGACCGTACAGCCTCTAATAAGATGATTTCGTCAATAAGGAAAACATTTTCTTCGCTGAATTTGTTTTTTTATTTTCTTCATGAATGAAATTGAAATACCTATCGGACACATCCACTTATCGTTGGATGACTGATTCCGAAGCACAGTTTACGTTAAACCAAACTAGCAATCAATTCGCTTTTAGAAGCAAAGACAATTATATCGTCAACAGTATCTTACTGAGATCATCTCTTATACGTTTCCATAAAGTGTTACAATGATTGACTTATATGATAGAACTAATCATAAGTGTAACAATGGAATCGAAAGGTTGCTTTCGAATCCTGCAGCTTTAAATGTGAATGTTTCATGAAGTACCACGTTTGCAAATTGAGATAAAATTTAATTACCTACATAAAATTCCTCATATAATCCATCATTTTCGAGTAAAATTAACAAAAGCTGAAGTCTCGTAAGGTATAATGAATGTGACTCTTAAAGGTGACCTTCTGGCCAAAATCCTAAAGAGAATAATATTTAATGACCTGAATAGAGCATTCTCCGCTGTTACATTACGATTAGTATTCTCAAGCCGCCCATTGGTCTTCAGCAACTCCGAATATAAACTACCGCATTTCACCACTTCTATGTGTATCTACCAGTTTACTTATTCATGTGGAGCGAGATAATATATAGGTCGTTTGATTCGTATTAAATCTAAAAGAGTTATGTAACATTATCCCAATTGGCTACAAGAACATAACAGTGGATCAATACGGAGTGCTATAATTCAACATTTTTTCAACACTCGTCACTTAAAATGCAAAGTCCAATGAAGCCTCCCGTTGAAAACGGTAAGCTTTCGTATAATGTGCATTATTGAGGCTTTAATGATTGAGATGGGAAACCTTGATTTAGGTACTCAGAAGAAACTTCTTCACCCCCGCCTTCTATTATTGTTATTATTATTCCATTGCGTTCCAAGTGGAGGGAGCATAGGGCTTCAACAACACATCTCCACTTTCTTCTTTTTTCTGCTGTCCTCTTCATCTGGGTCCAGGATAACGCATAATGTTTCACCACTTTCTCATACAATCCCATCCATGTCACCCTCACACTGACGACCCACTCGTCGCTTCCCATCTGGATTCCACTCGAGCAATAGCCTGGGGCGCAATGTCATTCGGCGACCTCCTCAGTGTATGCGCGAGCCACTTTCTCCTACATATTTGTTGAGCAATCGGCTGTCGCCTGTTGGTTTGTTCCCAGCCGAAGTTTCTCGTTACTAATTCTTTGTGGACATTTGATCTTCAGTATGAAAAGAGCAAAGGCAGCTGTTGATGAAAGTCTGCAACAGGCTGTCGAAAATCCTTTTCGTGACACCATGGCCAAGTTTCTGACACGTATGGAAGAACAGACCGACTTCACATTGGTGTTGAAAATTTTAATCTCGTTCCTTATGCTGAGTGAGAGCGGAAGATTTCCAAACTGGTTTCAGACCGATGAAGGCGTATCTTGCCTTTCCGATTCTGACCGGCTTTGGCATCTTCATCCATTCCGCCTGTAGTTGAAACGATGCTTCCTAGATAGGGGAAGGAGGTCATCTCTGTTAAATCTTGCCTGTTGATGCTGATTGGTGCTGGTTGTTGTTGTTTTCACTGTAGGTTGATTATCTTCATCACCTATGTTCACTTGGAGTCCTGTCTTCGCTTCTAGCCTCTTCGGCCAGTTTGTTGGTTTTTGCTTGCAAGTCTTCGAGTTAGTATGACATTAGACATATATCATCTGCGAAATCCAGAGCTTTCAGAGTCTTCTTATCGGTGTCAGTCAGAACATAATAATATGTTTCACTGTGTGATACGTCTGATAAACAAACTAATATGGAGGGGGAGATGTCTTTTCGAAACTTCATTTCAAAACCGTACAATTATTTAGAGGGGAGGGGGTTATTTGTGATGTACAGTGTTAATTGATGACAAAGATGAGAGATTATTTATTGTGAGTTAGTAACAGAGATAAATCAAAGTCTCAGAGTAATCGAGAGAGAGGTAGTTGACAACTAATTAATTGGTTAAGTGATGAAGAGTCATTTGGGAATAAATCGATAATAAATTTATGTATAAATTCACTCAATTTTTTGTAGAAACGCCCTAATCTATTTCCAAAATACTCAACAAATTTACGAAGGAAATTACATGTAAAGTGTCTATTTTTATTTCATCTTCTCAAAAATGTGTTCCATTCTGGTTAACGGTTAGTAGTTTCAAAACTGGAACTACACTCCTTCATGAATAGATTGACAGTGAGTCAAACGAAGAGGCATAGAAGAAATATAGACATATCATTTCACAGGTGGCTGAGTTAATGTTTTGGTAGTTACATAATACATTCTCCCTTCTTCTTTTGTTCTTCTGCTCTCTCTACCTTTCTGTAATCAAATTCTCTTCCAGAGTATGCTAGAAGGGGAGAAAACCGGCGCGTTTAGGGAAAATAACATAAAACTAGAGGCGAAGTTTTTTTTAAATTTTTGATTACAGCTTGATTCCACACCGTATTTTTAGGTACAGGTATGGAATTTTCAGCATGTGATATCGGTAGCCTAAATTTCGCAGGCCGACAATAGATATCAGGTGTGCATCGGAAGGGGATCGAACTCCGGTCGGCGAGAGTACTAACCACTGTGTCACCGACGCATTGACTCAATAAGTTCTTTTGAGAAATACAAGTCAGTTTTAAGAGTGACATAGTTGACTTTATCAAGAGATTTAGGTGTTGTCTAGTCCCTATTCAGAGAACACTTTCAATAAGTTCTTGCCTTATCAGAATTAATGTGTTCCCTTTTCTATTTCAACCAATTTTTAATTCATTTACTTATTCCCGATCCTCTTTCTCCTTCTCCTCCTCCTGCTCCGGCGTACATACAATCATACATTCTCAAACAAATTCTGAACTTTCTAGTGTTACAAGTGTCAATGAAACCTGCTTCCCTGGTTTCAATACAAATGATGTTCTAAAATGTCTCCAGTCTCTGAACCCTTCTAGTAGCCTAGGTCCAGATGGTTTGCCTAGTGTTATTCTTAAAAAATGTGCAGATATCCTGTGTTATCCTCTCACTGACAAATTTAATGAATCTTTTTCCAGAAATATCGTGCCAGCCGTTTGGAAGGACATTAAAATTGTACCTATTCCTAAGTCGTCTACTGCGACATGTTTTAAATTTAGACCCGTTGTTATTACTTCCCCTTTTCTAAAAGCTATGGAAAAGTTGCTCTTACTTTATCTTCAACCTTCACTTAAAGCCTTTAACAATCCCAAACAATTCGCCTATAAACACAGTAGAAGTACTTTAGATGCAGTTGCAGTCTTGTATCATAACATTGTCTCCAGCTTAGACAAGGTGGCTAAATTTGTTCACTGCACCTTCCTAGATTATACATCTGCTTTCAACTCAGTGCCTAGGGACATTTTGTTAAACAAGCTTGCTGAAACTCAAACTGACTTTTGGGTTGTCAAATGGCTGCATTCTTATTTCTCAGGAAAAAAGCAGTGCACTATATGTCAGGGAAAGTTGTGCACTGATATAGGAATCAAGTTTGAGGTTAAATATCTTGGATTAATTCTTTCAACTGACCTATCCTGGTCTTCTAATGTCTTAGCGATTTCTAAAAGAATATTTCGTCTGACTTTTCACATTAAGAAGTTAAGGCACTCAGGCATAACTCAACACCTCCTCCTGTTACAGTCTGTCAACTCGTGCATCACCCTTACTTATTCTTTCCTGGATTGCTTAAAAAAGACTGTGTCATACTTCGTAGAACTCTGAAGACTGTCAGTAGGGCAATTGGTGGTATCTCATTGGACCATATCGTTAACATCGTCATTGAATAGGCACTTGATTTCATGCAACAAATTTGCTGAAGGAATTTTGTCAGACTGTGAGCATCCACCTTACCCGCAGTTCCAACCTTGTGTCTCCTCAGGTAAAACAAGAAGTCTTTTCAGAAAACTTTATGCACGCACATCTAAGTATAGAAATTCCACTATAGCATATTTGGCACGTACTTTATGTGATGAAAATACTCTCAGGCATGAACTACCTAACTAACCTTCTTTGCACCAGGAAATAAAGCGTTTTCTCCATCCTTATTCTACTAAGCTTTATTGTTATTGTTCTCCTCATATTCATAATCCCCTCAATTTTTTGTTTTTATTTGTTTATTTTTTATAAGTGTGAACATCATTTAAGCTGTGTTATAACTGTTAATTTTGTATTTCCCCTCACTATACTATATCAAGAGAACATTCGATTCAATAATCTATAACATGCTGAAATTTCCAAAGTGAATTGACAATACTGTTTGAAACAAACTCACTGTTATTATTATTATTACTATTATATTCAATACTCTCAATTCGTGCCTCGAATTTTTCTGACTTTATGCCGTAAATGTGGACAAATTCCTCTGGTTAATTTTATTTATGTTTTGAGTAAATCAGATGCAAGATATTGTGACAAATGCTGAGAATTCCATTTTGTACTATATAAGTATTGTTTTTGGAATAAAGTAGATTATTATTATTATTATTATTATTGGTAATATTTCATGTCAAACTGTCGAAAAAATGAATGACCATTGATCCATAAACATACTGGTGGTGTCAAAATGATTGCGGATGGTTACACTCAATTGTATGTCAAATTTAAATGGAGAAGACAAGGACAGCCATAGAAGGGAAAGGAGAAGAAAGATATCTTGGTGTATTGATGTAAGAAAAGATGAAGATATCAGAGGGAGATATTACCTTTAGTCGCTGCTGTACTTATCTCTCTCTCTCATTATATATATATATGCAACAAAACCACCGCCTCCACCACCAAAGAACAACTCTATTCTGAAGCTTTACAAAAGGCATCAACGCGTGAGGGTGAAATTTCATTTTAAATAGTGAAATAAAAGGAATGCAATTAATTGTACACAGACTGTATGAATAAAGTCTCGAATTTGTTGATCAAATTGATCTGTAGCCTAATTTGATCGATTTCTCTTGGATCAAAACTACTCGATCTTTGTTGACATGTCGGCTACTTAACTACTAGTACGAATGCTTCAAGAATGTCTGAAAGTTGATTCAATGTGTCAATTGAGGGATCGAATAATGCACATTTCATCCCATTTAAGGGGGATGATTGTCAGTTGAATGTAGCTGCCTTTAAGGTAACACTACTGACGTGTCGATTTGATTTCTAATGTACTTGTATACATGAACACACATGATGAACTAATTCATTATTAAAATTCTTTCGATTGGTCCCATTCATCTGATGATGACCAAGTTGGATCTCTCTCTGTTAATCCTCTGTAACTTATTTGCTTGCTTGAGGTAAATATAAACCACTTATATAAACTGTCTGCGTGATTACCTCTCATAATTTCACTTCCTGTCATGATACAGCACTACTATTACTACAATGTTTGTCGTTCGCGAGTAATTCCATGTACAAGTTTCATCTAGTACTTCCTAATTCAGTTACAAAAACAGTGCATTCTTGCAGTTTCCAAAGCGGCAAAAGCATTAGTACCCTCGTGACTAAAGTGGTTAAGGGACAAGTTCTTGAGGCCAGATACGCAAAGCCTATTTATGAAGATATATGCATACGAAGACTTCATCGCCAACTACGAAGTACAGTAGATTAGGTCGGAGTGAACAGCCTTTAGGATCGACCTATCTTAAACTTTTTCCAGAAGCGTTAAAACAACCTAGCTGGCTAACTGGCAGGTCAAATGGAAACATGTCACCGTTGTTGAACTCCTATCGACTAGAACTACATCAGGACACCTACCATAGAGTAAAGAGTTTGCACCATGCTTGGAACTTTTATGCTACCGACGCTTCTTGAATGTTGAGATCTGCAAGACACTTGTTTCAGTAAATAGACTTCGTTATGTTAATCAGATACGCAAAACTGAAAGTCATGTAATAGGCAGAAGCCGTCGGGTGGAACTAAGACAATCCACGAATTTTCATCTAATCCTTCCACCTTGTACACATATCTGTTTAACATAGCACTCACGTGTGCACACCTCTATGTTGACAAGTCAATCAGTCATTGCATCGACTAACCTGTGTCATTCACCAGTAATATTTCGACAAACAGCACGTAACTGGTCGTAAGTTAACTTGTAGAAAAATATCTCAGGGACGTCTTACAAAAGAATGGATATCCACAAAAACTTTATACAAACACATCTACCCCCAAGCCAGCCGATCAACCAAATCAAAGTCTACCAAGGAAAACACAAAGAAAATCACCGTACGATATGTATAAAAAACGTCTCAGAAACCACTGCACGACTCTTCAAACACCTTTAGGAATCGATGTCGCACAAAAACCAATAAAATCACTCCACTCAACTCTGTGTCAACCAAAAGACTCAAAAACAAAAGAAGATACAATCAACACCATCTACAAAATAAATTGCAACGATTGTGAAAAACTCTACATTGGCCAATTTGGATGCCCTCTCCGTCTTCTTCGCATCGATGAATATAAACTAGCCATCAAAAGATGTGATATCCACTCGCTCACTCACATCACTGCATACAGACAACCACGAGCATCAGCTCGACTGGGATAACTTTCAAATATTAGACAAAGGAAGCACCAAGAATGACAGGGAATTTCTGGAAGCCTGATATTACACTGAATCAGCGACCAACAGCCACATTAACATAGATGAAATTTACCAATCCATGGGAAGAAAATAACATGCATAAAAAGTCAAACTTCAGGTCAAGGAAACAATCAATACTGACACAAGAATACTAGAGGATGTGAAAACAGACAAAAGCAACCAACCACGTTCACTGTCCCCAGAAGGGATGACTAGTAAACTCGTGAAGAAATATAAAACCTCACTCCGAATTGAAGTATGCACTGAAGATGTTTCCCAGTAGTAAGGCAATAAAAGCTTCACGAGTAAACTTATCCTGCTCAGAGAACAAAACCCTGTCAAAATACTACTCTCACACTGAAAGGTCAGGCTTTATTCTTCTAGGAAAAATGTCAATGAGCAGATTTATATGGTTGTTATTTGTGAAGGTTTCCACATACTTTAATCCGCTTTTGAGGTTAATATTTTGGTGAAACTGTTTAGTAAATGGTAACGACTACGACGACGACAGACTAAGAATGGCGAAATTGACGCAATATATCATAAGAAATACTTCTCAGGTGCTAGAAAACAGTTTATTTAAGTAGTGAAAAAGTAGCATGATTGTGTATAAAAATGAACAAAAATATCCTTGACTTTGTCAGCAATCACTTTCTCCTTTCAACTGCATGCTTTCTATGATTTCACATCCTTCTTTGGTTTCTCTGAAGAGTAGAAACAATTTAAGACAGAGTTGAAAGAGTAAAAATGTGACCTATACAGTGATTTAAATTTAAATAAGACAACTGATAGTTTTTATTCACATTGTATTACATAATAAAAGTGATCACAGTTATGAATCCTTTCCGTGACCCAATTGTAAACCTTCACTACTCAACAATATTTAAACGGTTCTATAACTGATTTATCTACTTGTAACACGCTCCTAACAACGACGATTCTGTGTGTATGTCTTACCTAAAGATCGTGAAGATATAGTTGCTATTTCATACATCGAATGAAAGACACGTTTTAGTCCACTACAACACAGATTACCACTGTGACACGTAGATGAACTGAACATCAGATAAGCGAGATAATATAAAAGAAATTTCCCTGAATTATGAATTGATGAATTTCATCCTGTTTCCAGTGACATTTTCAAGTGAAGTGGAATTTGTCAAAAGGTATTAATTCCTCCCATTTACATCTTTTCTTCACACATTGAGTTACAAACATCCCTTGTACGTGAATTCCCAATCAACTGGTTGGCACATTATGAAACATGGAGTATCAAAAGATGTAGTGAATTCTCTCTCAGATGCTCTGTTTTAAACCGTTCACACAAAAGTGTGTAAATACGACTTGATGACAGTATTTTCCACTTTATGTCAGGACTTATTCTAGATTTTAAATGTAATTGCTGCCAATATCTCGCTGTTATTACTAGTCCTGTCTAGAACTGTCAACAGTTATATGATGAAAAATCATCCCGTAGACGTTTTCGTAAAGTACTCCCATGCATACCTGATAGAAATAAGCATAAGCAGAACAATCACATCAACTGGCTGTTTTCGAAACCTGCTCAAGCAACATGTTTGAAAAGAGTATCAGAGTTTGAGTATCTATCTACATAGAACTCAATCGTTTCATTCCACTTATATTTTACCATTTCCGTAAAAATCTGATCAAGGATGAAGCATCGAAAGGCCTAATGAATTCACCAATCAGTCTCAGTTGTTCAGTTTCATACAGTGAATAAAAAATGACAGTCACACTCCCACTAAAGGCTTATACAAGGCAATTACGCAACAGTCATGGCAATCAACAAAGATCTAAAAGCCGGAAGCCGACTTCTGAAATTACTTTTCAGAAGGAAAATTCTACAAAAATTACCAAATTCCACTTATACACAGGGAAAAACCACAGTGGCCATGTATGTAATGCAATAGTGAAACGTCGAATGTATCAGATCAACATGAAATAATGACATAAAATAAACACACAAAACAACAAACTCACCTCCATGAACAGACTGTTTATGAATCTTCAAATAACCAGCTAGACTGAAATCCTTTCCACAAATATCACATTGATGTCTTTTACCTAATTATGAATACAAAACACGGTGAATGAAAACTTGCAGTGAAATACAACTTCAGTAAAAGCATTCGTTAGTCGAATACAACCGAGTGATTTCATTTTTGGTTTCGTTGACTTAACAACTCGACACACTAGAGTCTGTAAAACTGCGCTACAGATAGTATATTAACCACTACCTAGTTTACATTTGTATTGGAGTTTTAAAAATATAAGATGAACATATTGTCGCCTGAAGTGAATTAACTTCATCTTACGTGAGTTCAGTGGTTCCAATACAGACAAATGAACACATACATGACAAAAAATAAAAGACAAATTCAGAGAAGAAAACTTTCTTTATCAGCGAAATCTTCTTCAAAGGCTGTACAGTCGTATTTATATTCACCAAAAATGTATAGTAGTCTATTATTGAGTAATAGGGAGGGGGCGGAGTGACATAATTGATATAATTACTCAGATGTGGCTTTAGAAGTAAAAAAATGAAATTTGTAAATTATGTTGTACTCAACAGTACAAAGGAAGAAATGGTTAGAAATTCAATAAGGTTAAAATTGCTATTGAGTGAGAACAAGGGTATAACGACAGAAGACACTGGACAGGTAACAGATCGTTCATTGAGAGAATCAAGAGGTATTTAAAGGTGTTTATGTGCATCATTATCAGCGGGGAAACAACCTCTTCTGATTGTTTGTCTTCTTGCTCAAGGTTATTCTGTCATCTCTTTGTGGCCGTTTCCCAGAAAATAAAGTCATGTATTTGTGATCCATATTTCCACACTTTAACTTCACTGTGACTGGCTGGTGATTTTCTCAAGATTCAGCTTTGTTGTTGTTTTTCTCACGACCCTGATTCAGGACGTGAACATTGACGTAAATTGCTGTCTACAATTTTGGCTTGCAGGCAGCTCTCACCACAAAGGTAGTTGAGTTTCAATTTAACAAGTGTGAAGAGAGTGTGAAAATGTACAAAAGGAACAGATGAGAGTGATAATAGTGAATTCATTATTAAAGTAAAAGCAAACTAAAAGTAAAACTGTAATTTGTTTTTACAGGGAACGACTAGTGAAGAGGTCAAGACCATGGTCGAATAAGAGGCTGGACAAACGTTTTCTGTATAAAGAGTTTGAAGTTGTATTGACGAATTGCCACAAAACTGCCACTTTATCATACTGTGTTGCTGAGATTTGAAAGAGCAGAGGAGGGAAAATAGCAAAAAGGAAGTATACAAGAAGAAATGGAAGAAATAAATCAAAAGCAATAGAATATTCAAGGCAGGCGAAGGTGTAGGGCGGAGGCGTTGGCGATTCGTCAATACAATGCCGAAATCTGTATACAGAAAACGTTTGTCCAGTCTCTTATTTTCCCGTGGTCTTAACGTCTTCACTAGTCGTTCCTTGTATGAAAAATTATAATTTTACTTTCAGTTTGCTTTTACTGTAATAATGAATTCACTATTATCACTCTCATATGTTCCTTTTGTAAATTTTCACACCCTCTTCACACTTGTTAAACTGACATTCAACGACCACCTTTCTTCCTCACTCAATAACTTTGTCAACCTTAACAAATTTCTAACTCTTTCTTCCTTTGTTCAGTTGAGTACTACGTAATATTGAAGGCACTTCTGAGTAATTATATCAATTATTTCAACCCGCCCCCCTATTACTCATTATTGAACTACTATACATTCTTGGTAAATATAAATACGACTGTACAGCCTCTAATAAGATGATTCCGTCAATAAGGAAAACATTTTCTTCGCTGAATTTGTTTTCTTATTTTTGCATCATGAATAAAGAAGGACACTATCTCTTCACAATCAATCAATCAATCTGTTTTCATGTTCTACCTGGTTGACTGCTCCTGTGGAGCTAAGTACATTCAATGAACAATCATGCAGTTTCATCATCAGATTAATAAACACCATTTACCAGAATGAAGTAAGCGACAAAACAAGATTTATTTGTAGTCTTCTGGACAGTGAGCATAAAGTTGATGGTAAAATTAAAAAAAAACATTTAAGGTTATTTATTGAATTCCTACCAATATTAATTTCGATTTATGAGTTCATCTTCTACAACTGTAGAAGTCAAACTTCTGTATTCAGAAGTAATTCGTGCAATCAATTTCGACGGGAAAATTACAAATTGAATTAAATAATTAATATGACCCATGGTACAAGAGACGTGGCTTTCGTGGCCCATATGGTCTAGTGGATAACACTATGGCGATTGAAACTATGGTCACTGGGTTCGAGCCTTGGTGAGAACATTATCATCATCACTCACCGCGCAATGCAGGTACAACCCGATAGCTGACGAGTCCCACATAGGACTGGATTCCAGTGCTAGTCACCATCCATCGACTAACTTCTTGTCATCGTTACACAAAATACAAACAACTGACAGTTTCACTCTTCATCTAAGTCTTTTACTAGTTTTCATTGTGTAAATTGTCAATGAGTATCCAGTGTGTGTGTGTGTGTGTGAATGTGCATGTGTATGTGCCATTTTTGACAGTGAGATTGAATGTTTAACGTAGGATTTTGCACAAAATCACAACATTTTGAGTTACCATGTGCGAACACACATACACTACATACGCATAGCACACATACACACACAGGAACAAAGACTTCAAAATGGAACTAAAATGAAGAGAAATGTACGGAAATACAGAAGTATTGCTATGTAGGGATTTGATTGATTAGTTACAGAATTTCATCCTGACCTGACATCGGTTGGAGAAGCATTGGAAATCCACCTAGGAGTACTGGACAGCCAGCTGTTTCGTCCTAGTGCTTGAGACTGTTCAGCGGCACTCACCCACTGACAGAGTTCGAACCCAGGACGAGCTAGCTCATAGATTATCAAGCCACTGGGACTCGATCCAATGGTCAGTTCATGAATTCTAACTTCGACCAATTCATGACATAGCGCGAAAACTAGCCAACTTCATCGGTGGCAAATATTTGTCCGCACACCTGATACCTGCTGCACAGTAGTGGTCACGCCTTCTTCTCACTAGAAGCCTAGGTTACTATCTATCCAAATAGAGCCATTCGCTAGTGAGCATCTCATTGCTTTTCAAGCATAATTACATAGAGGAACATGACGCCTTAATTAATGCATCTAGGAGATTACCAAAAAGTGAACATACATGTGAACATATTAAGAACAGGTTTCAACCCTATCACTAACAAACTGAAACCACCATTGGTTCCCAGAGTCTGTGATAACTTCAATCAGGTAGACAGTCTACACTTCACTATGTATGTGGTGACTGACTCAACGAAACCGTCAAAGACTTCACGGACTGATTCTATGCTTTGATTTGACCACCACTAACTTCTTTCCGATTCAATCAATTCTATGTCAGTTAACATTACGGCTAAGTTAAACTTTAAGCACCACTAACTACCAATCAGCGAACGACGTCGAATGGTCCAATGAGGTTCATGAACGTGAGTTCAGTGTTGTATAGCACTTGATTCGTTTCAAATGTGTGCTCTAACGAAGTTACACTTGCAGTTCGAGGAGGATAATATTTTGAAGTATTGTCTGGATTTGGGGTTGCTTAGGAAGGAGAGGATTTGTTCATGTGGTGGTGTGATGAGTTTAAAAAGCTTTAGCAGGTCGATTGATGGATATGTCCGTTGTTGTGCAATTTGTTTGAGACGAGTTAGTATTAGAGAAGGCAAGCTGATAATTTTAGTATTTCGTAGGAACATTTTTTGCTAGGTCGCATCTCTCCTTAACGCAAATTGTGTATATTTGCAACTACTAGGTTTTGAAACAGCCTGTTAGAGCCGCGGCTGCTGAAACCGCAAATAGCCTCGTCTCGACAGTTCAGTGGTACCAGCACTGCAGAGACATTGCATCATGCAAAATGGAAAGTTTTACTTCGTTGTTGGGCGGAGAAGGCATCGCTGTGCACGTGAACGAAACTGTGTTACTGAAGAAAAAAATATAACCGTGGTCGTTAGCTAGCCAAAAATGTTTAGTTGATTGGTTTATATTTTAAATTTTACTTCTAAATCCACTTCCAAGTAATTATATTAAATATTTCACCCACCCCCCTTATTACTCAATAGTAGACCACTATACATTTTTGGTAAGTATAAATACGACTTTACAGCCAGCCTGTGAAGATGATTTCGTCGATAAAGAAAATTTTCGTCGCTGAATTTGTCTTTTATTTTCTTCATGACTCAATGGCTGTTTTCGGTGATTTCAAAAGTTGTCACCTTGATATTAACTGTTATTCACTATATCCGATCAAAATGTCTTCCCTACAAATATGAGTCAACAGACAGATCATAAAAAAACTTTTCAGTTATTGAAAATAAATTGAATTTTTACAATTTTCAAGTGTTGGTTTGCAGGGATTTGATTGGTTTACCGGACTGTTCACTAGCTGACATCAGTTAGAGGGCCACTGTTAAAAACAAGCTGGGAGTACTGGAGAGCTAGTCGTCTTTTCCTAGTGCTTGGAACTCCTCACCAGTAGTCAATCAACCGGGTTTTGAATCTAGGACCTACAGGTAACAAGGCAAGAAGCTTGTAGGTGGCTCAGCCCTTGTGACCCGATCCAGTGGCCCGGCTATGAATTCCAACTTCTGTTAATTCGTGATATACATATATATATATATATTTAACGTGACCTCCACTAGTGTCAACGGCGATTGACCATCATCTTGCCTGATTTGGTGGACTATTGGATCGGGTACCAGTGGCTGAATGGTCTATGCGGTGTTTTCGAAGCCGAAAGGTCCTGGATTCGGAACATGTCGGCTGTGTACTGGTGTTAAAAATATACTGTTGTGGAGGGAAATCCTTTTGTAAACGATGTGACGACTTTAAATGAAATCTTCTCTATGACTTCATGAACAGAAGCAATACTATACCTCAGAATTGATCTATTGACTGTTCTGTATTCCTGTTTCAAATCAATCATGCTGATTAGTGTTCATGAGTGTGTGTGTCTAGAATTATCGATTTATTCCCAAATGACTTTACATCACTTAACCAATTCTTTGTTAACTGACTCTCTCGATTACTCTGAGACTTCGATTGCTCTTTGTTACACTAACTTACAATAAATAATCTCTCATCTTTGTTATCAATTAACACTGTACATCACAAATAAGCCTCCCACGATTTCCCCCAGTAGAAGAAGAGATCACTCTTTTGAGGAAGACACTACTTGAGAATGCCTATCCACCACACAATATATATATATATTCAGAATAGAAATGGTTACAGCGAACATTTATCGTTTTCAATAAATTCTTCTTCAGGCTGTACAATTATAAATCAAAGCATACAATAGGCAGCCAGCCAGTAAAGGTTAATTAGAATCATATCAGAAAGTGTATTGTGGAACAAATATATGATGGAATGGGACAATAGTCAGTTAGTTTTATTTTAATATGCATGGTCAATGAGAACATGGGATAAAATGAGATGAAGTAATTTAATTTAATGATGTGTGTGTAAATATATAAATATAGTCAACAGAAAATTACAGGTTTCGAGAGTGAGTGTCATCAGAGTGTGTGAGACAATATGAAAATAAACCAACGAAAGGGGGCGGTCTAGACATAAGTTCAAGGTTGAAAATAACGACAATAAGAATGATTGTAAAATAATAACGATGATATGGTGTAAAATTACAAGTACTATTGGTGAGTGACTGTCAAATAATAATAATAATGAATATAATGAAGTGGATTGAACAGGATTTTGGAAATACGATTGTTATGTATGTGAATATGAGGACCTTGTAGACTACGAGCGAATCTAACTATTACGCTGGCTAATCTGTCTTAACCGCACGTCAACAACAACAACAATAATACCTCCGGGCACGCAAGACAAATAAAAGAGAAGACTGGACGTTGATATGAGAGCTTTTACTGTCTCAAACAACAGTCGAAAATGTTAAACAACAACTCCGTATTTATACAATTAGAAAAATCAATGTCACATTTTAAAAATATTAACAACCTTGGGGAATTCAGTAATTTAAATCAATAATCACGCAGATGCGTGAAATCAATGATTATGCTAGTGTGTGAAATAAATAATGAATATTAATGATTCACCTGCGTATATATTACCTCCCCCTTTTAAAAAAGAATCTTGCAACCAGTTTAGTATCTTTTTTCCTTGGGGTCGATTTGGAAATGAACTGTTTGTGTTCGTTTGCGCTGGAATCGTCGGCTGGGTAGCATCTCTTGTTTTGCTTCTGATTTGACTGGTGGTATTTTGAAGGTTTCCAGTAGTAATTCCAGTGGCAATTTAGGTTCTTGGGATGTAGTATATCGACGTCGTATCTGATTTTTATGTCTTATCCATCATTCATCCCCAACTTTAACCTTGTACATTAGAGTTCCATGTCGACATTCTATCAAGCCTTCGGCCCATTTTCTGTTCCTCGGTCGATAATCGCGCACATAGACGGCATCACCTTTGCGGTAATACGTCAGACTATTTCTTCGTTAATGTGACGAAGATGGTAACATGGAGTGGTGATGAGTTCGTAGCGTTCGACCCATTAGAAGTTCTGCAGGGCTTTTCTTCTGTTCTGCCAGTGGTGTAGTTCGGTATACAAAAAGAAAGTTTTGTATTGCTTCCGGTTTCGCCCCTCCCCCTGCTTTCAACAACGCTCGTTTGAAGGTGTCGACAAATCTCTCTGCCTGACCGTTGGATTGCGGGTGATAAGGTGGCGTCCGCACGTGTTGTATACCGTTTCTCTTGCAAAATTCCTGGAACGCTTGTGAGGTGAACTGACTGCCATTGTCAGATACGATGGTTTCTGGTATACCGTGACATGCGAAGATCTTTTCCAGGACTGATACTGTTCTGCTGCTAGACGGTGGTGTCACTTGTACTACCTCCGGCCACTTTGAGTAAGAGTCCACGAGAACCAAGTAGTATGTACCTTCTATCGGCCCAGCAAAATCCACATGTAGGCGGGACCATGGTTTTGACGTGGGCCATGCTCTCGGTGGCGGATCTTTGGCTGCCCTGACAGACATCACTTTCAGTTTTTGAGCAGAGCCTCTCTTACTGGAGCCAACAGTTGCTACTTTGTTGCTACCAGACATCGAAGCACTTTTGGCGCAGCCATACTCACTGTGACGATTCGAAGTTGGTTTTTCATTAATCACGTCATTCTTTCTAATGGGCTTAGGTTTAATATATCTGTCTCTGATTTCTGGCTTTCTTGTTGAGGGTTCAATACTTTCTATCTTATGGCATACACTGCTTAACGGAATCTCTGACAGGTGCAGCTTCTCGAACCAGTCTAAACCCAAGAGGTCAAGGTTTGAATTGTTGATGTAGCATGTGCCGACGAAATGACTGTCGTGAAACCCAACGCTGCATTTAATTTCTCCATTCAATGGAAGTCTTCCACCACATGCACTCAATGCTATCTGGTTTGTCTTCTCTATGGCAGGGCATCCCAACTTCTGCCATAATTTCTTTGATATTATTGTAATATCGGATGCTGTGTCGATTTGTAGGCGTGCCGGCCGTGTATTAATCGCCAGATTGATATATTTGCGAGGTGCTGGAGTACTAATATGATATGTGGCAGTAACACCCAAAGACTTAGGCTTGTTGCGCCGTTTGGGTCGACTACGAGATCTGGGTCGGTTGTTGCGTTTGCAGTAGCCATCTTTGTGACCAACCGTATGGCATCGACGGCATTTATGCTGTTTGAATGGGCACAAGTTTGCAAAATGCCAGGAGCCACAGTGCCAGCAGGCTGATGGTGGTTTATGCTGAGGATGTAGCGGTGCGGTTGATGTCGACGGTACTGGATGCACCGCATGCACTTCTGCTGCATTTTGGTTGCCAGACTGCACCAAGACGGTATCGTTGTGAATGTTGATTAAACGCTGATATTCTTCACCGACGTCTTTCAAAGTCATTCGTGGATCTTGTTCCAGACGATTTAATAGACGTGTGCGTATATCAGCAAATTTGGGAGACTGCAAACCACAAATGAAAATCAGTACCTTGAACTGGTCTTCTGAGAGTGATTTCAATTTAAAACGTTCACACGTGCGATTGACTATACCCAACTGAGTATGGATATCATCATTTTCGTTCAAAACTAGTTTCATGCAATGATATCGAATGTTGAATAACGATCTCTGATCACCAAACTGATGACGAAGGGTATGGATAGTTTCATCGAATGATCTTTCACTGGGCTTCTGTGGGAGAATTAAGTTGCAGTATTTATCTAGCTCATCTGCTCCCAATTTACGAAGTAGAAGTCGTACTTTCCAGGCATCATCTTTATCCGCAAAGTCTACTAGAAATAGGTCTTCATATCTGCGAAACCAGGTATCAAATGTTACGTTCGCATCTGGATCATAAACGAATTCTGAGATGCTACTACCAATGCTGTCGTTGGCTGTAGATGAATCAGCAGAGCGTGATATTTGTAGACCAGCAAGCATTTCCATCAATTTTAGCTGCTGTTCCATTAGTTTCTCCAAACGCAGTGGGTCCATCTTCAGCAAACCCGTCGCCAAATTTGTTATGTATGTGAATATGAGGACCTTGTAGACTACGAGCGAATCTAACTATTACGCTGGCTAATCTGTCTTAACCGCACGTCAACAACAACAACAATAATACCTCCGGGCACGCAAGACAAATAAAAGAGAAGACTGGACGTTGATATGAGAGCTTTTACTGTCTCAAACAACAGTCGAAAATGTTAAACAACAACTCCGTATTTATACAATTAGAAAAATCAATGTCACATTTTAAAAATATTAACAACCTTGGGGAATTCAGTAATTTAAATCAATAATCACGCAGATGCGTGAAATCAATGATTATGCTAGTGTGTGAAATAAATAATGAATATTAATGATTCACCTGCGTATATATTAACGATAACGTGTTAAAAATGCACTACTTAAACTTAAGGTAATAGAAATCATAAGAAAGGTCATGAAAACATAAAAGTCGAAAATGAACGTTTGTCATTGAAACGTAAGAATAGAAGAAGAAAAGAAAATTGTGCTGGGAATTTATTGTTGTAGTGTTTATGGAGGATTTGTTGGCTTTATTGTATATAATTAAATATAATTCCCTTGATTGGACCCATTCATCCGACGATGACCAAGTTGGATCTCTGTTAATCCTGTGTACCACAGTTTCCTTGAGGAAAATATAAACCACTTATATACACTGTCTGCGTGACTACCTCTCATAATTTCAGTTCTTCTAATGATACAACACTACTACTACTACAATGCTTGTCGTTCGCGAGTAATTCCATGTACAAGTTTCAGTTAGCACTCCGTGTGGGAATTACTTCCTAATTCAGTTACAAAACAGTGCATTCTTGGAGTTTCTAAAGCGACAAAAGCATTAGTATCCTCGTGACTAAAGTGGTTGAGGGATAAGTTCTTGAAGCCAGATACGCATAGCCTGTTTATGAAGATATATGCATACGAAGACTTCATCGCCAACTACTAAGTACAGTAGATTAGGTCGGAATGAACAGCCTTTAGGACTGACCTATCTTAAACCTTTTCCAGAAGCATTAATACAACGTCGCTGGCTTACTGGCAGGTCGAATGGAGACATGCTACCGTTGTTGTACTCCTATCGACTTGAACTACATCAGGACACCTACCATAGAGTAAAGAGTTTGCACTATTCTTGCAACTTTTATGCTACCCACATATCTGGGATGTTAAGATCTGCAAGACACTTGTTCCGGCAAATAGACTTCGTTATGTTAATCAGATACGCAAAACTGACAGTCATGTAATAACACAGTTTTTGTTCAGCGAAGAAATTTCTTTTCAACGACTTCATTTTCAAGCTGTACAGTCGTATTTATATTACAGAAAAGGTCATTAAGTGGCACTAAATAATTGCTCAGTCAATATACATATATGTGATAAGAATAACGATAATTAAAATGTTATAAGGGGTAGAGTTGAAGTGGATAAATTACAAAATTATTAAAGATTGTTTTATAAGTGAATTGAAATCAAAAATGTTTTAAAAATGTCAAGTGTTGTCTAAAAATTTTAAAAAATAAGAGTACGATTACGATAAGAATGAAGATGTGAAGTGAAGTGGAAAGAATTCAAGTGGTAAAATAAAATAAAGTAAAAACTAGAAAGAACATTACTATGACCAAGGTAAAGAAAGGGGTTTGACAAAACGTTTTTGAACACATAATTTAGGTTTCTGTTCATGTATAGCTAAAGCTTCGGCTATGCATAAGTGAAGAAAACGTAAACTTTTGGATCGATTCGATTTTGCCATGTAGATAACTTTGAAAGATGAATCACGTGGGGCTAAATGACCTGACTCTAACAGGTGATCACAAATAGACAACTTCGCAGTTCTACGTTCGCCTTTCATTAACCAGACTGGATAGTGTTCAGCTACACGTTTTCGGAGATTACGCTTACAACGTCCAATATAAACAGCTCCACAAGAGCAGGTAAAAGAGTAAATACACATGGATGTGGACAAAAGCGGTAATCTATCCTTGACGCATTGTCTAATCATATTTCGGCTGGTAAAAACTAGTTGTAAGTCAGCTGCAGGAAAAGTACGTTTAATACATTTAGATAAACGATTTTTAATCAATTCCGAAATGGTGTCACCTTTGAATGCCAGACTCATAAACAGTTTTTTCTTTGGCACTGTAATTTGTCTGGGGGCGTGTTCTTTCTTGATGTTACGTTCGATAAACCTTGTAGGATAACCATTATTAAGGAGATTTGATCGAAGCTTATCTAATTCACTATCGATTGTCTCTGCAGAGCAGATTTTACGAATTCTGGAGCATAAGGAATGAATAAGATTTCTCTTTCTCCCTAACGGTACCCAACTGTTGAAGTTAGTGTACTGCCCAGTGAATGTTGGCTTTCGGTACATCCACCTTAGCAACGTACAATTCTCTTTTCTATCTAGCTTTACATCAAGGAAGTGAAATGAGGAATTCGACTCTTCTTCGACCGTGAAAAGCAAAGATGGGTGAGAACCATTAAATATTCTAAGAAGTTCAGCAGTTGAAGAGTTTTCGTCACATGTAATAGGCAGAAGCCATCGTGTGGAACTAAGACAATCCACGAATTTTCACCTAATCCTTCCTTCTTGTAATCATATCTGTTCATTAAAGTATCACAACAGTTTCGCATGACACTCACGTGTGCACACTTCTATGTTCACAAGTCAATCAGTCATTGGATTGACTGACCTGTGCAATTCACCGGTAATATTTCGACACACAGCATGTAACTGGTCGTAAGTTAAATTGTAGAAAAATATCTCTGGGACGTCTTCCAAAAGAATGGATATCCGCAAAAGCTTCATCAGAAGACATCTACCCCCAAGCCAGCCGATCAACCGAATCAAAGGCTACCAAGGAAAACACAAAGAAAATCACCCTACGATATGTATAAAGAACGTCTCAGAAACCACTGTGCGACTCTTCAAACACCTTTAGGAATCGATGTCGCACAAAAACCAATAAAATCACTCCACTCAACTCTGTGTCAAACAAAAGACTCAACAACAAAAGAAGATATAATCAACACCATCTACAAAATAAATTGCAACGATTGTGGAAAACTCTACATTGGTCAAATGGACGCCCTCTTCGTCTTCTTCGCATCCAGGAACATAAAGCAGCCATCAAAAGATGTGATATACACTCACTCACTCACAACACTGTATACAAACAACACGAACATCAATTCCACTGGGACAACCAGCGTTCAGATATTAGACACAGGAAGTAGCGAGAACGTCAGAGGATTTTTGGAAGGCTGGTATTCCACTTAATCAGCAATTTCATACATGTATCTGCGGGAGCAGTTACATTGGAAGAACAGAAAGAAGGGCATATCTACGATTTTCTGAACATATACCAAAAAGCTTGCGTATAAAGGGGACAAATGCTTTTAACAGTGCCATCGCCAAGCATGAGGTCATGAGGTGGAGGTCAAAAAGTCGTTGAAAATTATCAGTAGGCAAAAGAGCCCAATTCTCCTCAAGTTTATGAAGCCATTTCCATCAAGCGCCTGAAACCTGATTTATGCGTTCAGAAAGAAGCGGTTATCAGTCTTTCTTTGCCTTGGTAACTGGTTATTTTTTCATCTCTCTTTCATCCGAATGCGAAATGCTGAAAAGTTTCCATTGTGTATGATTACTATTGTTCGTAAAAGTTTTAAATATTATTATTATTTTTGATTACAGCTTGATGCCACACCGTATTTTAAGTACAAGTATGGAATTTTCAGCATGGATAACGGTAGCCCAAATTTTGCAGGCCGACCATAGATATCGGGTGTGTGTTGGCAGGGGATCGAACCCCGGACCATGTGGATGATCGGCGAGATTCCTAACCACTGTGCCACCAATGCACACATATGTATGTATATATTATTACTGCATACTTATATTTATTGATTGATTTTTGTTTAAAATGAACTCTGTGCAAGTATGTTAAAATTGTTTTTGTAAATGCATTTAATAATGTCTTTGCCCTGTAAGCAGCTAACGAGAAGGCAACGAAATAAAAAATGGTACCATTTCATTCTGCAAAAACTGTGTTTTTTGCTTTGTTCAGAATCAGCAATTAACAGGCACATTAACATAAATGAAATTTACCAATCCATGAGAAGAAAGATACATGCATAAAAAGTCAAAATTCAGGTCAAGGAAACAATCAATACCGACACATGTAGAATAGAGGATGTGAAAACACACAAAAACAAACAACCACGTTCACTGTCCCCAGAAAGGATGACTAGTAAACTCGTGAAGAAATATAAAACCTCACTCCGAATTGAAGTATGCACTGATGATGTTGCCCGGTAGTAAGGCAATAAAAGCTTCACGAGTAAACGTATCCCGCTCAGAGAACAAAACCCTGTCAAAATACTATTCTCACACTGAAAGGTCAGGCTTTATTCTTCTAGGAAAAATGTCAATGAGCAGAAGCCACAGCGATTTATTATTATGTAGTTGTTATTTGTGAAGGGAATCACATACTGTAATCCGCTTTTGAGGTTAATATTTTGGTGAAACTGTTTAGTAAATGGTAACGACTACGACGACGACGACAGACTAAGAATGGCGAAATTGACGCAATATATCATAAGAAATACTTCTCAGGTGCTAGAAAACAGTTTATTTAAGTAGTGAAAAAGTAGCATGATTGCGTATAAAAATGAACAAAAATATTCTTGACATTGTCAGCATTCACTTTCTTCTTTCAACTGCATGCTTTCTAGGATTTCACATCCTTCTTTGGTTTCCCTGAAGAGTAGAAACAATTTAAAACAGAGGTGAAAGAGTAAAAATGTGACCTGTACAGGGATTTTAATTAAAATAAGACAACTGATAGTCTTTATTCACATTGTATTACATAATAAAAGTGATCACAGTTATGAATCCTTTCCGTGACCCAATTGTAAACCTTCACCACTCAACACTATCTAAACGGTTCTATAACTGATTTATCTACTTGTAACACGCTCCTAACAACGACGATTCTGTGTGTATGTCTTACCTAAAGATCGTGAAGACATAGTTGCTATTTCATACATCGAATGAAAGACACGTTTTAGTCCACTACAACACAGATTACCACTGTGACACGTAGATGAACTGAACATCAGATAAGCGAGATGATATCAAAGAAATTTCCCTGAATTATGAATTGATGAATTTCACTCTACGTCCCTTGACATTTTCAAGTGAAGTGGAATTTGTCAAAAAGTATTAATCCCTCTCATTTACATCTTTCCTTCACACACTGAGATACAAACATCCCTTGTACGTGCGTGCCCAATCGACTGGTTGGCACACTTTGAAACATGGAGTATCAAAAGATGTAGTGAATTCTCTCTAAGATGCTCTGTTTTAAACCGTTCACACAAAAGTGTGTAAATACGACTTGATGACAGTATTTTCCACTTTATGTCAGGATTTATTCTAGATCTTGAATGTAATTGCTGTCAATATCTCGCTGTTATTACTAGTCCTGTCTAGAACTGTCAACAGTTATATGATGAAAAATCATCCCGCAGACGTTTTCGTAAAGTACTCCCATGCATACCTGATAGAAATAAGCATAAGCAGAACAATCACATCAAATGGCTGTTTCCGAAACCTGCTCAAGCAACATGTTTGAAAAGAGAATCAGAGTTTGAGTATCTATCTACATAGAACTCAATCGTTTCATTCCACTTATATTTTACCATTTCCGCAAAAATCTAATCAAGGATGAAGCATCGAAAGGCCTAATGAATTCACCAATCAGTCTCAGTTGTTCAGTTTCATACAGTGAATAAAAAATGACAGTCACACTCCCACTAAAGGCTTATACAAGGCAACTACGCAACAGTCATGGCAATCAGCAAAGATCTAAATGCCGGAAGCCGACTTCTGAAATTACTTTTCAGAAAGAAAATTCTACAGAAATTACCAAATTCCACTTATACACAGGGAAAAACCACAGTGGCCATGTATGTGACGCAATAGTGAAACGTCGAGTGTATCAGATCAACATGAAATAATGACATAAAATAAACACACAAAACAACAAACTCACCTCCATGAACAGACTGTTTATGGGTCTTCAAATTTCCAGCTTGACTGAAATCCTTTCCACAAATATCACATTGATGTCTTTTACCTAATTATGAATACAAAACACGGTGAATGAAAACTTGCAGTGAAATACAACTTCAGTAAAAGCATTCGTTAGTCGAATACAACCGAGTGATTTCATTTTTGGTTTCGTTGACTTAACAACTCGACAAACTAGAGTTTGTAAAACTGTGCTACAGATAGTATATTAACCACTACCTGGTTTACATTTGTATTGGAGTTTTAAAAATATAAGATGAACATATTGTCGCCTGAAGTGAATTAACTTCATCTTACGTGAGTTCAGTGGTTCCAATACAGACAAATTAACACATACATGACAAAAAATAAAAGACAAATTCAGAGAAGAAAACTTTCTTTATCAGCGAAATCTCCTTCAAAGGCTGTACAGTCGTATTTATATTCACCAAAAATGTATATTAGTCTATTATTGAGTAATAGGGAGGGGGCGAGGTGACATAATTGATATAATTACTCAGATGTGGCTTTAGAAGTAAAAAAATGAAATTTGTAAATTATGTTGTACTCAACAGTACAAAGGAAGAAATGGTTAGAAATTCAATAAGGTTAAAATTGCTATTGAGTGAGAACAAGGGTATAACGACAGAAGACACTGGACAGGTAACAGATCGTTCATTGAGAGAATCAAGAGGAATTAAAAAGGTGTTTATGTGCATCATTATCAGCGGGGAAACAACCTCTTCTGATTGTTTGTCTTCTTGCTCAAGGTTATTCTGTCATCTCTTTGTGGCCGTTTCTCAGAAAATAAAGTCATGTATTTGTGATCCATATTTCCACACTTTAACTCCACTGTGACTGGATGGTGATTTTCTCAAGATTCAGCTTTGTTATTGTTTTTCTCATGACCCTGATTCAGGACGTGAACATTGACGTAAATTCTTGTCTGCAATTTTGGCTTGCAGGCAGCTCTCACCACAAAGGTAGTTGAGTTTCAATTTAACAAGTGTGAAAAGTTAAATGTACAAAAGGAACATATGAGAGTGATAATAGTGAATTCATTATTAAAGTAAAAGCAAACTGAAAGTAAAATTATAATTTTTCATACAAGGAACGACTAGTGAAGAGGTCAAGACCATGGTCGAATAAGAGGCTGGACAAACGTTTTCTGTACAAAGAGTTTGAAGTTGTATTGACGAATTGCCACAAAACTGCCACTTTATCATACTGCGTTGCTGAGATTTGAAAGAGCAGGGAAAGGAAAAATAGCAAAAAGGAAGTATACAACAAGAAATGGAAGAAATAAATCAAAAGCAATAGAATATTCAAGGCAGGCGAAGGTGTAAGGCGGAGGCGTTGGCGATTCGTCAATACAACCCCGAACTCTGTATACAGAAAAGTTTGTCCAGTCTCTTATTCTCCCATGGTCTTAACGTCTTCACTAGTCGTTCCTTGTATGAAAAATTATAATTTTACTTTCAGTTTGCTTTTACTTTAATAATGAATTCACTATTATCACTCTCATATGTTCCTTTTGTAAATTTTCACACCCTCTTCACACTTGTTAAACTGACATTCAACGACCACCTTTCTTCCTCACTCAATAACTTTGTCAACCTTAACAAATTTCTAACTCTTTCTTCCTTTGTTCAGTTGAGTACTACGTAATATTGAAGGCACTTCTGAGTAATTATATCAATTATTTCAACCCGCCCCCCTATTACTCATTATTGAACTACTATACATTCTTGGTAAATATAAATACGACTGTACAGCCTCTAATAAGATGATTCCGTCAATAAGGAAAACATTTTCTTCGCTGAATTTGTTTTCTTATTTTTGCATCATGAATAAAGAAGGACACTATCTCTTCACAATCAATCAATCAATCTGTTTTCATGTTCTACCTGGTTGACTGCTCCTGTGGAGCTAAGTACATTCAATGAACAATCATGCAGTTTCATCATCAGATTAATAAACAGCATTCACCATAATTAAGTAAGCGACAAAACATGATTTATTTGTAGTCTTCTGGACAGTGAGCATAAAGTTGATGGTAAAATTAAAAAAAAACATTTAAGGTTATTTATTGAATTCCTACCAATATTAATTTTGCTTTATGAGTTCATCTTCTACAACTGTAGAAGTCAGACTTCTGTATTCAGAAGTAATTCGTGCAATCAATTTCGACGGGAAAATTACAAATTGAATTAAATAATTAATATGACCCATGGTACAAGAGACGTGGCTTTCGTGGCCCATGTGGTCTAGTGGATAACGCTATGGCGATTGAAACTATGGACACTGGGTTCGAGCCTTGGTGAGAACATTATCATCATCACTCACCGCGGAATGCAGGTACAACCCGATAGCTGACGAGTCCCACATAGGACTGGATTCCAGTGCTAGTCACCATCCATCGACTAACTTCTTGTCATCGTTACACAAAATACAAACAACTGACAGTTTCACTCTTCATCTAAGTCTTTTACTAGTTTTCATTGTGTAAATTGTCAATGAGTATCCAGTGTGTGTGTGTGCATGTGTATGTGCCATTTTTGACAGTGAGATTGAATGTTTAACGTAGGATTTTGCACAAAAGTACAACATTTTGAGTTACCATGTGAGAACACACATACACTACATACACATAGCACACATACACACACACACAGGAACAAAGACTTCAAAACGGAACTATAGTGAAGATGATAGGATCCCAGACACTTTGTTATGGTTCAATTATTTCAACGGCTGTTAATCTCGCATATGTGGTATATCATCATTTCCCACGCATTTTGTTATTGACTATTACGACCAATTATTTCAAATGCTGTTAGCTGTCTGTATTGGTTGTAAAAATGTATAAATACCATTTCCTAAATAAGTTTCTTAGTCGTGGTTGTTGTACTACAATATACAGTCGCAGACCAGCTTTCGTCTTTTGATATTTGCGTGGTTCACTGAATTGGAAGGTACCAGAAGCAGATAGGCATATTAGTCAGGCGCAGACAGAACTAGGCGACAACGTCCTCATTTAATTCGTTACAGTTATAACAGAAGAGAAGTGTAATAATGATAGTAATAATAATAATAATAATAATAATAATAATAATAATAATAACTATTATCAAAAACGGAACTACAATGAAGAGAAATGTACGGAATTACTGAAGTATTGCTATGTAGGGATTTGATTGATTAGTTACAGAATTTCATCCTGACCTGACATCGGTTGGAGAACCATTGGAAATCCACCTAGGAGTACTGGACAGCCAGCTGTTTCGTCCTAGTGCTTGAGACTGTTCAGCGGCACTCACCCACTGACAGAGTTCGAACCCAGGACGAGCTAGCTCATAGATTATTAAGCCACTGGGACTCGATCCAATGGTCAGTTCATGAATTCTAACTTCGACCAATTCATGACATAGCGCGACAACTAGCCAACTTCATCGGTGGCAAGTATTTGTCCGCACACCTGACACCTGCTGCACCGTAGTGGTCACGGCTTCTCCTCACTAGAAGCCTAGGTTACTATCTATCCGAATAGAGCCATTCGCTAGTGACCATCTCATTGCTTTTCAAGCATAATTACATAGAGGAACATGACGCCTTAATTAATGCATCTAGGAGATTACCAAAAAGTGAACATACATGTGAACATATTAAGAACAGGTTTCAACCATATCACTAGCAAACTCAAACCACCATTGGTTCCCAGAGTCTGTGATAACTTCAACCAGGTAGATAGTCTACACCTCACTATGTATGTGGTGACTGACTCAACGAAACAGTCAAAGACTTCACGGACTGATTCTATGCTTTGATTTGACCACCACTAACTTCTTTCCGATTCAATCAATTCTATGTCAGTTAACATTACGGCTAAGTTAAACTTTAAGCACCACTAACTACCAATCAGCGAACGACGTCGAATGGTCCAATGAGGTTCATGAACGTGAGTTCAGTGTTGTATAGCACTTGATTCGTTTCAAATGTGTGCTCTAACGAAGTTACGCTTGCAGTTCGAGGAGGATAATATTTTGCAGTATTGTCTGGATTTGGGGTTGCTTAGGAAGGAGAGGATTTGTTCATGTGGTGGTGTGATGAGTTTAAAAAGCTTTAGCAGGTCGATTGATGGATATGTCCGTTGTTGTGCAATTTGTTTGAGACGAGTTAGTATTAGAGAGGGTAAGCTGATAATTTTAATATTTCGTAGGAACATTTTTTGCTAGGTCGCATCTCTCCTTAACGCAGATTTTGTATATTTGCAACTACTAGGTTTTAAAACAGCCTGTGAGAGCCGCGGCTGCTGAAACCGCAAATAGCCTCGTCTCAACAGTTCAGTGGTACCAGCACTGCAGAGACATCGCATCATGGAAAATGGAAAGAATTAATTCGTTGTTGGGCGGAGAAGGCATCGCTGTGCACGTGGACGAAACTGTGTTACTGAAGAAAAAATACAACCGTGGTCGTCAGCGAGCCAACAATGTTTAGTTGATTGGTGTATATTTTAAATTTTACTTCTAAATCCACTTCCAAGTAATTATATCAATTATTTCACCCCCCTATTACTCAATAATAGACCACTATGCATTTTTGGTAAGTATAAATACGACTTTACAGCCAGCCTGTGAAGATGATTTCGTCGATAAAGAAAATTTTCGTCGCTGAATTTGTCTTTTATTTTCTTCATGACTCAATGGCTGTTTTCGGTGATTTCAAAAGTTGTCAACTTGATATTAACTGTTATTCACTATATCCGATCAAAATGTCTTTCCTACAAATATGAGCCAACAGACAGATGATAAAAAAACTTTTCGGTTATTGAAAATAAATTGAATTTTTACAATTTTCAAGTGTTGGTTTGCAGGGATTTGATTGGTTCACCGGACTGTTCACTAGCTGACATCAGTTAGAGGGCCACTGTTAAAAACAAGCTGGGAGTACTGGAGAGCTAGCCGTCTTTTCCTAGTGCTTGGAACTCCTCACCAGTAGTCAATCAACCGGGTTTTGAATCTAGGACCTACAGGTAACAAGGCAAGAAGCTTGTAGGTGGCTCAGCCCTTGGGACCCGATCCAGTGGCCCGGCTATGAATTCCAACTTCTGTTAATTCGTGATATAATATATATATATATATTTAACGCGACCTCCACTAGTGTCAATGGCGAGTGACCATCATCTTGCCTGATTTGGTGGACTATTGGATCGGGTACCAGTGGCTGAATGGTCTATGCGGTATTTTCGAAGCCGAAAGGTCCTGGATTCGGAACATGTCGGCTGTGTACTGGTGTTAAAAATATCCTGTTGTGGAGGGAAATCCTTTTGTAAACGATGTGACGACTCTTTAAATGAAATCTTTTCTATGACTACATGAACAGAAGCAATACTATACCTCAGAATTGATCTATTGACTGTTCTGTATTCCTGTTTCAAATCAATCATGCTGATTAGTGTTCATGAGTGTGTGTGTCTAGAATTATCGATTTATTCCCAAATGACTTTACATCACTTAACCAATTCTTTGTTAACTGACTCTCTCGATTACTCTGAGACTTCGATTGCTCTTTGTTACACTAACTTACAATAAATAATCTCTCATCTTTGTTATCAATTAACACTGTACATCACAAATAAGCCTCCCACGATTTCCCCCAGTAGAAGAAGAGATCACTCTTTTGAGGAAGACACTACTTGAGAATGCCTATCCACCACACAATATACATATATATATATATAAATTCAGAATAGAAATGGTAAGAGTGAACATTTATCGTTTTCAATAAATTCTTCTTCAGGCTGTACAATTATAAATCAAAGCATACAATAGGCAGCCAGCCAGTAAAGGTAAATTAGAATCATATCAGAAAGTGTATTGTGGAACAAGTATAAGATGGAATGGAACAATAGTCAGTTCGTTTTATTTTAATATGCATGGTCAATGAGAACATGGGATAAAATGAGATGAAGTAATTTAATTCAATGATTTGTGTGTATATACATAAATATATTCAACAGAAAATTACAGGTTTCGAGAGTGAGTGTAATCAGAGTGTGTGAGACAATATGAAAATAAACCAACGAATGGGGCGGTCTAGATATAAGTTCAAGGTTGAAAATAACGACAATAAGAATGATTGTAAAATAATAACGATGATATGGTGTAAAATTACAAGTACTATTGGTGAGTGACTGTCAAATAATAATAATAATAATGAATATTAGAACAAGACATATAAGCGAACAATATTGTTTTCAATTAGATCTTCTTCAGGCTTTACTCTAATTTACATAGATTTATAAATAAAATTTTAACCAATGACGGTGATTTTGGGAATCAAATAATAATCTCAATAATTTTAATAATAATAATGTGGTAAATGTTTTGAACGTAGTTAATAACGATGATTATAATGATAACAAAATATTGATAATAAGGTTTATGCAGGTGATAAGAATAACAAAGATAGTATATGTATATAAGTGTATAAATAAATTAGGTCAAATCTTAAAAGGTGAAGTGGAACGATAATCAGAGTTTAAATAAATATTATAAAAGTACGAAGGAGGTGGAAAATAAGAAAGGGTGGGAGGGTTTTGAATACAATTCACCTAGGCCAAGGGAGAGACAAAGGTAGAACAAACTTCTTTTGTTGTATGCAAAGACTAGGATTGTTCTCTCGAATTATTTCCCATAGCTTCGGCTAGGTGTAAAAGACGGGTTCTGATTCCATTCGAAAGACTCGATGGAATACGATAGATAACTTTGAAAGCACTATTTTTGTCCACTTGGTGACCGCTATCAATCAAATGAGCCAAAATAGAACTTCGTATGGATTTTATTTGACCTTTTCCAAACCATGAAGGAAGATGCTCATTAGTGCGTTTGTTAAGTTGTCTAGTTGTTCGCCCTATATAGCTTTCTCCATAGGAGCAACTGAATTTATAGATACACATCGAAGTGGCACAACTAGGTAGCTTATCTTTCACTTGAGCAATCAAAATTGGTCGGCAGCTGGAAAATGACAAACAAAGGGTGGCGGCAGTATAAGTCCGTTTTATCGCTCTCGATAATCTCAGATGTAAGACTTCACTAGCCACGTCCCCATTGAATTGAAGTTTCATGAACAGTTCTTTCTTTTTAACTGTTGTCAGTTTTTCTTTATTGTACCTGGTATTCATGTGTCTCCTAACAAATCTACTAGGATAACCCATTTGGACCAGCGTATTTTGAATATATCCTAGCTCATTTTCTAGGGAGTCATCTGTACAAATACGTCTTGCTCTATTCGTAAGGCATCTGACCAAATTGATTTTATATCGGATTGGTACAAAACTGAGGAAATGTGTATATTGTCCTACAGATGTAGGTTTTCTATAGACATCTCTCTTGAGTGAACCATCCTCTC
>OX235279.1:14700251-14737879 GCA_944472155.2 Trichobilharzia szidati
GGTGGGAACTCCTGGGAAACCTGGCTGTTGCTGTCTAACTTCTCTAAGATTTTTTTGACAATTGTACTATCTCTTCTACCTTAAAATTAGCTCACTTCATTATGACTGGCCAGTTCAAGGTCATCGAGTCAGTATTTCCCTCGGTTGACAACATATTCTCTAACATCATCTCGGAAAGGATGTAAATGAAGCCATTGGGTTGTTGTCACGTTAAATGTTCGATTCCTGTCTCACTTGTTAACTTGAACTGATACCATTGAATAGACTGGAGTATCACTCTAGTAGACAACATCAACCATAATTGTAATAATACTAAAAACGATAAAGCATGTAATGCCTTATTTTAAAACAGAAGGGCGTAAAATGTTATTTTTATTAATTCAATAATTCCCATTGTAGCATTAAGAACACAATATTCAGCGAAGAGACTCTTTTCAACGAATTTAGTATCAAGCTGTACAATAGTATATGTATGGTTTTTTTTATAAATCTATATCCGGTGAGGGAATTAGGTCAAAGGTGTGAATACATGAAATAATAATAGTAGTATGAAATGCAATTAAAATATTTGTGATTATAATCATAGTTTAATGTCAAGTGGCAAAATAATAATGTCGTATATAGAATAATACATAAGATGGGTGTATAGAATTTTGGAAAGGGGTACATAATTATAAGATTAGTAGACGAATATAAAATGTTACATAACATGGTGTGAAATTTGATAAGACAGAATTCAATATTGTAAAAATAGAAATAGAAAAATCAATAATTTTGGGTTTAAAATGTCAAGTGGATCAAGTGAAAAAGATTCAGAGTGAGAATAGTAATAATAATAATGATAATAATAATAATAATCGTAGTAATAAGGTAAAAGTACATAGAATAACTAAATAAACAAAATAAAATAAATGAATGTCTATCACTCTACGGCCAAGGGAGAATTAGGGATTGTACATAGTTCTTTTGTGCACAAAGACCTGTCTGGCCTAATGTCATGAATTGCCAAGGCCTCAGCTGTCTTTAGAAGTCTGTAACGAAGAAAACGCGGGAAGTTAGCATGGATTCTATATATGATCTTAAAATCATGGTCACCTTGATATGATTATGAGCAATAAATTGTGCTCGAAACGTCATCAGTAAATATTACTGTATAACACTGTGAGACTCTATCAAAATAAAATTTACCCATAATGGAATTACACTCTACCACAGTGCCCAAGTTTTATTCTTATATCAGTCAAGGTCAGGGTTGACAGAGTGACAGAAGTCGATCAGGTGTTCCAAAATAGAGCTTCGCACACACTTCCTTTCTCCCTTGTAAAACCATGCAGCTGGAATATGTTCTCGAATCCGTGTGGAAAACGGCGTCCTCTGACTACGGCCAATGTACCTTGCTCCACAAGAGCAGGTGAACTGATAGATGCACATGGAGGCGGCCAGATGGGAGAGCTTATCTTTTACAGAGGTAGAGAACAACTTGTGGCTAGTGAACGTCATATGTAACTTTGCTTCATAGAACGTCTTACTGACTGATTCAGAGAGACGATGTTTGAGCATATCTGAGGCTTGATCACCTTTGAATTCCAAGTTCATGAATAAGGCTTTCTTTGGAACTGTGTCGGTGACCAGTTTAGACTGCTTATCTTTCATGTTGCTGTCAATAAATCGGTTAGGGTAACCGTTTTCTGAGAGGGTGGCTTTTAAGAAGTCAAGTTCCGAGTCGACCTTGTCGCTGTTGTTGTCTGAATGACATGTGGATTGGTGGACACACACGCACATGTAGATGCACAGACATGCAGATGCGCACAGACACACGCATACTTTAACTTACAGACAGGTAGATTGTAAATTATGAATAATAACGTGATTAATCATAATCCACTCAATAATCCAAAAAAAATTATCCAAATTTTTGAGTGTTATTTTAATTGAATTTTAGATTATTCCCGTCGATTGATTGGACTGAAGTGCTCGGTCCAAGGTTGACAACCAGCTGGCGAGTCCCAAAAACAAGAAATGTACGTTTATTTTTTTAATTTTTTATTTTGATGACAGCTTGATGCCACACCGTATTTTCAGTACAAGTAAGGAATATTCAGCATGGATATCGGTAGCCCAAATTTTGCAGGTCGACCACAGATATCGGGTGTGCGTTGGCAGGGGATCGAACCCCGGACCATGTGCATGGTCGGCGAGAGTCCTAACCACTGTGCCACATGATTCCACTGCTAGTACCCATCCACAAATCAAATTCTAATTGAATGCCCAGACATCGTCGGAGCATCTACACAGGAAGAAGCCGACATGTCAAGCTGAGACCGAGCACTTCGGTCCAATCAGTCGAAGGGAATATCTGAAATTGAATTAAAACACATGAAGAGTATCTTCATTTCCTCTCGTTAATGTTCAAAAATGCCTTGCAATATTTCCTTACAAGTTAGTTAGTGTGAATTTTGAACATTTGTGCTTTTTATGTCGAACATGCAGTCATTAGAGGATTCGAAAACTGATGCATTACAAACATGAGTTGGAGACACCTATCCAACCTCTCAAAGGTATTATTTCTTCTTGTAAAATTCAGCTATCTCATCAATCACCTTCAAGGAGAGGTGCAAGTGAGCTCTTATCTTGAAGGATTGAAATGTACACAGGAAATAGTCAATCTGACGTTTTTAAACAGTTGACAAAATATGGTGTGTCAGTAAGAGATGAAAGCTTACAGGTGACCAAGAATCCAGGTAAAGGGGTATATAGAGAAGAGGATGTCGTGTAGATATGCTGTTTAACTTCTTTCTACTTTCCACTGGAAACTAAAGGGATTCATAAGAAGAAGATGAAGAAGACGAATGCTAACTGAAAGTAAACCCCGTAGTTTTGTCTGAGAGAACACGTCTTTATGTGATTTACGGCTACCGAAGATATTTCGAGCAGCCACCCTACGCATCACGTTCTCCAGGCGATAATTTATTCAGTCTAACGTCGTTAAAAAACAAGAGATACCGATTTTGTCCACTTCAATGTGTATTGATCAGTTTACTTGTTCGAGTGTTTTAGCAAAGTACATCGGCCGTACGCAACGTCAAGTCTGAAAACATATTCTGGAACACACTGTCCAGCTTGGTTAGCTGGTTAGAGGAGAAAAGAAGAATACTAGCAACTCCATCCTCGAACACCTTGTCAACTCTGTACATCTAGTAGCCCCCACTTGCATGAATGCTTCACAGTGTTATACAGAGTCTGTCAGTATTGTAAGAAATGACTTTGAATACGCCATCTGTACATAGCTGAATCATTGGCTATTCGGGATGTGAAACCGGACCTGTGCATTCAAAAGCACCACATCCATCCCTCCAGGCTACCGTGGCCAAAGAAACGTTCTCAGTATAATTTCGCCTCCTTTTTATTATGTAAGTTTACTACTATTAGTATTCTCATCATCCTTATATTATCATCCACCTACTACTGTTTGTTAATAACATTGCGTTTTCATACAGATTTTATATGAAAACACTTTATCGTCTTTCCACTAGTTCCTGTCCATTCTACACGAGCTTATTGATTAGTCATTTTCTCACACTTATTGCGTCATGCCAACTTCTACCCTCTTTTCAAGTTTCCCATTAGTCACCCCATGTAGAATACACCTTCCATTACCTAATACATGTTTTCAAGTTCGAATTTTACCAGTATCTAACTCGTCTTATGAATTCTTGATTCAATATAATTATTAATACGATTGTACAGCAGTTGCTAAGGAAAATGAATCATCGAAAATGGGTAGAATTTTCTCCGCCGTTTACGTCTTCCCTTTTCTGATGACTCAATCAATATTTGGGAATATTTTTTTTGGTTGAATACAAATTCCGTATTTCTTACCTTTCAAGCATTGGTTTGTGGGGATTTGGTTGATTGGTTGCGGGATTTCATTATGATTCGGAATTTGAATTCTTAAAAGCCACCCTCTCAGAAAACGGTTACCCTAACCGATTTATTGACAGCAACATGAAAGATAAGCAGTCTAAACTGGTCACCGACACAGTTCCAAAGAAAACCTTATTCATGAACTTGGAATTCAAAGGTGATCAAGCCTCAGATATGCTCAAACATCGTCTCTCTAAATCAGTCAGTAAGACGTTCTATGCAGCAAAGTTACATATGACGTTCACTAGCCACAAGTTGTTCTCTACCTCTGTAAAAGATAAGCTCTCCCATCTGGCCGCCTCCATGTGCATCTATCAGTTCACCTGCTCTTGTGGAGCAAGGTACATTGGCCGTAGTCAGAGGACGCCGTTTTCCACACGGATTCGAGAACATATTCCAGCTGCATGGTTTTACAAGGGAGAAAGGAAGTGTGTGCGAAGCTCTATTTTGGAACACCTGATCGACTTCTGTCACTCTGTCAACCCTGACCATGATTTTAAGATCATATATGGAATCCATGCTAACTTCCCGCGTTTTCTTCGTTACAGACTTCTAAAGACAGCTGAGGCCTTGGCAATTCATGACATTAAGCCAGACAGGTCTTTGTGTACAAAAGAAGTATGTACAATCCCTAATTCTCCCTTGGCCGTAGAGGGATAGACATTCATTTATTTTATTTTGTTTATTTAGTTATTCTATGTACTTTTCCCTTATTACTACGATTATTATTTTTATTATCATTATTATTATTACTATTCTCACTCTGAATCTTTTCCACTTGACCCACTTGACATTTTAAACCCAAAATTATTGATTTTTCTATTTTTATTTTTACAATATTGAATTCTATCTTATCAAATTTCACACCATGTTATGTAACATTTTATATTCGTCTACTAATCTTATAATTATGTACCCCTTTCCAAAATCTATACCCCTATCTTATGTATTATTCTATATACGACATTAATTATTTTGGAAACATTTATTTCCCGATACGATTTAAACAAGCAATAAATGTTAATAAAGCAGGATTTAGTGAATTCATGAAGTTTCGGTAGAACTCGTCAGCTGAATACTCTACAAACACGGATACATATACTTTCGAAATTACATTGGGAGATATAGGACTGATAAGTAAACAAACTACATTGAATTAGTCATGCAGAAAGACAGGTGCGAATGTTTTTCCAGGTCATGTGCAATTAGATAAGGGGAGAGAGAGTATGGGAGATGAAAATTAAGATAAATAGCGTTACGCTTCAATTACACCACTTGGATAAACAATTATACATTAGAGAATTTAACAAGAATTGCAACTAGAGGGATGTCAATAGTAATAGTTGTAATAACAATAATAATAATAATAGTGTTGAAGTGGGTTAAGATAATGCTACTGATAAAGGATAGTTTTAAATGAATCAAGAATAATAATAATGAGAATAATAATAGTAATAAAAAAAAATAATAATAAGAGGTAGAATTATAAGTAAAACATATTACCATGGTAGATTCAGAGTCACGCCCATCTCCTTTTGTACACAGAGACCTGGTTTGTAAACTCGAATTGCACAAGCCTCTGCAATTGCAAGCATCTTCTTGTTTCTTTGTCTACTGACAATGGTGAATGACTTGACTGCGTCGATATCATTCCCGTAATCCACAAGATGCTTTGTTATTGAGGATTTTGGCACTTTGAACTCAGCTGTTTTCAAACATTTCGGCAAATGTTCCATCATGCGAGTAGACAATCTCCTTTCCGTACGACCTATGTATTTGCTTCCACAAACACACTCAAATTGATATACGCAGTTTGAAGTGTCGAGGATTGGCGACTGGTCTTTCCCAGATTGTTGAAGCACTCGCTTAGTGGTGTTAAGGAAAACAAGTTTTGCAGCATAATAAGTTCTCTTGATGGCTTTGTCGAGTCTTCGTTTGACTACTTCCTGTAAATCATCTCCTTTGAACGGCAAGTTGATATAGACAGGTTTCTTCGGAACTGTTTGGATTGTTTTGCAGCGGGTGTTTTCTTTAGAGTTTAGGTGGCTGTAGGTATCGTCGTTCGCGAGTTGTACGGATTATACTAACGCAAGATCTTATACCAACAACCACTATAGTGTTCGTTCTTCGAGTACCAAATGGTAAAGCAAAAGACCAGATTTTGTCGTCCAAATACGATATATATTTTGGGACCAAATCGCGGGTAGGAATGAATGCTTAGCTAGCTAGTAATCGTGCACGCACGTGACACGACGAAGCACCAAATGGCGGGGATGCTTGACCGTGAGCCTTCAGCTAAACAAGTCGACTTAAACAGTGATGGTCAGCATCCAATGTTGAGTGATGATTGCTGTGGTTAATAATTTTGGGGAATTATTTACCGCTACAGCTCACTCCCCCCCTAGTGGGTTTGTGAGGACCCTAAGACATGACCAGCCGGAAGTAAAAAAATCTCGATGGTTCCCTGATGGGTGAAAAAAATCTTCCGAGCGGCTTGATCGAGAGCCTGCTGGTCTGTCTGCCTATGCTAATAGGGTGTCTGTACATAGCTTCCTCAGTGTTGTTCGTTGGATCCCGTGCTTCGTTTGTTTCCTGTCCAGTGCCCGTTGCACCTGGAAAAGTAAAACAAGAATGCTGAGAACCTTGTCAAGAAAAATGTACCAAATAAGCGTTTTTTTAAAAAAAAATTGACATGCATCTACTATACAGTAAAATAATGTAAAGTTCAAAATATCGGGAAAAAAATATACATCTTATATAATTTTATGTACGGTTATAGGAATAATATCATTTACTTGTGTTAAATGACGCAACATAAAAAAAAATTGATGTGTCACTCAGTTATGTGAAATAGGTGTGAAGGTATTCTGAGAATCTAACGTGACGTCCAGAACGCGTTTTTTTAGAGTGATCGACCGAAGTAGCCAGTGGGCGAATGCCCTGACAGTCAATAGTGTGACCCAGAAAATCGAGTGAGTCAACGCCTATTTGACACTTCTGTATATTGATGGTAACACCATGTTGGCGTAACCTTTCAAATGCCAAGTCCAAGTGTCTAAGGTGAGTTTCCTTATCTGGACTGGCAATGAGGCAGTCGTCTAAGTATGCGTATACAAAGTCGAGACCGCGAAATACTTCGTTGATGAAGCGTTGGAATGTTTGGGCCGCATTCCGGAGGCCGAATGGCATACGTAGGAATTCAAAAAGTTCGAAAGGCGTGATGATAGCCGTTTTCGGAATATCTTTCGTTGCCATCGGGATTTGGTTATATGCTTTAACCAAGTCGATTTTGGAGAATATAGATGCTCCAGATAACGTTGCCGTCAAGTCGTGTATGTGAGGCAAAGGGTAGCAATCAGGAGTTGTTTTGGCGTTCACTCGCCGGTAATCACCAGCGGGTCGCCAATCGTTACTATCCTTTTTCGGTACCATATGCAACGGGGATGCCCATGGACTATTCGATGGCCGAATGATGCCAAGGGTGAGCATATGATCGAATTCGTTTCTGGCAATTCTCAGTTTATCAGGGGCCAGTCGTCGTGCTTTAGATGTCACGGGCTGTCCTGAGGTTATGATGTGGTGCATAACATTGCTGGTTATACACGGGAGGTCGTTAGATGGGCAATTCAGTTCCGGATATTTGTCAACAATCGGTTGAAAAGTTGGATCGAGGATTGCTTTCATCTTAACGATTGACAAGCTGGGGCCACTGTAAGTTATGCCTTTGATAGACAAACTAGTAGTGTTGTCAATTAGTCGTTTACGGCGGACGTCTACGAGTAAATCATGATGATTAAGTAGGTCCGTGCCAATGATGGGCATTGTGACGTCAGCGATTAGGAAAATCCACTGAATAGGTTTGCGTAAACCTACGTTCAGATAGACGTATTTCCGACCATAGGTTGCAATTGGTTTTCCATTTGCACCCTGTAGGTTGAAGTTAGGATCCTTCTGTCGATCTGCTGCTGTAGCAGGAAGGACGCTGACTTCGGCGCCTGTGTCGACTAGATATCTAGTCTGGCTCATTACATCATGGATGTAAAGTAAGCGGCTAGTGCCACCGGCGACGGTTGCCGCTAACGCGTGCCGGCGGGATAGTTTCCCACAGACTTGGAGGCTTTGCCGAAATCACAAGGTTTTCGACAACATTTCGCTTCCTTGCCATAGGTGTTGTGATACCAACACCAGTCAGGATTTTTGAGAGAACGTGTGTTGGACTTAGATCGTCCACGTACGTTTAGCCGTTGAGGGGATTTAGAACGACGATAGGAGGAATTGCTAGGCTTGTTTGACCTAAGCATCTGCTGGACGGAGTTGATTAACTCTATCATTGCAGAATCCTTCTTCGAAGTCTGTTCGGTAACAGAGTATACTTCGGTGACTGGCCGTTTCGTTATCTCTAGAATTCTATCTGCAGAGACAGCTAAGTCATCTATGAGAACACCCTGAAGTGTCACAAGTACAGTCTGAACTGACTGTGGCAGTTTGGATAAAAATAGTTCTCTAAACAGTCCTTCATCGAACTGACTTTGGCCAATGATCTCTTTCATTCTTGCCAGCATGCTCACGGCTGACTGATCTCCTAACTCGATGTTACGAAATAACTCATCCAGACGTTGCCGATCTGTGAGAACGTTTCTCTTGAGGATGGATGCTTTGAGCAACTCGTACGAGTTACTTACCGACATCTGCAGAGTTACGCACTTGCTGAATCCCCGCGGTAGGGCGTGAATAACTGCAAGGAACTGTGAACGTTGATCAGTTATGCCATGTTCACAAAAATCGGACTCAGCAATCTGAAACCACGTTTCAGCATTATCTGGCCAAAATGGTACTAGCTGAATTGTTTTGGCGGTTGAGCGAATCTGAATAACCTTGGGGCTAGGATCACTCATGACGAAAAGTATGCCGATAACAATATAGTACAAGAATAAACACAAAAAGGAACGAACTCACCGGGTTTATCTGCGTGTGAATTGAAGATGTAGTTCGTGGTTGGGCTCACCAGTTTAGGTGGCTGTAGGTATCGACGTTCGCGAGTTGTACGGATTATACTAACGCAAGATCTTATACCAACAACCACTATAGTGTTCGTTCTTCGAGTACCAAATGGTAAAGCAAAAGACCAGATTTTGTCGTCCAAATACGATATATATTTTGGGACCAAATCGCGGGTAGGAATGAATGCTTAGCTAGCTAGTAATCGTGCACGCACGTGACACGACGAAGCACCAAATGGCGGGGATGCTTGACCGTGAGCCTTCAGCTAAACAAGTCGACTTAAACAGTGATGGTCAGCATCCAATGTTGAGTGATGATTGCTGTGGTTAATAATTTTGGGGAATTATTTACCGCTACAAGAGTATTTATTAATGAAATTCTCAGGATATCCATTCTTAGATAAAATATCCTTCAGGGATTTTATTTCATACTCAACAGTACTGTCAGAACAAATTTCTCGTGCTCTATTGAACAGTGTTCTGACTAAGTTGGTGATGAACACCACATGCGTCAGAAGAATACTTGGCTGGTTACGAGAACTTGGTAATTCAGGAAAGGCGCTGAACGTAGAGGCAGAAACATCTGCGCTTCGGTAGACTCCAATAGACGATCCTGTGTACACCGTCGTGTAGAACAGATTGATAAGGAGAAGATAAGATTGAAATACACGCTTCAGTAAATTCATCATATCCGTCTAAACCTCAATCGACTGCAGCTGGGAAAAAGTAAAGAATGAGCTGAATCAGAAGTCGCTGCCCTTAACAAGACGCAAGCTCTTAATAAATAAATAAATAAATTTATTCTCATAGTACAGTACTTGAGGGACGCCAGTTTACAGGCATCATCAAATTGTTACAGAAATAGAACCATATAATTCTATTGTAACAACAGAAGACAAGGGCCAGGCAACAGATCGTTTATTTAGGAAAATCAACACGTATTTATAGATTTTTATGTACATTATTGTAGGTCAATGTTAGTAGAAAATACAGCCTGTTGATTGGTTGTTTCTCTCGCAAGGTTAACCTTGCATATCTTGTGGCTGTGTCAGTTCAACTACATGTTAACTGTATCCGCCTGACAACCTTGACCTTTGACCTCAATTACTGTCAACCAATTTGGCTAGCGACCATCTTTCACCACACTATCACAATTTACAGATGGTAGCAAGATATGCTTTACATGTTCGCTGGAGATTATACATACACTTGACAAATTTTAATCCCAGTAATATAAAACAGTCTTTTCAATCATTTCTGTGCACAGTTGGAAAAATCTGCTAGCTTGTCAGTGAGTGCAACACATCAGGAAATACAGAAGTATTGTCTTCGCATTAACAAAAACACCAGGTCTTTGGTGGATGGATTATAAGTGCCTGGGAAAAAAATGAAGCTTGAAGTCAATTTTCATACATAACTTTGTTGTGTGCAGAATTATAGTTCATTGATGTGTTATTTTGAAATCAGTGATATGTTTATCTCATTTGATCTTCAATGTCATTGTTGGCAGTAAGTACATAAGCTTCGGACGCATTAATTAATGGATTTCTACCGTTCGTGGGTATTTTCTTAGCGTGAGGAAGGTTTATGAAATTCAGCTGTTCCGACAGGAGTTGAGAATATTAACTGCTCAGCAACATTATGGATATAAGTTCATCACATTATCTAAGGAAAGGTGGGTTGCAGTTGGTGAGGGATATATGGTGCCCAACGAGCGTTCGTCTGTCCATGTGATGTTGTGGTGAGTCATACCTTTTTCATGTTGTCGGTTTATGTCCATTTTATTCCACTTATTGTGTTGGGTAGAAGTTTTACAAACGAGATTTCTTGTCTGTTTGAGGATACGTATCTTAACCGTTAATGTTTTATCTAAAATTATAAATATAGGCAACGCATTCACAGATGCTCTTTATATATTGTGAATAGGACTGGGCCTAATACACTTCCCTGGATTACACCGCCACTTACTGGTTTAGGCCTTGAGATTATCGAGCCAACTTTCTTTGTCTGACTTCGGCCACACAGAAATGATTTCATCCAGCTCAGGAGAGGGTCACGTATCCCTAGTGAGCATAACCTGCTGACTAGCAGATTATGGGGAACTCTGTCGAAGGCTTTTGTTATGTCGAAATATAGCACAATTACTAGTTCTCTGCTGTCCCTACTTCGTGTAACTTCATTGAAAAAGTCTACGTGACAGGTCACACATGATCTCATTTTGAGGAATCCATGTTGTGATGGATTGATAAGTTCATGTCCTAATAAGTTGTCTGACACTTGGTCTTTAACCACTTTCTCCATTATTCGTGATATTGCCGGTGTTATGTTGATAGGTCGATAGTTGCATGCACTGGTTTTGGCCCCTGCTTTGTGCTTAGGTAATCTGTATGTGGTTTTCCACACTTCAGGATAAGCTCGCATCGCAGACAAGTGGCTCGCATTTCCGAGAAATATCGAAAACGAGAAAGCAGAAGACTGCGTTTGTTTGCAAACAACCAATCAGAAGACCGCCTTCTTTCTGCGGGCAGAGCCTTATTAATGTACGTTAAATACATATAAATACCTGTTGATTTTCGTAATAAAACTGATCTGTTGCCTGGCCCTTGTCTTCTGTTGTTACACTACCACTAAGTTTCGAACCCAGGACCTTCTGGTTACAAGGTGTAGGGAATGAAGAGACCCAAACTAGACTGACGAAACAGCTGGCTGTCCAGTACTCCTAGATGGTTTTTCAATCGCTCTCTAACCGATGTTAGCTAATGATGAAATCCTCGAACTAATCAAATTAAAAATCCCTACATACCAATACTTGAAAATTGTAGTCTGTCTGATCACATTTCCATATTCGACGAGAAGTCTTCCTTCCATAATATACTCAGTCATTCAGAAAATCCTCACCGAGGATTGAAGGGCATACACCCTGTTGACTACATATCGTCTGGTACTTTTGATAGAAGCGTATTTGTAGTACATTGTATTAGAATTGTCTGAGTAATTTGAGAGCATTCCTAAACTTTGATTATTTTTGTCGTGTCTAAAATTTTGTCATCAAAGAATTCTGAATTCAGTACACTTACCACACAAATATCTTCTTCGTATGACGAAAGCTCCGATGACTTTCAGTTACGAATTCATTGGCCAAAGTGGACACCCTCTTCGTCTTCTTCGCATCGATGAATATAAACTAGCCATCAAAAGATGTGATATACACTAGCTCACTCACATCACTCCATACAGACAACCACGAACATCAATTCGACTGGGACAACCAGCGTTCAAATATTAGACAGAGGAATTACCAAGAACGTCGAAGAATTTTTGGAAGCCTGGTATTCCATTGAATTAGCGACCAACAGCCACATTAACATAGATGAAATTTACCAATCCATGGGAGGAAAATAACATGCATAAAAAGTCAGACTTCAGGTCAAGGAAACAATCAATACCGATACAAGTAGACTAAAGGATATGAAAACAGTCAAAAACAACCAATCCTGTTCACTATCCCCAGGAAGGATGACTAATAAACTTTTGGAGAAATTTAAAAGCTCACTTCGAATTGAAGTATGCGTTGAAGATGTTGCCCAGTAGTAAGGTAATGAAAGCTTTGCAAATAAACCATCCGGCTAGCTCAGAGAACACAACTACATCAAAATCATCCACTTGAGCTACAAATCTTCTCCATCATATCTAGTCATGAATTCCTCAAGCCTATAGGAATAGTTACACTGAGATATTATATGGACTGCCAAAGGTGTACATTTTACCAAAGTGTTTACCATTTCCGCCAGTGGTACATTCATTTAATTCCCCGTGTCAAGCGACAGCTAAATGGTTAGAAGAACTCCTACAGTCTTTGCATAACGACCGAAAATACCCTTTAAGTCATGACGAAAAATAAAAGACGATTCAGGTATGTAAATTTTTTTTATCGACGAAATCATCTCATCAGAGGCTGTACACAGTTGTATTTATATTTACCAAAAATGTATAGTAGTTCATGTCGGAATTCCATTTACTTTTGGTTGTTTTTCTAAAGAGGAGATCTGACGGCTTCCTTCAAAGATCGATCTACAAGAATTCAACAGGAAATGGTCAATACACGAATTTTCATATTTCGACCCCTTTGAGAAGAAAGAGAAATCTGATCCACTCCTTATCCTCAAGAATAAGAAGGATATGTAGCAATGATACAATCAATGGGGAACAGGAGCGACTCAGACAAGTCCACATGGAAATTGGATATTCCTCAAGATTCATTGAGAAAGGCATAAAAGTAAAGCAAGAACCTGAAAGAATCCAGACAGTGCTGAAGAATGTTAAATTTAAAAGTGATACCGCACCTGAGATTTTGAAGAACCACCTATCGAGATCCCTGAGGTAAGCCTTCTTTGCAGCTGAGTTAAGGATCAATATTTTACAGCCGACAAATGATCAATGGGTGTATGAAGGATGAATTGCCTCTTTGGGCCACCTCAATGTGTGTTTATAAATTCCCCTGTTCCTGTGGAATTAGTTATATTGGCCATTTAAAACGTACACTTTCTAAACGCATCTCTGAACATTATCCGGAAAGACAATTACTAGCTCAATTCTCGAGCACTTCGTGAACTCAAGCCACACAGCTCCACCAGAGTCGTCTTTCAAGATTATCTACAAGGTGAAGTTAAATGGTACAAAGGGCGTCATGTTTCGGCACCTGTGTACGGCGAAGGTGTTGGCAATTCGTTAATACAACCCCGAACTCTTTATACAGAAAAGTTTGTTCAGTCTTTTATTCGACCATGGTCTTGACCTATTCACTAGTCGTTCTTTGTAAAAGAGTATTATTTTTACTTCTAGTTTGCTTTTACTTTAATAATGAATTCACTATTATCATTCTCATATGTTCCTTTTGTACATTTTCACACTCTCTTCACACTTGTTAAATCGCCATTCAACTACCACCTTTCTCCCTCACTCAATAACATTGTCAACCTTATCAAATTTCTAACGCTTTCTTCCTTTCTATCGTTAAGTACTACGGAATTTTTAAATATTATTCTCACTACTAAAGCCACTTCCGAGTAATTGTATCACTTATGTCACCCGCTACCCTATTACTCATTATTGAACTACAATACATTTTTGATAAATATCAATACGACCGTACAGCCTCTAATAAGATGATTTCGTCAATAAGGAAAACATTTTCTTCGTTGAATTTGTTTTTTGTTTTCTTCATGAATGAAATTTAAATACTTAAGGAACACATCCACTTATCGTTGGATGACTGATTCCGAAGCACAGTTTAGCTTAAACCGAACTAGCAATCAATTCGCTTTTAGAAGCAAAGACAATTATATCGTCAACAGTATCATACTGAGATCATCTCGTATACGTTTCCATAAAGTGTTACAATGATTGACTTATATGATAGAACTAATCATAAGCGTAACAATCGAATCGAAAGGTTGCTTTCGAATCCTTCAGCTTTAAATGTGAATGTTTCATGAAGTAAAATGTTTGCAAATTGAGATAAAATTTAATTATCTACATAAAATTCCTCTCATAACCCATCATTTTCGAGTAAAATTAGTAAAAGATGAAGTCTCGAAAGGTATAATGAATTAACAACTTTATCTGGGTTGTTCAATTCCAAAAATGCTCCTGTGAAGCTAGTTACATTCCTAAACAGCATTCACCATAATTAAGTAAGCGACAAAACATGATTTATTTGTAGTCTTCTGGACAGTGAGCATAAAGTTGATGGTAAAATTAAAAAAAAACATTTAAGGTTATTTATTGAATTCCTACCAATATTAATTTTGCTTTATGAGTTCATCTTCTACAACTGTAGAAGTCAGACTTCTGTATTCAGAAGTAATTCGTGCAATCAATTTCGACGGGAAAATTACAAATTGAATTAAATAATTAATATGACCCATGGTACAAGAGACGTGGCTTTCGTGGCCCATGTGGTCTAGTGGATAACGCTATGGCGATTGAAACTATGGACACTGGGTTCGAGCCTTGGTGAGAACATTATCATCATCACTCACCGCGGAATGCAGGCACATCCCGATAGCTGACGAGTCCCACATAGGACTGGATTCCACTGCTAGTCACCATCCATCGATTAACTTCTTGTCATCGCTACACAAAATACAAACAACTGACAGTTTCACTCTTCATCTAAGTCTTTTACTAGTTTTCATTGTGTAAATTGTCAATGAGTATCCAGTGTGTGTGTGTGTGTGTATGTGTATGTGCCATTTTTGACAGTGAGATTGAATGTTTAACGTAGGATTTTGCACAAAAGTACAAAATTTTGAGTTACCATGTGCGAACACACATACACTACATACGCATAGCACACATACACACACAGGAACAAAGACTTCAGAACGGAACTATAATGAAGAGAAATGTACGGAATTACAGAAGTATTGCTATGTAGGGATTTGATTGATTAGTTACAGAATTTCATCCTGACCTGACATCGCTTGGTGAAGCATTGGAAATCCACCTAGGAGTACTGGACAGCCAGCTGTTTCGTCCTAGTGCTTGAGACTGCTCAGCGGCACTCACCCACTGACAGAGTTCGAACCCAGGACGAGCTAGCTCATAGATTATTAAGCCACTGGGAACCGATACAATGGCCAGTTCATGAATTCTAACTTCGACTAATTCATGACATAGCACGACAATTAGCCAACGTCATCGGTCGCAAATATTTGTCCGCACACCTGACACCTGCTGCACAGTAGTGGTCACGGCTTCTCCTCACTAGAAGCCTAGGTAACTACCTATCCGAATAGAGCCATTCGCTAGTGAGCATCTCATTGCTTTTCAAGCATAATTACATAGAGGAACATGACGCCTTAATTAATGCATCTAGGAGATTACCAAAAAGTGAACATACATGTGAACATATTAAGAACAGGTTTCAACCATATCACTAACAAACTCAAACCACCATTGGTTCCCAGAGTCTGTGATAACTTCAACCAGGTAGACAGTCTACACCTCATTATGTATGTGGTGACTGACTCAGCGAAACAGTCAAAGACTTCACGGACTGATTCTATGCTTTGATTTGACCACCACTAACTTCTTTCCAATTCAATCAATTCTATGTCAGTTAACATTACGGCTAAGTTAAACTTTAAACACCACTAACTACCAATCAGCGAACGACGTAGAATGGTCCAATGAGGTTCATGAACGTGAGTTCAGTGTTGTATAGTGCTTGATTCGTTTCAAATGTGTGCTTTAACGAAGTTACGCTTGCAGTTCGAGGAGGATAATATTTTGAAGTATTGTCTGGATTTGGGGTTGCTTAGGAAGGAGAGGATTTGTTCATGTAGTGGTGTGATGAGTTTGAAAACCTTTAGCAGGTCGATTGATGGATATGTATATCGTCGTGCAATTTGTTTGAGACGAGTTAGTATTAGAGAGGGTAAGCTGATAATTTTAATATTTCGTAGGAACATTTTTTGCTAGGTCGCATCTCTCCTTAACGCAGATTTTGTATATTTGCAACTACAAGGTTTTAAAACAGCCTCTGAGTGCCGCGGCTGCTGAAACCGCAAATAGCCTCGTCTCAACAGTTCAGTGGTACCAGCACTGCAGAGACATCGCATCATGGAAAATGGAAAGAATTAATTCGTTGTTGGGCGGAGAAGGCATCGCTGTGCACGTGGACGAAACTGTGTTACTGAAGAAAAAAATTCAACCGTGGTCGTCAGCGAGCCAACAATGTTTAGTTGATTGGTTTATATTTTAATTTTTACTTCTAAATCCACTTCGAAGTAATTATATCAATTATTTCACCCCGCCCCCCTATTACTCAATAATAGACCACTATACATTTTTGGTAAGTATAAATACGACTTTACAGCCAGACTGTGAAGATGATTTCGTCGATAAAGAAAATTTTCGTCGCTGAATTTGTCTTTTATTTTCTTCATGACTCAATGGCTGTTTTCGGTGATTTCAAAAGTTGTCAACTTGATATTAACTGTTATTCACTATATCCGATCAAAATGTCTTTCCTAAAAATATGAGTCAACAGACAGATGATAAAAAAACTTTTCGGTTATTGAAAATAAATTGAATTTTTACAATTTTCAAGTGTTGGTTTGCAGAGATTTGATTGGTTTACCGGACTGTTCACTAGCTGACATCAGTTAGAGGGCCACTGTTAAAAACAAGCTGGGAGTACTGGAGAGCTAGCCGTCTTTTCCTAGTGCTTGGAACTCCTCACCAGTAGTCAATCAACCGGGTTTTGAATCTAGGACCTACAGGTAACAAGGCAAGCTTGTAGGTGGCTCAGCCCTTAGGACCCGATCCAGTGGCCCGGCTATGAATTCCAACTTCTGTTAATTCGTGATATATATATATATATATTTAACGCGACCTCCACTAGTGTCAATGGCGAGTGACCATCATCTTGCCTGATTTGGTGGATTATTGGATCGGGTACCAGTGGCTGAATGGCCTATGCGGTATTTTCGAAGCCGAAAGGTCCTGGATTTGGAACATATCGGCTGTGTACTGGTGTTAAAAATATACTGTTGTGGAGGGAAATCCTTTTTGTAAACGATGTGACGACTTTAAATGAAATCTCTTCTATGACTACATGAACAGAAGCAATACTATACCTCAGAATTGATCTATTGACTGTTCTGTATTCCTGTTTCAAATCAATCATGCTGATTAGTGTTCATGAGTGTGTGTCTAGAATTATCGATTTATTCCCAAATGACTTTACATCACTTAACCAATTCTTTGTTAACTGACTCTCTCGATTACTCTGAGACTTCGATTGCTCTTTGTTACTAACTTACAATAAATAATCTCTCATCTTTGTTATCAATTAACACTGTACATCACAAATAAGCCTCCCACGATTTCCCACAGTAGAAGAAGAGATCACTCTTTTGAGGAAGACACTACTTGAGAATGCCTATCCACCACACAATATATATATATAAATTCAGATTAAAAATGGTTAGAGTGAACATTTATCGTTTTCAATAAATTCTTCTTCAGGCTGTACAATTATAAATCAAAGCATACAATAGCCAGCCAGTAAAGGTAAATTAGAATCATATCAGAAAGTGTATTGTGGAACAAGTATAAGATGGAATGGAACAATAGTCAGTTAGTTTTATTTTAATATGCATGGTCAATGAGAACATGGGACAAGATGAGATGAAGTAATTTAATTTAATGACGTGTGTGTTTATATTTAAATATAGTCAACAGAAAATACAGGTTTCGAGAGTGAGTGTAATCAGGGTATCTGAGAGACAACATGAAAATAAACCAAGGAATGGGGCGGTCTAGACATAAGTTCAAGGTTGAAAATAAAGACAATGAGAATGAATGTAAAATAATAACGATGATATGGTGTAAAATTACAAGTACTATTGGTGAGTGACTGTCAAATAAGAATAATAATGAATATAAGGAAGTGGAAGTCTTACACAGCACTCACGTGTGCACACCTCTATGTTGACAAGTCAATCAGTCATTGCATCGACTAACCTATGTCATTCACCAGTAATATTTCCACAAACAGCACGTAACTGGTCGTAAGTTAACTTGTAGAAAAATATCTCAGGGACGTCTTCCAAAAGAATGGACATCCGCAAAAATTTCATGCAAACACATCTACCCCCAAAACCAGACGATCAAACAAATCAAAGACCACCACGGAAAACACAAAGAAAATCACCGTACGATATGTATAAAGAACGTCTCAGAAACCACTGCGCGACTCTTCAAATACCTTTAGGAATCGATGTCGCACAAAAACCAATAAAACCACTAAAACACAAAATAATCGAGCAAAGAATATTCTTTTCGATAAATTCCTCTTCCAGGCTCTACAATTATATATATGTTTATATACACAGAATATTTTAAATTAGTAGTTATTAACAATATTAGCGTTTTTTTAAATAATATCGATTTGTAAAGTAAGATCACAATGGAATTACAGTTCATTAAAGATGCTTAAATTATAATAATAATAATAATAATAATAATAATAATAATAAAGATATAACAGCGAATAGAATATCAACTAAAATTAGGGAAATTCCACATAAATTCTGGATTATTCAAACCTGGATGGCCAAGGTATTGATAATGACTGAACTAACTTCTTTTGGGTGCATAAATTAGACTTATTAATATGAATCCCCACAGCCTCAGCAATATTTAGAAGTCGAACTCTTAAAGCGAAATTGAGATTCGTAGGTATGCGGTAAATGACCCTGAAAGCATGATTAATGTCAATCTTGTGTTCTGTCTCCGCAAGATGCGCCAGAATAGCGCTGCGAATAGATTTTGTTTGACCTTTGCTTAACCAGGCAGGGTGATGTTCGGAAATTCGACGGGAAACACGCCTAATTGTACGGCCTATGTAATTGGCTCCAAAGGAGCAGTTAAATTGGTAAATACACATGGAAGAGACGAAATTAGGCACTTTGTCTTTTATTCCCGAACGCAGAAGAGGAGTAGTTTTAAAGATACAGCGTAACTGAGCAGCAAGCGATGCCCTTTTTACAGCATTTCTGAGGCGATGTGTTAGTATCTCACTTGTGTTTTCTCCTAGGAACTGCATCTGTAAGAACAAGGCTTTCTTTGGAACTGTTGGTAACTTGGACTGTTTTGGTTTTAGATTCATATTCTTATCAATAAACTTTTCGGGATAACCATTCTCACTTAGCAACCGTTGAATATTGTTAAGCTCCTCGTCAAGACATCCATCCGAGCAAATCTCTCTTGCTCTGTGGACCAAGCACTTAATTAGATTGCGTTTGTATTTCAAGGGCACAAAGCTGAGAAAATGTGTGTACTTTCCCGTTGATGTAGGTTTTCTATATACACTTCTTCTAATTGTGCCGTCCTCTTTTCTGGTCATGAGGACGTCTAAAAATGAAATACTAGAGTCTTTTTCTTTCTCGATAGTGAAATTTGTTGCAGGATGTACCTCATTAAATTTATCCAGGATGTTCTTTGCCTCCTTTTCGTTCTTCATAATCAAAAAAGTATCATCCATGTATCGACAATAAAATTCGAGTTCATTAATAACATCTTTCAAAGGCCCATTTTCTAGTTTCGCCAGGAAAATGTCCGCTAGAATGGGTCCTAGTGGCGACCCCATTGCCACACCGTCGATTTGTCTATACATTTCCTTATTAAATAAAAAGTGGACATTCATTGTACATTTCAAGAGAAGCTCCTTCATGGAAGATATAGGAATGCCAACGTCGATGTTTCGTCTTTTAAGTTCTTCACATATAAAGTCCACTGTTTCCATGAGAGGTACATAAAGAGGTGAATAAAGAAGATACGTCAAATGATATCATGAATTTATTATCAACATTAAAATCTCTTATCCTTTCAACGAATCAAAATGTATCCTTTACACTATGTTTCACCAACTCAGTATGAAGGGGCTGTAAGAGTTCAACTAACCATTTGGCTACCGGATGGTATGGTGAATTTAGCATATCTAATACTGGTCGTAGCGGTACACCATTTTTGTGCACTTTAGGCGAGCCATATAGTCTTGGTGTGAACGTTCCAGTGACGTGTACTGACTCTGCGAGATGAAGCCTTGTTGTTTCAGTCTTTTCAGTGTTTCCGCCAAGATTGACGTCAATCATGCTTTCAGGGTCATTTACCGCATACCTACGAATCTCAATTTCGCTTTAAGAGTTCGACTTCTAAATATTGCTGAGGCTGTGTGGAGTCATATTAATAAGCCTAATTTATGCACCCAAAAGAAGTTAGTTCAGTCATTATCAATACCTTGGCCATCCAGGTTTGAATAATCCAGAATTTATGTGGAATTTCCCTAATTTTAGTTGATATTCTATTCGCTGTTATATCTTTATTATTATTATTATTATTATAATTTAAGCATCTTTAATGAACTGTAATTCCATTGTGATCTTACTTTACAAATCGATATTATTTAAAAAAACGCTAATATTGTTAATAACTACTAATTTAAAATATTCTGTGTATATAAACATATATATAATTGTAGAGCCTGGAAGAGGAATTTATCGAAAAGAATATTCTTTGCTCGATTATTTTGTGTTTTTTATAGATGTCTGAATGAATATTTTTGCAGTATTAAAATCACTAAACTCAACTCTGTGTCAACCAAAAGACTCAAAAACAAAAGAAGATATAGTCAACACCATCTACAAAATAAATTGTGACGATTGTGAAAAAGTCTATATTGGCCAAAGTGGACACCCTCTTCGTCTTCTTCGCATCGATGAATATAAACTAGCCATCAAAAGATGTGATATCCACTCGCTCACTCACATCACTGCATACAGACAACCACGAGCATCAGCTCGACTGGGACAACTTTTAAGTATTAGACAGAGGAAGCACCAAGAATGACAGGGAATTTCTGGAAGCCTGATATTCCACTGAATCAGCGACCAACAGCTGCATTAACATAGATGAAATTTACCAATCCATGAGAAGAAAGTTACATGCGTAAGAAGTCAAACTTCAGGTCAAAGAAACAATCAATACCGATACAAGTAGACTAGAGGATGTGAAAACAGACAAAAACAAGCAACCACGTTCACTGTCCCCAGAAGTGATGACTAATAAACTCGTGAAGAAATATAAAACCTAACTCCGAATTGAAGTATGAGCTGAAGATGTTACCCAGTAGTAAAGCAATAAAAGCTTCGCGAGTAAACGTATCCAGCTCAGAGAACAAAACCCTGTCAAAATACTATTCGCACACTGAAAGGTCAGGCTTTATTCTTCTAGGAAAAATGTCAATGAGCAGAAGCCACAGCGATTTATTATTATGTAGTTGTTATTTGTGAAGGGAATCACATACTGTAATCCGTTTTTGACGTTTATATTTTGGTGAAACTGTTTAGTAAATGGTAACGACTATGACGACGACAGACTAAGAATGGCGAAATTGACGCAATATATCATAAGAAATACTTCTCAGGTGCTAGAAAACAGTTTATTTAAGTAGTGAAAAAGTAGCACGATTGCGTAGAAAGATGAAACAGAATATCCTTGAAATTGTCAGCATTTACTTTCTTCTTTCAACTGCATGCTTTCTATGATTTCACATCCTTCTTTGGTTTCCCTGAAGAGTAGAAACAATTTAAGACAGAGGTGAAAGAGTAAAAATGTGACCTGTACAGTGATTTCAATTTAAATAAGACAACTGATGGTTTTTATTCACATTGTATTACATAATAAAAGTGATCACAGTTATGAATCCTTCCCGTGACCAAATTGTAAACCTTCACTACTCAACATTACCTAAACAGTTCTATAAATGATTTATCTACTTGTAACACGCTCCTAACAACGACGATTCTGTGTGTATGTCTTACCTAAAGATCGTGAAGACATAGTTGCTATTTCATACATCGAATGAAAGACACGTTTTAGTCCACTACAACACAGATTACCACTGTGACACTTAGATGAACTGAACATCAGATAAGCGAGATAATATAAAAGAAATTTGGCTGAATTATGAATTGATGAATTTCACTCTACGTCCCTTGACATTTTCAAGTGAAGCGGAATTTGTCAAAAAGTATTAATCCCTCTCATTTACATCTATTCTTCACACACTGAGATACAAACATCCCTTGTAGGTGCATTCCCAGTCAACTGGTTGGCACACTATGAAACATGGAGTATCAAAAGATGTAGTGAATTCTCTCTGAGATGCTCTGTTTTAAACCGTTCACACAAAAGTGTGTAAATACGACTTGATGACAGTATTTTCCACTTTATGTTAGGATTTATTCTAAATTTTAAATGTAATTGCTGTCAATATCTCGCTGTTATTACTGGTCCTGTCTAGTACTGTCAACAGTTATATGATGAAAAATAATCTCGCAGACGTTTCCGTAAAGTACCTGATTGAAATAAGCATAAGCAGAACAATCACATCAACCGGCTGTTTCCGAAATCTGCTTAAGCAACATGCTTGAAAAGAGAATCAGAGTTTGAGTATCTATCTACATAGAACTCAATCGTTTCATTTCACTTATATTTTACCATTTCCACAAAAATCTAATCGACGATGAAGCATTGAAAAGACTAATGAATTCACCAATCAGTCTCAGTTGTTCAGTTTCATACAGTGAATAAAAAATGACAGTCACACTCCCACTAAAGGCTTATACAAGGCAACTACGCAACAGTCACGGCAATCAGCAAAGATCTTAATGCTGGGAGCCGACTTCTGAAATTACTTTTAAGGAAGAAAACTCTACAGAAATTACCAAATTCCACTTCTACACAGAGAGAAACTACAGTGGTCATGTATGTGACGCAATAGTGAAACGTCGAGTGTATCAGATCAACATGAAATAATGACATAAAATAAACACACAAAACAACAAACTCACCTCCATGAACAGACTGTTTATGGGTATTCAAATAACCAGCTTGACTGAAATCTTTTCCACAAACATCACATCGATGTCTTTTACCTAATTACGAACACAAAAGTATGGTGAATGAAAACTTGCAGTGAAATACAACTTCAGTAAAAGCATTCGTTAGTCAAATACAACCGAGTGATTTCATTTTTGGTTTCGTTGACTTAACAACTCGACACACTAGAGTCTGTAAAACTGTGCTACAGATAGTATATTAACCACTACCTAGTTTACATTTGTATTGGAGTTTTAAAAATATAAGATGAACATATTGTCGCCTGAAGTGAATTAACTTCATCTTACGTGAGTTCAATGGTTCCAATACAGACAAATGAACACATACATGACAAAAAATAAAAGACAAATTCAGAGAAGAAAACTTTCTTTATCAGCAAAATCTTCTTCAAAGGCTGTACAGTCTTATTTATATTTACCAAAATTGTATAGTAGTCTATTATTGAGTAATAGGGAGGGGGCGGGCTGACATAATTCATATAATTACTCGGATGTGGCTTTAGAAGTAAAATAAATGAAATTTGTAAATTATGTTGTACTCAACAGTACGAAGGAAGAAATGGTTAGAAATTCAATAAGGTTACAATTGCTATTGAGTGAGAACAAGGGTATAACGACAGAAGACACTGGACAGGTAACAGATCGTTTATTGAGAGAATCAAGAGGTATTTAAAGATGTTTATGTGCATCATTATCAGCGGGGAAACAACCTCTTCTGATTGTTTGTCTTCTCGCTCAAGGTTATTCTGTCATCACTTTGTGGCCGTTTCTCAGAAGATAAAGTCATGTATTTGTGATCCATATTTCCACACTTTAACTCCACTGTGACTGGCTGGTGATTTTCTCAAGATTCAGCTTTGTTATTGTTTTTCTCATGACCCTGATTCAGGACGTGAACATTGACGTAAATTGCTGTCTACAATTTTGGCTTGCAGACAGCTCTCACCACAAAGGTAGTTGAGTTTCAATTTAACAAGTGTGAAGAGAGTGTGAAAATGTACAAAAGGAACATATGACAGTGATAATAGTGAATTCATTATTAAAGCAAAAGCAAACTAAAATTAAAATTGTAATTTGTTTTTACAGGGAACAACTAGTGAAGAGGTCAAGATCATGGTCGAATAAGAGACTGGACAAACTTTTTCTGTATACAGAGTTTGAAGTTGTATTGACGAATTGCCACAAAACTGCCACTTTGTCATACTGCGTTGCTGAGATTTGACAGAGCAGAGGAGGGAATATAGCGAAAATGAAGTATACAAGAAGAACTGGAAGAAATAAATCAAAAGCAATAGAATATTCAAGGCAGGCGAAGGTGTAGGGCGGATGCGTTGGCGATTGGTCAATACAACGCCGAACTCTGTATACAGAAAAGTTTGTCCAGTCTCTTATTTTCCCGTGGTCTTAACGTCTTCACAAGTCGTTCCTTGTATGAAAAATTACAATTTTACTTTCAGTTTGCTTTCACTTTGATAATTAATTTACTATTATTATCCTAACATGTCCCTTTTGTACGTTTTCTCAGCCTCTTCACACTTGTTAAATCAACATTCAACTACCACCTTTCTTCCTCACTCAATAACATTGTCAACCTTATCAAATTTCTAACGCTTTCTTCCTTTCTGTCGTTGAGTACTACGGAATTTACAAATATTATTCTCACTACTAAAGCCACTTCCGAGTAATTGTATCACTTATGCCACCCCCTACCCTATTACTCATTATTGAACTACAATACATTTTTGATAAATATCAATACGACTGTACAGCCTCTAATAAGATGATTTCGTCAATAAGGAAAACATTTTCTTCGTTGAATTTGTTTTCTTATTTTCTTCATGAATGAAATTTAAATACTTAAGGAACACATCCACTTATCGTTGGATGACTGATTCCGAAGCACAGTTTAGCTTAAACCGAACTAGCAATCAATTCGCTTTTAGAAGCAAAGACAATTATATCGTCAACAGTATCATACTGAGATCATCTCGTATACGTTTCCATAAAGTGTTACAATGATTGACTTATATGATAGAACTAATCATAAGCGTAACAATCGAATCGAAAGGTTGCTTTTGAATCCTTCAGCTTGAAATGTGAATGTTTCATGAAGTAAAATGTTTGCAAATTGAGATAAAATTTAATTACCTACATAAAATTCCTCATATAATCCATCATTTTCGAGTAAAATTAATAAAAGATGAAGTCTCGAAAGGTATAGTGAATTCGAAACCTTATCTGGGTTGTTCAGTTCCACAAAATGCACAAAATTGAGTCAAGACGCTTGACTACCTCTATCCTGTCGCTGTTTTCACACAGAAGGTGAGGTGTATGCTGATTTTGTGGAAGTAAAACCTATGAGTGAGTTATGACACAATCAAAATATTTGTTTCTATGAACTGCTCCTTGTTTACACAGGTATTGTATTCGAAAAGTGGAAACTGGTAAATGATGAAGCGACATGTTTTCTCAAAAAAAGATGTTCTGAGAAATTTGATGTTTTGTTCCACAAACTTCTACACTAGCAAATATTCTTCAGAGAACTAATTATAAATCAACTGCACTAGCAGAATTATCCGCACAAGATCTTTAAAACTTTCCAAGGATAACTGGGTTCACATTTGTTTCAGAGACATTCCACAATTATTATTATCTTCTTATTATTATCTCTTATTATTATCTTATCTTATTGATGGTGTCATTATTTAACCTACGTAAAATTTAATGTACCCCTGCTTTTGTCAATTGACTTGTGAAGTGAGTATTTTGATGTCGTGCTCGAAAACATGTCATGATATTCATACTGGTAGTGAAATAAAAGGGAATTACAAGTCCTACTCCGCATTCTCCTCTTCAGTGTGAAAATTAAAATGTACACCCTCAGTTAGAATTGTGTTTTCAAAAAGTGACAATTTGAGTATTTGTAATATCAATTTATGAACTAATAGCAGTTTGAAATCTACTTATAAGTCACGATTCATCTTCACATTAATCACAGTTCTGTAGATTTTATACGATTGAACTATAACGAAGACATGGATTCTATTCACATAAATAATTGACTACAATATTAATAACAATTTCTATGATCCAGTTACGTATCCTATTGAACAAAATATGAAGCAAACAATTAATTAATCTAAACTGCTTTGAAAACCTCAAGAATGGGAGCACATATGAGTTTAAACCAATAACTAGTTTAAAAACACCATCAAGGTCAAGCTGAAAGCCTTCTAAGGAACCATAGACAAAATAAAATTCAAGTTCAACACTCAAAAAGAGAAGTAAAAAACTACAAAGGACACATTCACTGCAGTCAGCAGAGAAAAGTCGTAGTAATTGAACATTCAAGAGACTTCTGCGGAAAACGTCTATAGCCATTTTTGAAAGAAAGAGGAGGCAAGAAAAGGACTGACTCTCAAAGGATACCTGCAAACTAATGGAGAAGAGGATGACGGTCAAAGAGAAGATGACTCAATGCAGAGATGGACAACAAAATGAGAAGCTCAGCTCAATGTACATCAAGGTGAATGAAGACGTGAAGAAGAGTTCGAGGAAAGACAAAAGACAATTCTACGACACACCGGAAGGCAACTGAAGCAGAACAGGCAGGCCGCAGGCAGAAGACACCTCAGAATATTATATCAGATAACCAAGTCTACCGCCATCCGGGAAGAAACCGACCAAGATGACGACGACTAAAAAAGATGTTCAATGCGACTCCATTACCAGGGAGAAGAAAAAAAACACACAGTGGGCTGATTACTTTAAAGGACTCTTGAATTGACCAGCACCTGCAAATCGCCCGAAAACACCACTAACACCAACAGACGCACGGAACTGCCTACCAGTGCACACCAATCCTCCGACAAAAGCAGAAGTTTTAAATGTGACGAAGTTACTGAAGTCCAGGCACAGGTGAGGCGATTTTGAGTCCTTCGTATCATTATTTTTTTTGAAAAGAGTGAAATACGAATAATAGAATTTTCGCTGTTCTTGGAGCGTTGTGTGACTGTGTGCGTCCCAAAGGATTTTATTCACGCATAAAGAAGGACGCAGAAATAGGTTTCCTGAGTTCCGAACACGAGTCCGTTTGGGTAGCTTTAGTTATCAATTTTCATACTGAGAAAATATGATTGACAGACGCTCAATGAAGATATCTACGGATCATGTTGTGAACGAGGAGAATGTGGATGAGCATTCAGGAAGGCGACATGTCCTATGAGAACGATGACAATGAAGAATGACAAATACGATGAAGTAGTCGATAGTGAGCTAGATGATGGAGAGATAGATGATGTTCACGTTAACGGAGGCGATGGTCAAGAGGAATACGTTAACTACGATAGTGATGACGACGAGAAAGAGGAGGCAGATGACAAGACAACTCAAATTTCTACGGAAACTAAAAATGCTAAACTTAATCCTACTCTTCTAAAACCAGCCTCCCAACATAAGAGTGAAGAAATTACTCCAAAAGTTCCCACTAACTTGACAGAAAGAGTGACTGCAGAGAACAAAACTCAGGGTGACAAGCACAATAACACTGAGGCAGGATATGTGACCATAATGAACGGTACTCATAACTTGGATAGTTTAAGTTTGAAGAAACGGCTAAAGTTTGTAAAATTAAGGTTCCAAATAAAGCCAATCGAGGTGATACCTAAGGGCAAACCAGAAAGTGATAGATCAACTTCGAATCTGTTTGTTGGTAAGGTCACCAAATCCAAGACTATTTAGCAACTGAAAGGTCGCCTGCGTATTGGTTTTCAGCTTGTCTTCCTCAAATTGCTTGACAAAACACCTATTATCACCAACGCGATTACTTTATTCTCTTCCCAAAATATCGCAAAAAGATGTGCGAAATATTCAGATCTTTGAAGCTAGTTGACTCGGTAGTTTTATTTGTGAGTAAAAAAGAGATGTTCATGCAGATTAAACACCTAGTTCTCAACAGTCGTGCACTCTGTTTCCCATTGTGCCTGCAGGCTTATCCATCGAATGAACCAAGATGTAAGATTTCAGCTGCATATTCACCATCCGATGGTCAACCATCGCAAATTGTTTCAAGACGTTTACGCATCTTTCTGAAGTGAGTGAAATTTCCGATAGTACAATGTCTTCTCATGTTGATATCTACAATGTGCATCATTGTATACTTCATGCATGCTGCTGATATATTTCAATTGTTTCGCCACTCATATATTTTTGCTCACATACTGCTGTCACAACATGCTCTACTAAAGCATTGCCTTATTCCTTCGTCAGATATCAGTAACAATGTTCGTCGTATTAATGAGTCTACAGCGTCTTCGGATAATAAACTCTCCCTCTCCAAAATTCAAAGATTGCTGCTCATCCTGAGAGTAATTCATCTCTTTTGTCTTCATTTTCATTGAATTCATCAATTTATCAAGGACTACACGAGAAATCACTAACTGATGACAATGTACATTTATCTGCAACGCATAAGCACTTAGAAGGTTCAGGATGTTTTGTTCTGATGATTCTTCATACTTACATGACATCAAACATCGTCTTCTTCAGCGACTTTATACTTCATCTATTGTTGGTGACGATATCAAATCTGGAATAAATATCTAAAATATTCTATGTGAAATCGAGTGGAATTGACACAGGAATATCTCACTTCGGATAAAATGTCAAGTTGGAATGATCCGGTTTGTTATCTTTGGCCGATATTCACTAAGCATTTCAATCTTAGTCTAATCAGTTGTCATGTAGCTTTATTAGAACCATTATACTTGAAGTATAGACATATTATGAAGAAATTAAATTCTGAAATTCAAAAATCTGATATGAAATCTGATCAATAACCTATACCGCATATATCTGTTGAACAGCATCAACATATACTAGCTGTCGATAGTTCGCAGTTTGTAAATGATAATATGCTCTCGTCACGTGAGAGAACTTCACGTTTACTTGCAACTATCTGCATCACCTGATGATCTCACTGGTTAGACAGCTTGTCTTCGCTTAACTGCTCCAATGCTTGACACCAGTTTATTTAGGTGGATCCTCCATGCTTGGGTATAGTCAGCTTACAATACGTGTAATCCAATTCCACTAAACAAGAGCCAATTATACGTGTTCTCTTATTGCCAGTAGACCTCGCGAAACTTCCTGTGGATTTTGTTCTTCAGAGTAGGAAAGATGTCGTAAAAGGCGTGTAAAAAGACATCGCCTTCTTCATTTAGGTTAAGATGAGGTTATGCAGGCGTTTTGTTGTAAGTCCTGGACACCAGAAGTAAGAGACATAGACACGACAGAATACTTGAAAAGTTGTCTTAAGGTGTACGAAGCGACTTGAGTGGTCGGTGTAACAGAAAGATTGTTCCGAAATTCCATCCTGAACAATCGAATGACAACATATGTCGGTGTTCTGAAGTTGGAATATCATACGTCGAAATGACCCTTACCATTTCTCTTTTCCCTGTTCAAACTCAAATTTTAATGCATCTGTTTGTGGTTGTCCAATACATTGATAATCTATTGCTTGACGATGTGATCTTGTTGGCGTGAATGTGGGCTATTCTGATCTTGGATTATCTGGTGAGACTGTCGGTGCGTGTTTCTTGTGGACACAGTTCTCGACCTCACCTTAGTGGCAACATTCTGCTTCATTTTAAGGTACTTCTTACGCTTGAATTTCGGTCAACTCATTTCGTTCTACAGCACTTGTTTTCTACTTAGAAAATTATCTTCACTGCATAGCTGCTTAACGGCACTGTTCAGGCAATTTTGAGGTCTTGGCGGTATCATTGTTGAGTGGAACCAAACATACATTTAACCAAGAATAATCATGTTTTCGGTCTCTTTGGAGAGCTCGGTGACTGTTACTGTCTCAAGGAGATATTTTAAGCTGTACAGTAAAACACAGAGATGGGCTTCCTATGTCTAGACTACAACACACCGGTTGTGATTGCTACACTGAGAGAAGGCATGTAAACAGACTACTTAAATTCTTCCACTGGAAGAATCCTGAAACGCTTAGCACAGCTCATGGCTCTGTGTTCACTTCACCTTATCGGTAACACTTGTGAGTTTCCCAATCAGGAACAGACAGCTTTCGAAATTTGATGAAACGTCTGCTGTTGTCAATTGACACTAAGATATGCACTTTCACCTCACCAGTCAGCTTTATGTAAAATCTTGTTTCAATAGGTATATCTCGTGGTAATTTCACCATGCTTTCCTTAACTAGCACTTTCTTTCATTTAGATCAAAATAATTCCAACGAATCTGGCATACGTGATAGACTCCAGTCTAATGAACAGTCAGGGACATTTGAGACTCTTAATAATGAAATGATAACTTATCTGCGAGGTATCCACATTCTTATCAGACGTAAGTGGACTGAATCAGTCTACAATCAGTCTCCTGGACAGAAGTGAATTGAGGAGACTGCTTTCAAACAACTTCTCAGCTCTCGCCTTGTTAACCAAAACATCAAACACGAGATGTCACCGTTGGTAAGTTTAATGTATTATTACAAATCCCATTGCTCCTTTGAAGTTCAGTGCACACACACAGGCCTTACTTGCTAGACATTGCCTAGATACGATCATGAATACCCACAAGCACAGCTGTCCAAATAAGAACGTAGAGCAGTCAGCTGTATGTAAATTCGTTTTCTCTTTCTGACTAACTGTAACTGCTTGATCCGCTTGTTTCTGATCCGATATTTCAACCACAATTCCCTTATCAGCACAATTCCAAACTAATTTTACCACCAGCTGTATGTTGCAATTAATGCAATCAAAATCATAGATACTGACGAACGATTGATGGCGAACAACTGTTTGCCCTAATTATCCTTGACCTCAGTATGATTCGTCGAGAGTTCTTTCACACTACTACACACAGTTTCGATGGAAACTCACATCAAGATCTATGTTTGCTGACCAAAGGATTCCTTGAAGCAAAACACTACAAACTTAAACATGTAGGGAAAAACAATCATACACAAGTTCGACATCTACGAATAGACTTGAATCTGACAGGTAACATTGAATGACTTGATCTGATCAAAATAGTGGAGAGAGTTCTTGAGACAATTTTCAATACGTGACACTGTCGTTGAAAACTTACATGTGCATTTGACAGCTCACGTTCTCCCACCTAGAAGAGAGCAACTCAAAATTCCATTCTCACCCGTGTCATCTGTCACCGGAGATTAGTACGTTACAGTATTCACTCTAAGGATTATTTAGTCTGAATTTAAATGTTAGTCATTATGTCATCACAACTTTCATCCTACGGTGTAGTCTATCGAATACTTTCCACACGGTTGTATACTGCATTAACAAAAGACTGCTATGTATATTTGAACATTCTGTTTCATGTTGTTTGATGTGAACCAAAATCACACGCTCAGTGATTGGTCAAAAAAATATCAAATCGAATGTTCAAATAGATATATTGAATGCAGTATTGAACTGTGGGAATACCTCAGAATAATATTCCAGGAGAACACATTGTCTGTATCACACCACCACAATTTCCCTCGAGAAACTGATCGTACCATCACTTATTGATCGACTCTGAAACACATTTTGTGCTATACCAAATCAGAAAACAATTCACCTTCACAGTTGTTATCAACTTTCGCTGTGATCATACGCTAAATGACACCGGAACTAATCTCGTTTTGATTTATCCCTACTCACAATGTTCACACCGTTCTAAAACACACTCAGTCCCTCCAAATGTACCACATACTTATCACCTAATAATGAAATACAGGAATGTCCAGATGTGCAGTCATCGGCTATACAACAACACGTGCAACACATTTGCTTCAGCATTTCAGAGTTTCGGATTCCAATCATTTACATCCACTTGAATTCTGTGAATTCATCTCAATGACTTAATTATATGGCCGACCGTAATCGAGCTGGAAATGAGGACGAAAACACTTAAATCGATGGTTTGTCCTATCTCCTCCGAGATGGACTGCGTTTGGACACAGCATAAAACGCCAAGTGAGTAATATTACTTATAGAATTTCTCTTGAAAATTTCATCCTACGTTCCCTGACATTTTCAAGTGAAGTGGAATTTGGGAAAAATTATTAATCCCTCTCATTTACATCTTTTCTTCACACACTGAGATACAAACACCCTTGTAGGTGCGTGCCCAATCGACTGGTTGGCACACTATGAAACATGGAGTATCAACAGATGTAGTGAATTCTCTCTGAGATGCTCTGTTTTAAACCGTTCACACAAAAGTGTGTAAATACGACTAGCCACATCTATTTCGCCATTACTCCACCTAAAATATGACTCGAGTGTGTCCACACCGTCGACTTAAAATCTATAATCCTTTTCTGACAGAATTAAGCGACAGGGTCAAAAGTATTTGTTTTCATGAACCATCCATCTAAACGCATGTATTAGTATTGCATGTATCAACTGACGACACTTGGCCGATTAGTATGAGACAAAAGAAATGCGTATACTAACCTGTAGTGGTGAAGATAAGAGTATGCATTTTTGATTGAAACAACTAAAGTGAAGGCGGTATTTGTTCTGATACTCTACTCCAAAAGTGACTCCACTGCCTAAACAACAACACTGATCACATAAAGAAGACAACGCAAGTATAAATTTGATTCTTTCAATCAAACGGCAGCCTGATTTAATCACTAGGCTACCAGACATTCCATGCATCAGAATGCCTAATCTCTTCTGTATTTCTTAGTGCAATTATATCAGGTGACTACTACATGAATTTGTGCGTTCATTCAATCAACTTCCAACTGAACGCTTCGCAATTCGTGAAGTAAATGAAGACAAAATGTACAAAACTGGTTATCTCTTCATATGCATCAAGATTGCGTCACATAATATACTTAAGATTATTACTTTGTAAGTTAATCCTCAACTCAGCTGAAATATTTCGGAACTTAATACGCCGAGCATTTCTCTACTATATGTTTATATATGATCTGAGATAAAGCTGTATTACTATAACTACTATTTAATATTTACATTTCTATTCTTCAATACTCAAATTGTTTGGAAGTGAAGACATTCAAATAAATGATGGAGTTCTCATCGTTTCCTCTGAATGGTGTCCTCAATGAAGTGTTAAAGTCCATCAAATTAAACAGCAAACAGCATTACATTATTTCACTTCACGACCGACATAATACAGTCATTCACATTTATTCATCATTTGTCGACGATATAAACAGCACAATCACAGATAGCATTGGCAAAATTAAAAGAAATGTAGTCGAAACGGTGGGTTAGTGAGTTACACAACATACGGCCACTAACCAAGGAGGTGAATTTACAAGAACAAACTACACGAAAATACCGGTGACTAAACTCATACGATATATCCTGCAATCCCAGCCATGCTAATCATCAACGAATAAAATCGTGGAAGCCGATTCTCAGAAATGCATTTCAGAAAAGAAATTCTTGCAAAATTACCGAATCGTAGGCAGAACACTTACACGCTACACCTGCACCAACCTCTTGAAATGGAAAGGGTGAAACCACATCGGTCGTGTATGTGACATAGTAGTGAAAGGTGAAATTCATCAAGTCAACATGAAACTCTTGCACAAAATAAACACTTAAAACAACAAACTCACCTCCATGGACTGACTCCATGTGTCTCTTCAAACTGCCAGCTGTAGTGGAATCTTTTCCACATACGTCACATTGGTATCTTTTACCTAATCATGGATATGAAATACGAAAAGGGGAAAAGTTAGTATAGTCACTGGGAGTCTGTTGAGTTAACTGAGAGGAGTATGGTTTTGTTATGATAATCCCTTCAGTAATAATAAAACTGGTAAGACGCCTATAGGAATCACATCCTATTCCACTACACATTAAATTATTTACAGCGATTTGAGTGGTCGGTGTAACAGAAAGATTGTTCCGAAATTCCATCCTGAACAATCGAATGACAACATATGTCGGTGTTCTGAAGTTGGAATATCATACGTCGAAATGACCCTTACCATTTCTCTTTTCCCTGTTCAAACTCAAATTTTAATGCATCTGTTTGTGGTTGTCCAATACATTGATAATCTATTGCTTGACGATGTGATCTTGTTGGCGTGAATGTGGGCTATTCTGATCTTGGATTATCTGGTGAGACTGTCGGTGCGTGTTTCTTGTGGACACAGTTCTCGACCTCACCTTAGTGGCAACATTCTGCTTCATTTTAAGGTACTTCTTACGCTTGAATTTCGGTCAACTCATTTCGTTCTACAGCACTTGTTTTCTACTTAGAAAATTATCTTCACTGCATAGCTGCTTATCACCATTGTTCAGGTAATTTTCAGTTCTTGATGTTATCGTTGTTGAGTGGAACCAAACACACATTTAACCAAGAATAATCATGTTTTCGCTGTCTTTGGAGTGCTCGGTGACTTATTAGTCACGATTCATCTTCACATTAATCACAGTTCTGTAGATTTTATACGATTGAACTATAACGAAGACATGGATTCTATTCACATAAATAATTGACTACAATATTAATAACAATTTCTATGATCCAGTTACGTATCCTATTGAACAAAATATGAAGAAAAGAATTATTCTAAACTGCTTTGAAAACCTCGGGAATAGGAGAACATGTGTACTCAAACCAATAACTAGTTAAAAGGACCATCAAGGTCAAGCTGAAAGCCTTTGAAGGAACCATAGACAGACTACAATTCAAGTTCAACACTCAAAAAGGGAAGTACGAAACTACAAAGGACACCTTCACTGGAGCTAAGTTGTAGTAGATAATCATTCAAGAAAGTTTTGTGGGAAAACTGCAAGTCTCTGAAAGTGATAACTAAGAAAACATCTTAAGCTATTTTTGAAAGAAAGAGGAGGCAAGACAAAGAATGACTCTCAACGGATACCTGCAAGCTAATCGTGGAGAGGACAATAGTGAAAGAGGAGTTGACTGAATACAAAGATGGACAACAGGAGGAGTTGAGTTTAATGTACACTGCATTGAATAAAGAAGTGAAGAAGAGTTCGAGGAAAGACAAAAGACAATTCTACGACACACCGGAAGGCAACTGAAGCAGAACAGGCAGGCCGCAGGCAGAAGACACCTCAGAATATTATATCAGATAACCAAGTCTACCGCCATCCGGGAAGAAACCGACCAAGATGACGACGACTAAAAAAGATGTTCAATGCGACTCCATTACCAGGGAGAAGAAAAAAACACACAGTGGGCTGATTACTTTAAAGGACTCTTGAATTGACCAGCACCTGCAAATCGCCCGAAAACACCACTAACACCAACAGACGCACGGAACTGCCTACCAGTGCACACCAATCCTCCGACAAAAGCAGAAGTTTTAAATGTGACGAAGTTACTGAAGTCCAGGCACAGGTGAGGCGATTTTGAGTCCTTCGTATCATTATTTTTTTTGAAAAGAGTGAAATACGAATAATAGAATTTTCGCTGTTCTTGGAGCGTTGTGTGACTGTGTGCGTCCCAAAGGATTTTATTCACGCATAAAGAAGGACGCAGAAATAGGTTTCCTGAGTTCCGAACACGAGTCCGTTTGGGTAGCTTTAGTTATCAATTTTCATACTGAGAAAATATGATTGACAGACGCTCAATGAAGATATCTACGGATCATGTTGTGAACGAGGAGAATGTGGATGAGCATTCAGGAAGGCGACATGTCCTATGAGAACGATGACAATGAAGAATGACAAATACGATGAAGTAGTCGATAGTGAGCTAGATGATGGAGAGATAGATGATGTTCACGTTAACGGAGGCGATGGTCAAGAGGAATACGTTAACTACGATAGTGATGACGACGAGAAAGAGGAGGCAGATGACAAGACAACTCAAATTTCTACGGAAACTAAAAATGCTAAACTTAATCCTACTCTTCTAAAACCAGCCTCCCAACATAAGAGTGAAGAAATTACTCCAAAAGTTCCCACTAACTTGACAGAAAGAGTGACTGCAGAGAACAAAACTCAGGGTGACAAGCACAATAACACTGAGGCAGGATATGTGACCATAATGAACGGTACTCATAACTTGGATAGTTTAAGTTTGAAGAAACGGCTAAAGTTTGTAAAACTAAGGTTCCAAATAAAGCCAATCGAGGTGATACCTAAGGGCAAACCAGAAAGTGATAGATCAACTTCGAATCTGTTTGTTGGTAAGGTCACCAAATCCAAGACTATTTAGCAACTGAAAGGTCGCCTGCGTATTGGTTTTCAGCTTGTCTTCCTCAAATTGCTTGACAAAACACCTATTATCACCAACGAGATTACTTTATTCTCTTCCCAAAATATCGCAAAAAGATGTGCGAAATTGTCAGATAAATCGAATATTCCCATAATTAATTCAGAACAAAATATTTGGAGCGAACAATTGTTTTCAATAAATTCTTCTTCAGGCTCTACATTTATAAATCCATTAATTTAAGCATACAATAGCCATAAAGGCAGATTAGAATCATATCAGAAGGTGTATTGTGGAACAAATATAAGATGGGATGGAACAATAGTCATACAGTTTTTTAATATGCATGGTCAATGAGAACATGGGACAAAATCAGATGAAGTAATTTAATTTAATGATGTGTGTATATATATAGATATAGTCAACAGAAACACAGGTTTCGAGAGTGTGTGTAATCAGGGTGTGTGAGACAATATGAAAATAGACCAACGAATGGGGCGGACTAGACATAAGTTCAAGGTTGAAAATAACGACAATAAGAATGATTGTAAAATAATAACGATGATATGGTGTAAAATTACATGCACTATTGGTGAATGATTGTCAAATAATAATAATGAATATAATGAAGTGGAATGAATAGGATTCTTTTTGTAAATACGATAGCAAGGTAATAAAATCATAAGAAAGGTCATGAAATCATAAAAGTCGAAAATGAACGATTGTCAATGAAACAGAGGAATAGAAGAAGAAGAAGAAAAGAAAAGAAAATTGTGAAAGGAATTTATAGTGGAGGATTTGTTGGCTTTATTGTAGGCCAAGGTAAACGTAATGGTTGAACATACTTCTTCTGTATGCAAAGAGATGGTCTTCTGGTATTAATTGCCACCGCTTCAGCTACTGATAGAAGACGCAGTCGAGCTCCTCTAGATAAATTACTAGGAACGCGGTAAATAACTGAGAACGCCTGGTCAAGTTTTATCTGGTGTCCAGTATCTACCAGGTGGGCTAAGACTGC
>OX235279.1:14738379-14770379 GCA_944472155.2 Trichobilharzia szidati
TACCGATTTTGTCCACTTCAATGTGTATTGATCAGTTTACTTGTTCGAGTGTACATCGGCCGTATGCAACGTCAAGTCTGAAAACATATTCTGGAACACACTGTCCAGCTTGGTTAGCTGGTTAGAGGAGAAAAGAAGAATACTAGCAACTCCATCCTAGAACACCTTGTCAACTCTGTACATCTAGTAGCCTGCACTTGTATGAATGCTTCACAGTGTTATACAGAGTCTGTCAGTATTGTAAGAAATGACTTTGAATACGCCATCTGTACATAGCTGAATCATTGGCTATTCGGGATGTGAAACCGGACCTGTACATTCAAAAGCACCACATCCATCCCTCCAGGCTACCGTGGCCAAAGAAACGTTCTCAGTATAATTTCGCCTCCTTTTTATTATGTAAGTTTACTACTATTAGTATTCTCATCATCCTTATATTATCATCCACCTACTACTGTTTGTTAATAACATTGCGTTTTCATACAGATTTTATAAAAGAACACTTTATCGTCTTTCCACTAGCTAGCGGCGGTCAAACGAAAACATGGCACCAGTCAATGAAATCCACAACAGTTAGCCTAAGCCACGTAGGGAGGTGTAGACTTCCTGGTTGGGGTCCTCGGGACGGTAGAAACCAATGGTTGGAAACTATCGGTGACACGGCTCAAAATCGTTTTCAATGGCTAGCGCATATGCATCCACTCCTTGTGACTTATGATTTCCAATGGAACTGTTTTGTTCTCCGTTATTACTATTCCTTTGTCTCACACCTCTGTTTACTGTCTATATTTTGCATTTCTCCTACTTTCTTCTCTTGCTCTGTGTGCTACATGGAGGGAGTGTGGCGACTTGAACTGTCGCACATATGTGCAAAGTTCTATGTCGAAAACCGACCGACCGACCACTAGTTCCTGTCCATTCTACACGAGCTTATTGATTAGTCATTTTGTCACACTTATTGCGTCATGCCAACTTCTACCCTCTTTTTTAATTCTTAATTAGTCACCCCATGTAGAATACACCTTACATTACCTAATACATGTTTTCAGGGTCGAATTTTTACCGGTATCTAACTCGTCTTATGAATTCTTGATTCAATATAATTATTAATACGCTTGTACAGCAGCTGCTAATGAAAACGAATCGTCGAAAAGGGGTAGAATTTTCTCCGCTGTTTACGTCTTCCCTTTTCTGATGACTTAATCAATATTTGAGAATATTTTCGTTGGGTGATTACGAATTGCTTATTTCTCATAATAATAAACAAATAGGTGGCTGTTTTTGTTCTTGATTCATTTCCTTTCTACATACACTTAGTCAATTGAAATCCTTTCAAATAATTATTCAAACAATTTCTAATCTTTTTGATAGTATTATCATTCTGTGGTGAGAGCTGGCTGTTAGCCAAAGTTGGTTGGTAGACAGTAATTGACGTCAATGTTTACGTTCCCAATATTGGTGCTGAGAAAATGAGAACAAAGGCTTTATGTAGGCGGATACAGTCAGCATATGGATGATCTGACACAGCCACAAAGAGATGCAAGGTTAACTTTCTGTGAGAAACAACCAGTCAAAAGACCGTATTTTCTACTAACATTAATCTACAGTAATGTACATTAAAATCTATAAATATGTGTTGATTTCCTTAATAAACGATCTGTTGCCTGGCCCTTGTCTTCTGTTGTTACAATTCTACTGCTGTTATCACGCATTCTCTTTCACATGAGTTTGTTATTGTAGTTTTGTAAAAACGTGGTAAACATGCCATAATTCCTTGTTAGAATGGCTACCAGACTACTGTAACAATGTGAAGCATTACACCTCTGGGTATATTATACATGGATTGATGGATATTTTCTGGAAATTTTATAGTGTGGTGGATTTCATCATTAGCTGACATTAGTTGGAGAACGATTGGGAAACCAGCTGGGAGTACTGTAGAGACAGCTGTTTCATCAGTCTACTTTGGGACTCCTCAGCAATACCCACCCACCTACCACGAAGTTTCGAACTCAGGACCTTCTGGTTACAAGGTGTAAGGAATGAAGAGATTCAAACTAGACTGACGAAACAGCTGGCTGTCCAGTACTCATAGATGGTTTTTCAATCGCTCTCTAACCGATGTTAGCTAATGATGAATTCCTCGAACTAATCGAATTAAAAATCCCTACATACCAATACTTGAAAATTGTAGTCTGTCTGATCACATTTCCATATACGACGAGAAGTCTTCCTTCCATAATATACTCAGTCATTCAGAAAATCCTCACCGAGGATTGAAGGACATACACCCTGTTGACTACATATCGTCTGGTACTTTTGATAGAAGCGTATTTGTAGTACATTGTATTAGAATTGTCTGAGTAAATTGACAGCATTCCTAAACTTTGATTATTTTTGTCGTGTCTAAAATTTTGTCATCAAAGAATTCTGAATTCAGTACACTTACCACACAAATATCTTCTTGGTACGACGAAAGCTCCGATTACTTTCAGTTACGAATTCATTGGCCAAAGTGGACACCCTCCTCGTCTTCTTCGCATCGATGAATATAAACTAGCCATCAAAAGATGTGATATACACTCGCTCACTCACATCACTCCATACAGACAACCACGAACATCAATTCGACTGGGACAACCAGCGTTCAAATATTAGACACAGGAATTACCAAGAACGTCGAAGAATTTTTGGAAGCCTGGTATTCCATTGAATCAGCAGCTAACATTAGGCACATTAACATAGATGAAATTTACCAATCCATGGGAGGAAAATAACATGCATAAAAAGTCAGACTTCAGGTCAAGGAAACAATCAATACCGATACAAGTAGACTAAAGGATATGAAAACAGTCAAAAACAACCAATCCTGTTCACTATCCCCAGGAAGGATGACTAATAAACTTTTGGAGAAATTTAAAAGCTCACTTCGAATTGAAGTATGCGCTGAAGATGTTGCCCAGTAGTAAGGTAATGAAAGCTTTGCAAATAAACCATCCGGCTAGCTCAGAGAACACAACTACATCAAAATCATCCACTTGAGCTACAAATCTTCTCCATCATATCTAGTCATGAATTCCTCAAGCCTATGGGAATAGTTACACTGAGATTATATGGACTGCCAAAGGTGTACATTTTACCAAAGTGTTTACCATTTCCGCCAGTGGTATATTCATTTAATTCCCCGTGTCAAGCGACAGCTAAATGGTTAGAAGAACTCCTACAGTCTTTGCATAACGACCGAAAATACCCATTAAGTCATGACGAAAAATAAAAGACGATTCAGGTATGCAAATTTTTTTTATTGACGAAATCATCTCATCAGAGGCTGTACACAGTCGTATTTATATTTACCAAAAATGTATAGTAGTTCATGTCGGAATCAGAGATGAAGTCGGAATTCCATTTACTTTTGGTTGTTTTTCTAAAGAGGAGATCTAACGGCTTCCTTCAAAGATCGATCTACAAGAATTCAACAGGAAATGGTCAATACACGAATTTTCATATTTCGACCCCTTTGAGAAGAAAGAGAAATCTGATCCACTCCTTATCCTCAAGAATAAGAAGGATATGTAGCAATGATACAATCAATGGGGAACAGGAGCGACTCAGACAAGTCCACATGGAAATTGGATATTCCTCAAGATTCATTGAGAAAGGCATAAAAGTAAAGCAAGAGCCTGAAAGAATCCAGACAGTGCTGAAGAATGTTAAATTTAAAAGTGATACCGCACCTGAGATTTTGAAGAACCACCTATCGAGATCCCTGAGGTAAGCCTTCTTTGCAGCTGAGTTAAGGATCAATATTTTACAGCCGACAAATGATCAATGGGTGTCTAAAGGATGAATTGCCTCTTCGGGCCACCTCAATGTGTGTTTATAAATTCACCCGTTCCTGTGGAATTAGTTATATTGGCCATTTAAAACGCACACTTTCCAAACGCATCTCTGAACATTATCCGGAAAGACAATTACTAGCTCAATTCTCGAGCACTTCGTGAACTCAAGCCACACAGTTCCACCAGAGTCGTCTTTCAAGATTATCTACAAGGTGAAGTTAAATGGTACAAAGGGCGTCATGTTTCGGCACCTGTGTACGGCGAAGGTGTTGGCAATTCGTTAATACAACCCCGAACTCTTTATACAGAAAAGTTTGTCCAGTCTTTTATTCGACCATGGTCTTGACCTATTCACTAGTCGTTCTCTGTAAAAGAGTATTAATTTTACTTCTAGTTTGCTTTTACTTTAATAATGAATTCACTATTATCATTCTCATATGTTCCTTTTATACATTTTCACACTTGTTAAATCAACATTCAACTACCACCTTTCTCCCTCACTCAATAACATTGTCAACCTTATAAAATTTCTAACGCTTTCTTCCTTTCTATCGTTAAGTACTACGGAATTTTTAAATATTATTCTCACTACTAAAGCCACTTCCGAGTAATTGTATCACTTATGTCACCCCCTACCCTATTACTCATTATTGAACTACAATACATTTTTGATAAATATCAACACGACTGTACAGCCTCTAATAAGATGATTTCGTCAATAAGGAAAACATTTTCTTCGTTGAATTTGTTTTCTTATTTTCTTCATGAATGAAATTTAAATACTTAAGGAACACATCCACTTATCGTTGGATGACTGATTCCGAAGCACAGTTTACGTTAAACCAAACTAGCAATCAATTCGCTTTTAGAAGCAAAGACAATTATATCGTCAACAGTATCATACTGAGATCATCTCGTATACGTTTCCATAAAGTGTTACATTGATTGACTTATATGATAGAACTAATCATAAGCGTAACAATCGAATCGAAAAGTTGCTTTCGAATCCTTCAGCTTTAAATGTGAATGTTTCATGAAGTACCACGTTTGCGAATTGAGATAAAATTTAATTATCTACATAAAATTCCTCTCATAACCCATCATTTTCGAGTAAAATTAGTAAAAGATGAAGTCTCGAAAGGTATAATGAATTAACAACTTTATCTGGGTTGTTCAATTCCAAAAATGCTCCTGTGAAGCTAGTTACATTCCTAAACAGCATTCACCATAATTAAGTAAGCGACAAAACATGATTTATTTGTAGTCTTCTGGACAGTGAGCATAAAGTTGATGTTAAAATAAAACATTTAAGGTTATTTATTGAATTCCTACCAATATTAATTTCGATTTATGAGTTCATCCTCTACAACTGTAGAAGTCAGACTTCTGTATTCAGAAGTAATTCGTGCAATCAGTTTCCTTACCTTTGTTAATCGATGGGAAAATTACAAATTGAATTAAATAATTAATATGACCCATGGTACAAGAGACGTGGCTTTCGTGGCCCAAGTGGTGGATAACGCTTTGGCGTTTGAAACTATGGTCACTGGGTTCGAGCCTTGGTGAGAACATTATCGTCATCACTCACCGCGGAATGCAGGTACAACCCGATAGCTGACGAGTCCCACATAGGACTGGATTCCACTGCTAGTCACCATCCATCGATTAACTTCTTTTCATCGCTACACAAAATACAAACAACTGACAGTTTCACTCTTCATCTAAGTCTTTTAATAGTTTTCATTGTGTAAATTGTCAATGAGTGTCCAGTGTGTGTGTGTGTGTATGTGTATGTGCCATTTTTGACAGTGAGATTGAATGTTTAACGTAGGATTTTGCACAAAAGTGCAACATTTTGAGTTACCATGTGCGAACACACATACACTACATACGCATAGCACACATACACACACAGGAACAAAGACTTCAAAACGGAACTACAATGAAGAGAAATGTACGGAATTACTGAAGTATCGCTATGTAGGGATTTGATTGATTAGTTATAGAATTTCATCCTGACCTGACATCGGTTGGAGAAGCATTGGAAAATCGGCTGGAAGTACTGAACAGCCAGCTGTTTCCTCCTAGTTCTTGAGACTGCTCAGCGGCACTCACCCACTGACAGAGTTCGAACCCAGGACGAGCTAGCTCATAGATTATTAAGCCACTGGGAACCGATACAATGGCCAGTTCATGAATTCTAACTTCGACTAATTCATGACATAGCACGACAATTAGCCAACGTCATCGGTGGCAAATATTTGTCCGCACACCTGACACCTGCTGCACAATAGTGGTCACGGCTTCTCTTCACTAGAAACCTAGGTAACTACCTATCCGAATAGAGCCATTCGCTAGTGAGCATCTCATTGCTTTTCAAGCATAATTACATAGAGGAACATGACGCCTTAATTAATGCATCTAGGAGATTACCAAAAAGTGAACATACATGTGAACATATTAAGAACAGGTTTCAACCATATCACTAACAAACTCAAACCACCATTGGTTCCCAGAGTCTGTGATAACTTCAACCAGGTAGACAGTCTACACCTCATTATGTATGTGGTGACTGACTCAGCGAAACAGTCAAAGACTTCACGGACTGATTCTATGCTTTGATTTGACCACCACTAACTTCTTTCCAATTCAATCAATTCTATGTCAGTTAACATTACGGCTAAGTTAAACTTTAAACACCACTAACTACCAATCAGCGAACGACGTCGAATGGTCCAATGAGGTTCATGAACGTGAGTTCAGTGTTGTATAGTGCTTGATTCGTTTCAAATGTGTGCGCTAACGAAGTTACGCTTGCAGTTCGAGGAGGATAATATTTTGAAGTATTGTCTGAATTTGGGGTTGCTTAGGAAGGAGAGGATTTGTTCATGTAGTGGTGTGATGAGTTTGAAAACCTTTAGCAGGTCGATTGATGGATATGTATATCGTCGTGCAATTTGTTTGAGACGAGTTAGTATTAGAGAGGGTAAGCTGATAATTTTAATATTTCGTAGGAACATTTTTTGCTAGGTCGCATCTCTCCTTAACGCAGATTTTGTATATTTGCAACTACAAGGTTTTAAAACAGCCTCTGAGTGCCGCGGCTGCTGAAACCGCAAATAGCCTCGTCTCAACAGTTCAGTGGTACCAGCACTGCAGAGACATCGCATCATGGAAAATGGAAAGAATTAATTCGTTGTTGGGCGGAGAAGGCATCGCTGTGCACGTGGACGAAACTGTGTTACTGAAGAAAAAAATATAACCGTGGTCGTCAGCGAGCCAACAATGTTTAGTTGATTGGTTTATATTTTAAATTTTACTTCTAAATTCTCTTCGAAGTAATTATATCAATTATTTCACCCCGCCCCCCTATTACTCAATAATAGACCACTATACAGTTTTGGTAAGTATAAATACGACTTTACAGCCAGACTGTGAAGATGATTTCGTCGATAAAGAAAATTTTCGTCGCTGAATTTGTCTTTTATTTTCTTTATGACTCAATGGCTGTTTTCGGTGATTTCAAAAGTTGTCAACTTGATATTAACTGTTATTCACTATATCCGATCAAAATGTCTTTCCTAAAAATATGAGTCAACAGACAGATGATAAAAAAACTTTTCGGTTATTGAAAATAAATTGAATTTTTACAATTTTCAAGTGTTGGTTTGCAGAGATTTGATTGGTTTACCGGACTGTTCACTAGCTGACATCAGTTAGAGGGCCACTGTTAAAAACAAGCTGGGAGTACTGGAGAGCTAGCCGTCTTTTCCTAGTGCTTGGAACTCCTCACCAGTAGTCAATCAACCGGGTTTTGAATCTAGGACCTACAGGTAACAAGGTAAGAAGCTTGTAGGTGGCTCAGCCCTTGGGACCCGATCCAGTGGCCCGGCTATAAATTCCAACTTCTGTTAATTCGTGATATATATATATTTAACGCGACCTCCACTAGTGTCAATGGCGAGTGACCATCATCTTGCCTGATTTGGTGGAATATTGGATCGGTTACCAGTGGCTGAATGGTCTATGCGGTATTTTCGAAGCCGAAAGGTCCTGGATTCGGAACATATCGGCTGTGTACTGGTGTTAAAAATATCCTGTTGTGGAGGGAAATCCTTTTTGTAAACGATGTGACGACTTTAAATGAAATCTCTTCTATGACTACATGAACAGAAGCAATACTATACCTCAGAATTGATCTATTGACTGTTCTGTATTCCTGTTTCAAATCAATCATGCTGATTAGTGTTCATGAGTGTGTGTCTAGAATTATCGATTTATTCCCAAATGACTTTACATCACTTAACCAATTCGTTGTTAACTGACACTCTCGATTACTCTGAGACTTCGATTACTCTTTGTTACTAACTTCCAATAAATAATCTCTCATCTTTGTTATCAATTAACACTGTACATCACAAATAAGCCTCCCACGATTTCCCACAGTAGAAGAAGAGATCACTCTTTTGAGGAAGACACTACTTGAGAATGCCTATCCACCACACAATATATATATATATATATTCAGATTAAAAATGGTTAGAGTGAACATTTATCGTTTTCAATAAATTCTTCTTCAGGCTGTACAATTATAAATCAAAGCATACAATAGCCAGCCAGTAAAGGTAAATTAGAATCATATCAGAAAGTGTATTGTGGAACAAGTATAAGATGGAATGGAACAATAGTCAGTTAGTTTTATTTTAATATGCATGGTCAATGAGAACATGGGACAAGATGAGATGAAGTAATTTAATTTAATGACGTGTGTGTTTATATTTAAATATAGTCAACAGAAAATACAGGTTTCGAGAGTGAGTGTAATCAGGATGTCTGAGAGACAACATGAAAATAAACCAAGGAATGGGGCGGTCTAGACATAAGTTCAAGGTTGAAAATAAAGACAATGAGAATGAATGTAAAATAATAACGATGATATGGTGTAAAATTACAAGTACTATTGGTGAGTGACTGTCAAATAAGAATAATAATGAATATAAGGAAGTGGAAGTTTTACACAGCACTCACGTGTGCACACCTCTATGTTGACAAGTCAATCAGTCATTGCATCGACTAACCTATGTCATTCACCAGTAATATTTCCACAAACAGCACGTAACTGGTCGTAAGTTAACTTGTAGAAAAATATCTCAGGGACGTCTTCCAAAAGAATGGACATCCGCAAAAATTTCATGCAAACACATCTACCCCCAAACCGGACGATCAAACAAATCAAAGACCACCACGGAAAACACAAAGAAAATCACCGTACGATATGTATAAAGAAGGTCTCAGAAACCACTGCGCGACTCTTCAAATACCTTTAGGAATCGATGTCGCACAAAAACCAATAAAACCACTAAAACACAAAATAATCGAGCAAAGAATATTCTTTTCGATAAATTCCTCTTCCAGGCTCTACAATTATATATGCATGTTTATATACACAGAATATTTTAAATTAGTAGTTATTAACAATATTAGCGTTTTTTTAAATAATATCGATTTGTAAAGTAAGATCACAATGGAATTACAGTTCATTAAAGATGCTTAAATTATAATAATAATAATAATAAAGATATAACAGCGAATAGAATATCAACTAAAATTAGGGAAATTCCACATAAATTCTGGATTATTCAAACCTGGATGGCCAAGGTATTGATAATGACTGAACTAACTTCTTTTGGGTGCATAAATTAGGCTTATTAATATGACTCCACACAGCCTCAGCAATATTTAGAAGTCGAACTCTTAAAGCGAAATTGAGATTCGTAGGTATGCGGTAAATGACCCTGAAAGCATGATTAACGTCAATCTTGTGTTCTGTCTCCGCAAGATGCGCCAGAATAGCGCTGCGAATAGATTTTGTTTGACCTTTGCTTAACCAGGCAGGGTGATGTTCAGAAATTCGACGGGAAACACGCCTAATTGTACGGCCTATGTAATTGGCTCCAAATGAGCAGTTAAATTGGTAAATACACATGGAAGAGACGAAATTAGGCACTTTGTCTTTTATTCCCGAACGCAGAAGAGGAGTAGTTTTAAAGATACAGCGTAACTGAGCAGCAAGCGATGCCCTTTTTACAGCATTTCTGAGGCGATGTGTCAGTATCTCACTTGTGTTTTCTCCTAGGAACTGCATCTGTAAGAACAAGGCTTTCTTTGGAACTGTTTGTAACTTGAACTGTTTTGGTTTTAGATTCATATTCTTATCAATAAATTTTTCGGGATAACCATTCTCACTTAGCAACCGTTGAATATTGTTAAGCTCCTCGTCAAGACATCCATCCGAGCAAATCTCTCTTGCTCTGTGGACCAAGCACTTAATTAGATTGCGTTTGTATTTCAAGGGCACAAAGCTGAGAAAATGTGTGTACTTTCCCGTTGATGTAGGTTTTCTATATACACTTCTTCTAATTGTGCCGTCCTCTTTTCTGGTCATGAGGACGTCTAAAAATGAAATACTAGAGTCTTTTTCTTTCTCGATAGTGAAATTTGTTGCAGGATGTACCTCATTAAATTTATCCAGGATGTTCTTTGCCTCCTTTTCGTTCTTCATAATCAAAAAAGTATCATCCATGTATCGACAATAAAATTCGAGTTCATTAATAACATCTTTCAAAGGCCCATTTTCTAGTTTCGCCAGGAAAATGTCCGCTAGAATGGGTCCTAGTGGCGACCCCATTGCCACACCGTCGATTTGTCTATACATTTCCTTATTAAATAAAAAGTGGACATTCATTGTACATTTCAAGAGAAGCTCCTCCATGAAAGATATAGGAATGCCAACCTCGATGTTTCGTCTTTTAAGTTCTTCACATATAAAGTCCACTGTTTCCATGAGAGGTACATAAAGAGGTGAATAAAGAAGATACGTCAAATGATATCATGAATTTATTATCAACATTAAAATCTCTTATCCTTTCAACGAATCCAAATGTATCCTTTACACTATGTTTCACCAACTCAGTATGAAGGGGCTGTAAGAGTTCAACTAACCATTTGGCTACCGGATGGTATGGTGAATTTAGCATATCTAATACTGGTCGTAGCGGTACACCATTTTTGTGCACTTTAGGCGAGCCATATAGTCTTGGTGTGAACGTTCCAGTGACGTGTACTGACTCTGCGAGATGAAGCCTTGTTGTTTCAGTCTTTTCAGTGTTTCCGCCAAGATTGACGTCAATCATGCTTTCAGGGTAATTTACCGCATACCTACGAATCTCAATTTCGCTTTAAGAGTTCGACTTCTAAATATTGCTGAGGCTGTGTGGAGTCATATTAATAAGCCTAATTTATGCACCCAAAAGAAGTTAGTTCAGTCATTATCAATACCTTGGCCATCCAGGTTTGAATAATCCAGAATTTATGTGGAATTTCCCTAATTTTAGTTGATATTCTATTCGCTGTTATATCTTTATTATTATTATTATTATAATTTAAGCATCTTTAATGAACTGTAATTCCATTGTGATCTTACTTTACAAATCGATATTATTTAAAAAAACGCTAATATTGTTAATAACTACTAATTTAAAATATTCTGTGTATATAAACATGCATATATAATTGTAGAGCCTGGAAGAGGAATTTATCGAAAAGAATATTCTTTGCTCGATTATTTTGTGTTTTTTATAGATGTCTGAATGAATATTTTTGCAGTATTAAAATCACTAAACTCAACTCTGTGTCAACCAAAAGACTCAAAAAGAAAAGAAGATATAGTCAACACCATCTACAAAATAAATTGTGACGATTGTGAAAAAGTCTATATTGGCCAAAGTGGACACCCTCTTCGTCTTCTTCGCATCGATGAATATAAACTAGCCATCAAAAGATGTGATATCCACTCGCTCACTCACATCACTGCATACAGACAACCACGAGCATCAGCTCGACTGGGACAACTTTTAAGTATTAGACAGAGGAAGCACCAAGAATGACAGGGAATTTCTGGAAGCCTGATATTCCACTGAATCAGCGACCAACAGCTGCATTAACATAGATGAAATTTACCAATCCATGAGACGAAAATCACATGCATAAAAAGTCAAGATTCAGGTCAAGGAAACAATCAATACCGATACAAGTAGACTAGAGGATGTGAAAACAGACAAAAACAAGCAACCACGTTCACTGTCCCCAGAAGTGATGACTAATAAACTCGTGAAGAAATATAAAACCTCACTCCGAATTGAAGTATGCGCTGAAGATGTTGCCCAGTAGTAAGGCAATAAAAGCTTCGCGAGTAAACGTATCCAGCTCAGAGAACAAAACCCTGTCAAAATACTATTCGCACACTGAAAGGTCAGGCTTTATTGTTCTAGGAAAAATGTCAATGAGCAGAAGCCACAGCGATTTATTATTATGTAGTTGTTATTTGTGAAGGGAATCACATACTGTAATCCGCTTTTGACGTTTATATTTTGGTGAAACTGTTTAGTAAATGGTAACGACTATGACGACGACAGACTAAGAATGGCGAAATTGACGCAATATATCATAAGAAATACTTCTCAGGTGCTAGAAAACAGTTTATTTAAGTAGTGAAAAAGTAGCACGATTGCGTAGAAAGATGAAACAGAATATCCTTGAAATTGTCAGCATTTACTTTCTTCTTTCAACTGCATGCTTTCTATGATTTCACATCCTTCTTTGGTTTCCCTGAAGAGTAGAAACAATTTAAGACAGAGGTGAAAGAGTAAAAATGTGACCTGTACAGTGATTTCAATTTAAATAAGACAACTGATGGTTTTTATTCACATTGTATTACATAATAAAAGTGATCACAGTTATGAATCCTTCCCGTGACCAAATTGTAAACCTTCACCACTCAACATTACCTAAACAGTTCTATAACTGATTTATCTACTTGTAACACGCTCCTAACAACGACGATTCTGTGTGTATGTCTTACCTAAAGATCGTGAAGATATAGTTGCTATTTCATACATCGAATGAAAGACACGTTTTAGTCCACTACAACACAGATTACCACTGTGACACTTAGATGAACTGAACATCAGATAAGCGAGATAATATAAAAGAAATTTGGCTGAATTATGAATTGATGAATTTCACTCTACGTCCCTTGACATTTTCAAGTGAAGCGGAATTTGTCAAAAAGTATTAATCCCTCTCATTTACATCTATTTTTCACACACTGAGATACAAACATCCCTTGTAGGTGCATTCCCAGTCAACTAGTTGGCACACTATGAAACATGGAGTATCAAAAGATGTAGTGAATTCTCTCTAAGATGTTCTGTTTTAAACCGTTCACACAAAAGTGTGTAAATACGACTTGATGACAGTATTTTCCACTTTATGTTAGGATTTATTCTAAATTTTAAATGTAATTGCTGTCAATATCTCGCTGTTATTACTGGTCCTGTCTAGTACTGTCAACAGTTATATGATGAAAAATAATCTCGCAGACGTTTCCGTAAGGTAATCCCATGCATACCTGATTGAAATAAGCATAAGCAGAACAATCACATCAACCGGCTGTTTCCGAAATCTGCTTAAGCAACATGCTTGAAAAGAGAATCAGAGTTTGAGTATCTATCTACATAGAACTCAATCGTTTCATTTCACTTATATTTTACCATTTCCACAAAAATCTAATCGACGATGAAGCATTGAAAAGACTAATGAATTCACCAATCAGTCTCAGTTGTTCAGTTTCATACAGTGAATAAAAAATGACAGTCACACTCCCACTAAAGGCTTATACAAGGCAATTACGCAACAGTCATGGCAATCAGCAAAGATCTAAATGCCGGGAGCCGACTTCTGAAATTACTTTTAAGAAAGAAAATTCTACAGAAATTACCAAATTCCACTTCTACACAGAGAGAAACTACAGTGGTCATGTATGTGACGCAATAGTGAAACGTCGAGTGTATCAGATCAACATGAAATAATGACATAAAATAAACACACAAAACAACAAACTCACCTCCATGAACAGACTGTTTATGGGTATTCAAATAACCAGCTTGACTGAAATCTTTTCCACAAACATCACATCGATGTCTTTTACCTAATTACGAACACAAAAGTATGGTGAATGAAAACTTGCAGTGAAATACAACTTCAGTAAAAGTATTCGTTAGTCAAATACAACCAAGTGATTTCATTTTTGGTTTCGTTGACTTAACAACTCGACACACTAGAGTCTGTAAAACTGTGCTACAGATAGTATATTAACCACTACCTAGTTTACATTTGTATTGGAGTTTTAAAAATATAAGATGAACATATTGTCACCTGAAGTGAATTAACTTCATCTTACGTGAGTTCAATGGTTCCAATACAGACAAATGAACACATACATGACAAAAAATAAAAGACAAATTCAGAGAAGAAAACTTTCTTTATCAGCAAAATCTTCTTCAAAGGCTGTACAGTCTTATTTATATTTACCAAAATTGTATGGTAGTCTATTATTGAGTAATAGGGAGGGGGCGGGCTGACATAATTCATATAGTTACTCGGATGTGGCTTTAGAAGTAAAATAAATGAAATTTGTAAATTATGTTGTACTCAACAGTACGAAGGAAGAAATGGTTAGAAATTCAATAAGGTTACAATTGCTATTGAGTGAGAACAAGGGTATAACGACAGAAGACACTGGACAGGTAACAGATCGTTTATTGAGAGAATCAAGAGGTATTTAAAGATGTTTATGTGCATCATTATCAGCGGGGAAACAACCTCTTCTGATTGTTTGTCTTCTCGCTCAAGGTTATTCTGTCATCACTTTGTGGCCGTTTCTCAGAAGATAAAGTCATGTATTTGTGATCCATATTTCCACACTTTAACTCCACTGTGACTGGCTGGTGATTTTCTCAAGATTCAACTTTGTTATTGTTTTTCTCATGACCCTGATTCAGGACGTGAACATTGACGTAAATTGCTGTCTACAATTTTGGCTTGCAGACAGCTCTCACCACAAAGGTAGTTGAGTTTCAATTTAACAAGTGTGAAGAGAGTGTGAAAATGTACAAAAGGAACATATGACAGTGATAATAGTGAATTCATTATTAAAGTAAAAGCAAACTAAAATTAAAATTGTAATTTGTTTTTACAGGGAACAACTAGTGAAGAGGTCAAGATCATGGTCGAATAAGAGACTGGACAAACTTTTTCTGTATACAGAGTTTGAAGTTGTATTGACGAATTGCCACAAAACTGCCACTTTGTCATACTGCGTTGCTGAGATTTGACAGAGCAGAGGAGGGAATATAGCGAAAATGAAGTATACAAGAAGAACTGGAAGAAATAAATCAAAAGCAATAGAATATTCAAGGCAGGCGAAGGTGTAGGGCGGATGCGTTGGCAATTGGTCAATACAACGCCGAACTCTGTATACAGAAAAGTTTGTCCAGTCTCTTATTTTCCCGTGGTCTTAACGTCTTCACAAGTCGTTCCTTGTATGAAAAATTACAATTTTACTTTCAGTTTGCTTTCACTTTGATAATTAATTTACTATTATTATCCTAACATGTCCCTTTTGTACGTTTTCTCAGCCTCTTCACACTTGTTAAATCAACATTCAACTACCACCTTTCTCCCTCACTCAATAACATTGTCAACCTTATCAAATTTCTAACGCTTTCTTCCTTTCTGTCGTTAAGTACTACGGAATTTACAAGTATTATTCTCACTACTAAAGCCACTTCTGAGTAATTGTATCACTTATGCCACCCCCTACCCTATTACTCATTATTGAACTACAATACATTTTTGATAAATATCAATACGACTGTACAGCCTCTAATAAGATGATTTCGTCAATAAGGAAAACATTTTCTTCGTTGAATTTGTTTTTTGTTTTCTTCATGAATGAAATTTAAATACTTAAGGAACACATCCACTTATCGTTGGATGACTGATTCCGAAGCACAGTTTACGTTAAACCAAACTAGCAATCAATTCGCTTTTAGAAGCAAAGACAATTATATCGTCAACAGTATCATACTGAGATCATCTCGTATACGTTTCCATAAAGTGTTACATTGATTGACTTATATGATAGAACTAATCATAAGCGTAACAATCGAATCGAAAAGTTGCTTTCGAATCCTTCAGCTTTAAATGTGAATGTTTCATGAAGTACCACGTTTGCGAATTGAGATAAAATTTAATTATCTACATAAAATTCCTCTCATAACCCATCATTTTCGAGTAAAATTAGTAAAAGATGAAGTCTCGAAAGGTATAATGAATTAACAACTTTATCTGGGTTGTTCAATTCCAAAAATGCTCCTGTGAAGCTAGTTACATTCCTAAACAGCATTCACCATAATTAAGTAAGCGACAAAACATGATTTATTTGTAGTCTTCTGGACAGTGAGCATAAAGTTGATGTTAAAATAAAACATTTAAGGTTATTTATTGAATTCCTACCAATATTAATTTCGATTTATGAGTTCATCCTCTACAACTGTAGAAGTCAGACTTCTGTATTCAGAAGTAATTCGTGCAATCAGTTTCCTTACCTTTGTTAATCGATGGGAAAATTACAAATTGAATTAAATAATTAATATGACCCATGGTACAAGAGACGTGGCTTTCGTGGCCCAAGTGGTGGATAACGCTTTGGCGTTTGAAACTATGGTCACTGGGTTCGAGCCTTGGTGAGAACATTATCGTCATCACTCACCGCGGAATGCAGGTACAACCCGATAGCTGACGAGTCCCACATAGGACTGGATTCCACTGCTAGTCACCATCCATCGATTAACTTCTTTTCATCGCTACACAAAATACAAACAACTGACAGTTTCACTCTTCATCTAAGTCTTTTAATAGTTTTCATTGTGTAAATTGTCAATGAGTGTCCAGTGTGTGTGTGTGTGCATGTGTATGTGCCATTTTTGACAGTGAGATTGAATGTTTAACGTAGGATTTTGCACAAAAGTGCAACATTTTGAGTTACCATGTGCGAACACACATACACTACATACGCATAGCACACATACACACACAGGAACAAAGACTTCAAAACGGAACTACAATGAAGAGAAATGTACGGAATTACTGAAGTATCGCTATGTAGGGATTTGATTGATTAGTTATAGAATTTCATCCTGACCTGACATCGGTTGGAGAAGCATTGGAAAATCGGCTGGAAGTACTGAACAGCCAGCTGTTTCCTCCTAGTTCTTGAGACTGCTCAGCGGCACTCACCCACTGACAGAGTTCGAACCCAGGACGAGCTAGCTCATAGATTATTAAGCCACTGGGAACCGATACAATGGCCAGTTCATGAATTCTAACTTCGACTAATTCATGACATAGCACGACAATTAGCCAACGTCATCGGTGGCAAATATTTGTCCGCACACCTGACACCTGCTGCACAATAGTGGTCACGGCTTCTCTTCACTAGAAACCTAGGTAACTACCTATCCGAATAGAGCCATTCGCTAGTGAGCATCTCATTGCTTTTCAAGCATAATTACATAGAGGAACATGACGCCTTAATTAATGCATCTAGGAGATTACCAAAAAGTGAACATACATGTGAACATATTAAGAACAGGTTTCAACCATATCACTAACAAACTCAAACCACCATTGGTTCCCAGAGTCTGTGATAACTTCAACCAGGTAGACAGTCTACACCTCATTATGTATGTGGTGACTGACTCAGCGAAACAGTCAAAGACTTCACGGACTGATTCTATGCTTTGATTTGACCACCACTAACTTCTTTCCAATTCAATCAATTCTATGTCAGTTAACATTACGGCTAAGTTAAACTTTAAACACCACTAACTACCAATCAGCGAACGACGTCGAATGGTCCAATGAGGTTCATGAACGTGAGTTCAGTGTTGTATAGTGCTTGATTCGTTTCAAATGTGTGCGCTAACGAAGTTACGCTTGCAGTTCGAGGAGGATAATATTTTGAAGTATTGTCTGAATTTGGGGTTGCTTAGGAAGGAGAGGATTTGTTCATGTAGTGGTGTGATGAGTTTGAAAACCTTTAGCAGGTCGATTGATGGATATGTATATCGTCGTGCAATTTGTTTGAGACGAGTTAGTATTAGAGAGGGTAAGCTGATAATTTTAATATTTTGTAGGAACATTTTTTGCTAGGTCGCATCTCTCCTTAACGCAGATTTTGTATATTTGCAACTACAAGGTTTTAAAACAGCCTCTGAGTGCCGCGGCTGCTGAAACCGCAAATAGCCTCGTCTCAACAGTTCAGTGGTACCAGCACTGCAGAGACATCGCATCATGGAAAATGGAAAGAATTAATTCGTTGTTGGGCGGAGAAGGCATCGCTGTGCACGTGGACGAAACTGTGTTACTGAAGAAAAAAATATAACCGTGGTCGTCAGCGAGCCAACAATGTTTAGTTGATTGGTTTATATTTTAAATTTTACTTCTAAATTCTCTTCGAAGTAATTATATCAATTATTTCACCCCGCCCCCCTATTACTCAATAATAGACCACTATACAGTTTTGGTAAGTATAAATACGACTTTACAGCCAGACTGTGAAGATAATTTCGTCGATAAAGAAAATTTTCGTCGCTGAATTTGTCTTTTATTTTCTTTATGACTCAATGGCTGTTTTCGGTGATTTCAAAAGTTGTCAACTTGATATTAACTGTTATTCACTATATCCGATCAAAATGTCTTTCCTAAAAATATGAGTCAACAGACAGATGATAAAAAAACTTTTCGGTTATTGAAAATAAATTGAATTTTTACAATTTTCAAGTGTTGGTTTGCAGAGATTTGATTGGTTTACCGGACTGTTCACTAGCTGACATCAGTTAGAGGGCCACTGTTAAAAACAAGCTGGGAGTACTGGAGAGCTAGCCGTCTTTTCCTAGTGCTTGGAACTCCTCACCAGTAGTCAATCAACCGGGTTTTGAATCTAGGACCTACAGGTAACAAGGTAAGAAGCTTGTAGGTGGCTCAGCCCTTGGGACCCGATCCAGTGGCCCGGCTATAAATTCCAACTTCTGTTAATTCGTGATATATATATATATATTTAACGCGACCTCCACTAGTGTCAATGGCGAGTGACCATCATCTTGCCTGATTTGGTGGAATATTGGATCGGTTACCAGTGGCTGAATGGTCTATGCGGTATTTTCGAAGCCGAAAGGTCCTGGATTCGGAACATGTCGGCTGTGTACTGGTGTTAAAAATATCCTGTTGTGGAGGGAAATCCTTTTTGTAAACGATGTGACGACTTTAAATGAAATCTTTTCTATGACAACATGAACAGAAGCAATACTATACCTCAGAATTGATCTATTGACTGTTCTGTATTCCTGTTTCAAATCAATCATGCTGATTAGTGTTCATGAGTGTGTGTCTAGAATTATCGATTTATTCCCAAATGACTTTACATCACTTAACCAATTCGTTGTTAACTGACACTCTCGATTACTCTGAGACTTCGATTACTCTTTGTTACTAACTTCCAATAAATAATCTCTCATCTTTGTTATCAATTAACACTGTACATCACAAATAAGCCTCCCACGATTTCCCACAGTAGAAGAAGAGATCACTCTTTTGAGGAAGACACTACTTGAGAATGCCTATCCACCACACAATATATATATATAAATTCAGATTAAAAATGGTTAGAGTGAACATTTATCGTTTTCAATAAATTCTTCTTCAGGCTGTACAATTATAAATCAAAGCATACAATAGCCAGCCAGTAAAGGTAAATTAGAATCATATCAGAAAGTGTATTGTGGAACAAGTATAAGATGGAATGGAACAATAGTCAGTTAGTTTTATTTTAATATGCATGGTCAATGAGAACATGGGACAAGATGAGATGAAGTAATTTAATTTAATGACGTGTGTGTTTATATTTAAATATAGTCAACAGAAAATACAGGTTTCGAGAGTGAGTGTAATCAGGATGTCTGAGAGACAACATGAAAATAAACCAAGGAATGGGGCGGTCTAGACATAAGTTCAAGGTTGAAAATAAAGACAATGAGAATGAATGTAAAATAATAACGATGATATGGTGTAAAATTACAAGTACTATTGGTGAGTGACTGTCAAATAAGAATAATAATGAATATAAGGAAGTGGAAGTTTTACACAGCACTCACGTGTGCACACCTCTATGTTGACAAGTCAATCAGTCATTGCATCGACTAACCTATGTCATTCACCAGTAATATTTCCACAAACAGCACGTAACTGGTCGTAAGTTAACTTGTAGAAAAATATCTCAGGGACGTCTTCCAAAAGAATGGACATCCGCAAAAATTTCATGCAAACACATCTACCCCCAAACCGGACGATCAAACAAATCAAAGACCACCACGGAAAACACAAAGAAAATCACCGTACGATATGTATAAAGAAGGTCTCAGAAACCACTGCGCGACTCTTCAAATACCTTTAGGAATCGATGTCGCACAAAAACCAATAAAACCACTAAAACACAAAATAATCGAGCAAAGAATATTCTTTTCGATAAATTCCTCTTCCAGGCTCTACAATTATATATGCATGTTTATATACACAGAATATTTTAAATTAGTAGTTATTAACAATATTAGCGTTTTTTTAAATAATATCGATTTGTAAAGTAAGATCACAATGGAATTACAGTTCATTAAAGATGCTTAAATTATAATAATAATAATAATAAAGATATAACAGCGAATAGAATATCAACTAAAATTAGGGAAATTCCACATAAATTCTGGATTATTCAAACCTGGATGGCCAAGGTATTGATAATGACTGAACTAACTTCTTTTGGGTGCATAAATTAGGCTTATTAATATGACTCCACACAGCCTCAGCAATATTTAGAAGTCGAACTCTTAAAGCGAAATTGAGATTCGTAGGTATGCGGTAAATGACCCTGAAAGCATGATTAACGTCAATCTTGTGTTCTGTCTCCGCAAGATGCGCCAGAATAGCGCTGCGAATAGATTTTGTTTGACCTTTGCTTAACCAGGCAGGGTGATGTTCAGAAATTCGACGGGAAACACGCCTAATTGTACGGCCTATGTAATTGGCTCCAAATGAGCAGTTAAATTGGTAAATACACATGGAAGAGACGAAATTAGGCACTTTGTCTTTTATTCCCGAACGCAGAAGAGGAGTAGTTTTAAAGATACAGCGTAACTGAGCAGCAAGCGATGCCCTTTTTACAGCATTTCTGAGGCGATGTGTCAGTATCTCACTTGTGTTTTCTCCTAGGAACTGCATCTGTAAGAACAAGGCTTTCTTTGGAACTGTTTGTAACTTGAACTGTTTTGGTTTTAGATTCATATTCTTATCAATAAATTTTTCGGGATAACCATTCTCACTTAGCAACCGTTGAATATTGTTAAGCTCCTCGTCAAGACATCCATCCGAGCAAATCTCTCTTGCTCTGTGGACCAAGCACTTAATTAGATTGCGTTTGTATTTCAAGGGCACAAAGCTGAGAAAATGTGTGTACTTTCCCGTTGATGTAGGTTTTCTATATACACTTCTTCTAATTGTGCCGTCCTCTTTTCTGGTCATGAGGACGTCTAAAAATGAAATACTAGAGTCTTTTTCTTTCTCGATAGTGAAATTTGTTGCAGGATGTACCTCATTAAATTTATCCAGGATGTTCTTTGCCTCCTTTTCGTTCTTCATAATCAAAAAAGTATCATCCATGTATCGACAATAAAATTCGAGTTCATTAATAACATCTTTCAAAGGCCCATTTTCTAGTTTCGCCAGGAAAATGTCCGCTAGAATGGGTCCTAGTGGCGACCCCATTGCCACACCGTCGATTTGTCTATACATTTCCTTATTAAATAAAAAGTGGACATTCATTGTACATTTCAAGAGAAGCTCCTCCATGAAAGATATAGGAATGCCAACCTCGATGTTTCGTCTTTTAAGTTCTTCACATATAAAGTCCACTGTTTCCATGAGAGGTACATAAAGAGGTGAATAAAGAAGATACGTCAAATGATATCATGAATTTATTATCAACATTAAAATCTCTTATCCTTTCAACGAATCCAAATGTATCCTTTACACTATGTTTCACCAACTCAGTATGAAGGGGCTGTAAGAGTTCAACTAACCATTTGGCTACCGGATGGTATGGTGAATTTAGCATATCTAATACTGGTCGTAGCGGTACACCATTTTTGTGCACTTTAGGCGAGCCATATAGTCTTGGTGTGAACGTTCCAGTGACGTGTACTGACTCTGCGAGATGAAGCCTTGTTGTTTCAGTCTTTTCAGTGTTTCCGCCAAGATTGACGTCAATCATGCTTTCAGGGTAATTTACCGCATACCTACGAATCTCAATTTCGCTTTAAGAGTTCGACTTCTAAATATTGCTGAGGCTGTGTGGAGTCATATTAATAAGCCTAATTTATGCACCCAAAAGAAGTTAGTTCAGTCATTATCAATACCTTGGCCATCCAGGTTTGAATAATCCAGAATTTATGTGGAATTTCCCTAATTTTAGTTGATATTCTATTCGCTGTTATATCTTTATTATTATTATTATTATAATTTAAGCATCTTTAATGAACTGTAATTCCATTGTGATCTTACTTTACAAATCGATATTATTTAAAAAAACGCTAATATTGTTAATAACTACTAATTTAAAATATTCTGTGTATATAAACATGCATATATAATTGTAGAGCCTGGAAGAGGAATTTATCGAAAAGAATATTCTTTGCTCGATTATTTTGTGTTTTTTATAGATGTCTGAATGAATATTTTTGCAGTATTAAAATCACTAAACTCAACTCTGTGTCAACCAAAAGACTCAAAAAGAAAAGAAGATATAGTCAACACCATCTACAAAATAAATTGTGACGATTGTGAAAAAGTCTATATTGGCCAAAGTGGACACCCTCTTCGTCTTCTTCGCATCGATGAATATAAACTAGCCATCAAAAGATGTGATATCCACTCGCTCACTCACATCACTGCATACAGACAACCACGAGCATCAGCTCGACTGGGACAACTTTTAAGTATTAGACAGAGGAAGCACCAAGAATGACAGGGAATTTCTGGAAGCCTGATATTCCACTGAATCAGCGACCAACAGCTGCATTAACATAGATGAAATTTACCAATCCATGAGACGAAAATCACATGCATAAAAAGTCAAGATTCAGGTCAAGGAAACAATCAATACCGATACAAGTAGACTAGAGGATGTGAAAACAGACAAAAACAAGCAACCACGTTCACTGTCCCCAGAAGTGATGACTAATAAACTCGTGAAGAAATATAAAACCTCACTCCGAATTGAAGTATGCGCTGAAGATGTTGCCCAGTAGTAAGGCAATAAAAGCTTCGCGAGTAAACGTATCCAGCTCAGAGAACAAAACCCTGTCAAAATACTATTCGCACACTGAAAGGTCAGGCTTTATTGTTCTAGGAAAAATGTCAATGAGCAGAAGCCACAGCGATTTATTATTATGTAGTTGTTATTTGTGAAGGGAATCACATACTGTAATCCGCTTTTAAGGTTAATATTTTGGTGAAACTGTTTAGTAAATGGTAACGACTATGACGACGACAGACTAAGAATGGCGAAATTGACGCAATATATCATAAGAAATACTTCTCAGGTGCTAGAAAACAGTTTATTTAAGTAGTGAAAAAGTAGCACGATTGCGTAGAAAGATGAAACAGAATATCCTTGAAATTGTCAGCATTTACTTTCTTCTTTCAACTGCATGCTTTCTATGATTTCACATCCTTCTTTGGTTTCCCTGAAGAGTAGAAAGAATTTAAGACAGAGGTGAAAGAGTAAAAATGTGACCTGTCCAGTGATTTCAATTCAAATAGGACAACTGATGGTTTTTATTCACATTGTATTACATAATAAAAGTGATCACAGTTATGAATCCTTTCCGTGACCAAACTGTAAACCTTCACTACTCAACACTATCTAAACAGTTCTATAACTGATTTATCTACTTGTAACACGCTCCTAACAACGACGATTCTGTGTGTATGTCTTACCTAAAGATCGTGAAGATATAGTTGCTATTTCATACATCGAATGAAAGACACGTTTTAGTCCACTACAACACAGATTACCACTGTGACACTTAGATGAACTGAACATCAGATAAGCGAGATAATATAAAAGAAATTTGGCTGAATTATGAATTGATGAATTTCACTCTACGTCCCTTGACATTTTCAAGTGAAGCGGAATTTGTCAAAAAGTATTAATCCCTCTCATTTACATCTATTTTTCACACACTGAGATACAAACATCCCTTGTAGGTGCATTCCCAGTCAACTAGTTGGCACACTATGAAACATGGAGTATCAAAAGATGTAGTGAATTCTCTCTAAGATGCTCTGTTTTAAACCGTTCACACAAAAGTGTGTAAATACGACTTGATGACAGTATTTTCCACTTTATGTTAGGATTTATTCTAAATTTTAAATGTAATTGCTGTCAATATCTCGCTGTTATTACTGGTCCTGTCTAGTACTGTCAACAGTTATATGATGAAAAATAATCTCGCAGACGTTTCCGTAAGGTAATCCCATGCATACCTGATTGAAATAAGCATAAGCAGAACAATCACATCAACCGGCTGTTTCCGAAATCTGCTTAAGCAACATGCTTGAAAAGAGAATCAGAGTTTGAGTATCTATCTACATAGAACTCAATCGTTTCATTCCACTTATATTTTACCATTTCCGCAAAAATCTAATCAAGGATGAAGCATTGAAAAGACTAATGAATTCACCAATCAGTCTCAGTTGTTCAGTTTCATACAGTGAATAAAAAATGACAGTCACACTCCCACTAAAGGCTTATACAAGGCAATTACGCAACAGTCATGGCAATCAGCAAAGATCTAAATGCCGGGAGCCGACTTCTGAAATTACTTTTAAGAAAGAAAATTCTACAGAAATTACCAAATTCCACTTCTACACAGAGAGAAACTACAGTGGTCATGTATGTGACGCAATAGTGAAACGTCGAGTGTATCAGATCAACATGAAATAATGACATAAAATAAACACACAAAACAACAAACTCACCTCCATGAACAGACTGTTTATGGGTATTCAAATAACCAGCTTGACTGAAATCTTTTCCACAAACATCACATCGATGTCTTTTACCTAATTACGAACACAAAAGTATGGTGAATGAAAACTTGCAGTGAAATACAACTTCAGTAAAAGCATTCGTCAGTCGAATACAACCGAGTGATTTCATTTTTGGTTTCGTTGACTTAACAACTCGACACATTAGAGTCTGTAAAACTGCGCTACAGATAGTAAATTATGCAGTACCTAGTTTATATTTGCAATGGAGTTTTAAAAATATAAGATGAACATATTGTCACCTGAAGTGAATTAACTTCATCTTACGTGAGTTCAGTGGTTCCAATACAGACAAATGAACACATACATGACAAAAAATAAAAGACAAATTCAGAGAAGAAAACTTTCTTTATCAGCGAAATCTTCTTCAAAGGCTGTACAGTCTTATTTATATTTACCAAAATTGTATGGTAGTCTATTATTGAGTAATAGGGAGGGGGCGGGCTGACATAATTCATATAGTTACTCGGATGTGGCTTTAGAAGTAAAATAAATGAAATTTGTAAATTATGTTGTACTCAACAGTACGAAGGAAGAAATGGTTAGAAATTCAATAAGGTTACAATTGCTATTGAGTGAGAACAAGGGTATAACGACAGAAGACACTGGACAGGTAACAGATCGTTTATTGAGAGAATCAAGAGGTATTTAAAGATGTTTATGTGCATCATTATCAGCGGGGAAACAACCTCTTCTGATTGTTTGTCTTCTCGCTCAAGGTTATTCTGTCATCACTTTGTGGCCGTTTCTCAGAAGATAAAGTCATGTATTTGTGATCCATATTTCCACACTTTAACTCCACTGTGACTGGCTGGTGATTTTCTCAAGATTCAACTTTGTTATTGTTTTTCTCATGACCCTGATTCAGGACGTGAACATTGACGTAAATTGCTGTCTACAATTTTGGCTTGCAGACAGCTCTCACCACAAAGGTAGTTGAGTTTCAATTTAACAAGTGTGAAGAGAGTGTGAAAATGTACAAAAGGAACATATGACAGTGATAATAGTGAATTCATTATTAAAGTAAAAGCAAACTAAAATTAAAATTGTAATTTGTTTTTACAGGGAACAACTAGTGAAGAGGTCAAGATCATGGTCGAATAAGAGACTGGACAAACTTTTTCTGTATACAGAGTTTGAAGTTGTATTGACGAATTGCCACAAAACTGCCACTTTGTCATACTGCGTTGCTGAGATTTGACAGAGCAGAGGAGGGAATATAGCGAAAATGAAGTATACAAGAAGAACTGGAAGAAATAAATCAAAAGCAATAGAATATTCAAGGCAGGCGAAGGTGTAGGGCGGATGCGTTGGCAATTGGTCAATACAACGCCGAACTCTGTATACAGAAAAGTTTGTCCAGTCTCTTATTTTCCCGTGGTCTTAACGTCTTCACAAGTCGTTCCTTGTATGAAAAATTACAATTTTACTTTCAGTTTGCTTTCACTTTGATAATTAATTTACTATTATTATCCTAACATGTCCCTTTTGTACGTTTTCTCAGCCTCTTCACACTTGTTAAATCAACATTCAACTACCACCTTTCTCCCTCACTCAATAACATTGTCAACCTTATCAAATTTCTAACGCTTTCTTCCTTTCTGTCGTTAAGTACTACGGAATTTACAAGTATTATTCTCACTACTAAAGCCACTTCTGAGTAATTGTATCACTTATGCCACCCCCTACCCTATTACTCATTATTGAACTACAATACATTTTTGATAAATATCAATACGACTGTACAGCCTCTAATAAGATGATTTCGTCAATAAGGAAAACATTTTCTTCGTTGAATTTGTTTTTTGTTTTCTTCATGAATGAAATTTAAATACTTAAGGAACACATCCACTTATCGTTGGATGACTGATTCCGAAGCACAGTTTACGTTAAACCAAACTAGCAATCAATTCGCTTTTAGAAGCAAAGACAATTATATCGTCAACAGTATCATACTGAGATCATCTCGTATACGTTTCCATAAAGTGTTACATTGATTGACTTATATGATAGAACTAATCATAAGCGTAACAATCGAATCGAAAGGTTGCTTTCGAATCCTTCAGCTTTAAATGTGAATGTTTCGTGAAGTAAAATGTTTGCAAATTGAGATAAAATTTAATTACCTACATAAAATTCCTCATATAATTCATCATTTTCGAGTAAAATTAATAAAAGATGAAGTCTCGAAAGGTATAGTGAATTCGAAACCTTATCTGGGTTGTTCAGTTCCACAAAATGCACAAAATTGAGTCAAGACTCTTGACTACCTCTATCCTGTCGCTGTTTTCACACAGAAGGTGAGGTGTATGCTGATTTTGTGGAAGTAAAACCTATGAGTGAGTTATGACACAATCAAAATATTTGTTTCTATGAACTGCTCCTTGTTTACACAGGTATTGTATTCGAAAAGTGGAAACTGGTAAATGATGAAGCGACATGTTTTCTCAAAAAAAGATGTTCTGAGAAATTTGATGTTTTGTTCCACAAACTTCTACACTAGCAAATATTCTTCAGAGAACTAATTATAAATCAACTGCACTAGCAGAATTATCCACACAAGATCTTTAAAACTTTCCAAGGATAACTGGGTTCACATTTGTTTCAGAGACATTCCACAATTATTATTATCTTCTTGTTATTATCTCTTATTATTATCTTATCTTATTGATGGTGTCATTATTTAACCTACGTAAAATTTAATGTACCCCTGCTTTTGTCAATTGACTTGTGAAGTGAGTATTTTGATGTCGTGCTCGAAAACATGTCATGATATTCATACTGGTAGTGAAATAAAAGGGAATTACAAGTCCTACTCCGCATTCTCCTCTTCAGTGTGAAAATTAAAATGTACACCCTCAGCTAGAATTGTGTTTTCAAAAAGTGACAATTTGAGTATTTGTAATATCAATTTATGAACTAATAGCAGTTTGAAATCTACTTATAAGTCACGATTCATCTTCACATTAATCACAGTTCTGTAGATTTTATACGATTGAACTATAACGAAGACATGGATTCTATTCACATAAATAATTGACTACAATATTAATAACAATTTCTATGATCCAGTTACGTATCCTGTTGAACAAAATATGAAGCAAACAATTAATTAATCTAAACTGCTTTGAAAACCTCAAGAATGGGAGCACATATGAGTTTAAACCAATAACTAGTTTAAAAACACCATCAAGGTCAAGCTGAAAGCCTTTGAAGGAACCATAGACAGACTACAATTCAAGTTCAACACTCAAAAAGGGAAGTACGAAACTACAAAGGACACATTCACTGCAGTCAGCAGAGAAACGTCGTAGTAATTGAACATTCAAGAGACTTCTGCGGAAAACGTCTACAGCCATTTTTGAAAGAAAGAGGAGGCAAGAAAAGGACTGACTCTCAAAGGATACCTGCAAACTAATGAAGGAGAGGATGATGGTCAAAGAGAAGATGACTCAATGCAGAGATGGACAACAAAATGAGAAGCTCAGCTCAATGTACATCAAGGTGAATGAAGACGTGAAGAAGAGTTCGAGGAAAGACAAAAGACAATTCTACGACACACCGGAAGGCAACTGAAGCAGAACAGGCAGGCCGCAGGCAGAAGACACCTCAGAATATTATATCAGATAACCAAGTCTACCGCCATCCGGGAAGAAACCGACCAAGATGACGACGACTAAAAAAGATGTTCAATGCGACTCCATTACCAGGGAGAAGAAAAAAAACACACAGTGGGCTGATTACTTTAAAGGACTCTTGAATTGACCAGCACCTGCAAATCGCCCGAAAACACCACTAACACCAACAGACGCACGGAACTGCCTACCAGTGCACACCAATCCTCCGACAAAAGCAGAAGTTTTAAATGTGACGAAGTTACTGAAGTCCAGGCACAGGTGAGGCGATTTTGAGTCCTTCGTATCATTATTTTTGAAAAGAGTGAAATACGAATAATAGAATTTTCGCTGTTCTTGGAGCGTTGTGTGACTGTGTGCGTCCCAAGGGATTTTATTCACGCATAAAGAAGGACGCAGAAATAGGTTTTCTGAGTTCCGAACATGAGTCCGTTTAGTTTGCTTTAGTTCTGAAAATGCTGAGAAAATATGATTGACAGACGCTCAATGAAGATATCTACGGATCCTGTTGTGAACGAGGAGAATGTGGATGAGCATTCAGGAAGGCGACATGTCCTATGAGAACGATGACAATGAAGAATGACAAATACGATGAAGTAGTCGATAGTGAGCTAGATGATGGAGAGATAGATGATGTTAACGTTAACGTTAACGTTAACGGAGGCGATGGTCAAGAGGAATACGTTAACTACGATAGTGATGACGACGAGAAAGAGGAGGCAGATGACAAGACAACTCAATCGACTGGTTGGCACACTATGAAACACGGAGTATCAAAAGATGTAGTGAATTCTCTCTGAGATGCTCTGTTTTAAACCGTTCACACAAAAGTGTGTAAATACGACTAGCCACATCTATTTCGCCATTACTCCACCTAAAATATGACTCGAGTGTGTCCACACCGTCGACTTAAAATCTATAATCCTTTTCTGACAGAATTAAGCGACAGGGTCAAAAGTATTTGTTTTCATGAACCATCCATCTAAACGCATGTATTAGTATTGCATGTATCAACTGACGACACTTGGCCGATTAGTATGAGACAAAAGAAATGCGTATACTAACCTGTAGTGGTGAAGATAAGAGTATGCATTTTTGATTGAAACAACTAAAGTGAAGGCGGTATTTGTTCTGATACTCTACTCCAAAAGTGACTCCACTGCCTAAACAACAACACTGATCACATAAAGAAGACAACGCAAGTATAAATTTGATTCTTTCAATCAAACGGCAGCCTGATTTAATCACTAGGCTACCAGACATTCCATGCATCAGAATGCCTAATCTCTTCTGTATTTCTTAGTGCAATTATATCAGGTGACTACTACATGAATTTGTGCGTTCATTCAATCAACTTCCAACTGAACGCTTCGCAATTCGTGAAGTAAATGAAGACAAAATGTACAAAACTGGTTATCTCTTCATATGCATCAAGATTGCGTCACATAATATACTTAAGATTATTACTTTGTAAGTTAATCCTCAACTCAGCTGAAATATTTCGGAACTTAATACGCCGAGCATTTCTCTACTATATGTTTATATATGATCTGAGATAAAGCTGTATTACTATAACTACTATTTAATATTTACATTTCTATTCTTCAATACTCAAATTGTTTGGAAGTGAAGACATTCAAATAAATGATGGAGTTCTCATCGTTTCCTCTGAATGGTGTCCTCAATGAAGTGTTAAAGTCCATCAAGTTAAACAGCAAACAGCATTACATTATTTCACTTCACGACCGACATAATACAGTCATTCACATTTATTCATCATTTGTCGACGATATAAATGGCACAATCACAGATAGCATTGGCAAAATTAAAAGAAATGTAGTCGAAACGGTGGGTTAGTGAGTTACACAACATACGGCCACTAACCAAGGAGGTGAATTTACAAGAACAAACTACACGAAAATACCGGTGACTGAACTCATACGATATATCCTGCAATCCCAGCCATGCTAATCATCAACGAATAAAATCGTGGAAGCCGATTCTCAGAAATGCATTTCAGAAAAGAAATTCTTGCAAAATTACCGAATCGTAGGCAGAACACTTACACGCTACACCTGCACCAACCTCTTGAAATGGAAAGGGTGAAACCACATTGGTCGTGTATGTGACATAGTAGTGAAAGGTGAAATTCATCAAGTCAACATGAAACTCTTGCACAAAATAAACACTTAAAACAACAAACTCACCTCCATGGACTGACTCCATGTGAGTCTTCAAACTGCCAGCTGTAGTGGAATCTTTTCCACATACGTCACATTGGTATCTTTTACCTAATCATGGATATGAAATACGAAAAGGGGAAAAGTTAGTATAGTCACTGGGAGTCTGTTGAGTTAACTGAGAGGAGTATGGTTTTGTTATGATAATCCCTTCAGTAATAATAAAACTGGTAAGACGCCTATAGGAATCACATCCTATTCCACTACACATTAAATTATTTACAGCGATTTGAGTGGTCGGTGTAACAGAAAGATTGTTCCGAAATTCCATCCTGAACAATCGAATGACAACATATGTCGGTGTTCTGAAGTTGGAATATCATACGTCGAAATGACCCTTACCATTTCTCTTTTCCCTGTTCAAACTCAAATTTTAATGCATCTGTTTGTGGTTGTCCAATACATTGATAATCTATTGCTTGACGATGTGATCTTGTTGGCGTGAATGTGGGCTATTCTGATCTTGGATTATCTGGTGAGACTGTCGGTGCGTGTTTCTTGTGGACACAGTTCTCGACCTCACCTTAGTGGCAACATTCTGCTTCATTTTAAGGTACTTCTTACGCTTGAATTTCGGTCAACTCATTTCGTTCTACAGCACTTGTTTTCTACTTAGAAAATTATCTTCACTGCATAGCTGCTTATCACCATTGTTCAGGTAATTTTCAGTTCTTGATGTTATCGTTGTTGAATGGAAGCAAACAAACATTTAACCAAGAATAATCATGTTTTCGCTGTCTTTGGAGTGCTCGGTGACTTATTAGTCACGATTCATCTTCACATTAATCACAGTTCTGTAGATTTTATACGATTGAACTATAACGAAGACATGGATTCTATTCACATAAATAATTGACTACAATATTAATAACAATTTCTATGATCCAGTTACGTATCCTGTTGAACAAAATATGAAGCAAACAATTAATTAATCTAAACTGCTTTGAAAACCTCAAGAATGGGAGCACATATGAGTTTAAACCAATAACTAGTTTAAAAACACCATCAAGGTCAAGCTGAAAGCCTTTGAAGGAACCATAGACAGACTACAATTCAAGTTCAACACTCAAAAAGGGAAGTACGAAACTACAAAGGACACATTCACTGCAGTCAGCAGAGAAACGTCGTAGTAATTGAACATTCAAGAGACTTCTGCGGAAAACGTC
>OX235279.1:14770879-14937250 GCA_944472155.2 Trichobilharzia szidati
ACCTGCCACATTTAAACGAAACCAATTTTGTCAAATATGCTGATGATCTGACTGTATCACTGCCTATCACTTCTGAGTCTGACTGCTCCAAACTTAATAGCTTTTTGTTGGATATCAGCATGTGGTCTAAGTCAAATGGTCTTATGTTAAATCCTTCCAAATGTCAGGCAGTTAACTTTACCTTCAACCATCGACGTGACATACATGAACTAGTTAGTTCCCATGATGCCTGTAGCATAGATGGTACAGAAATTGAAACCAAATCAAGCATTAAATACCTTGGATTAGTTCTTTCCTCGGACCTTTCATGGTCATCTCACATTTTATTGGTCTCTAAGAAAATATTTCGTCTCACCTTCTACATTAAAAAGTTAAGACAACAAGGTATCAGCCAACCTTTAGTTCTGCGATTTTTAAACTCCTGTATTTTACCCATTTTACTTTATTGTTCTCCATTAATCTTTCCTGGGCTTCTTAAAAAAGACTATGCCGTTTTACGAAGGGTATTAAATGCTGTGAGTAGGGCTTGTGGTTTGCCACTGCGTGATCTCGCCAATACCATAGTCGAGAGACACGTAAATTCCTGTAAAAATTGGGCAAAGGCCGTACTGTCAGACCCTCTGCACCCTCTTTATTCACAATTATCCCCTTGTATCTCATCAGGTAGAACGAGAAGTCAATATAAGAAATTATATGCTCGTACCACTAAGTACAAAAATTCTACAATACCGTACTTAGCCCGTATTTTATGTGATGAAGACACTGTTAGACGTGAAACATATAAGTTACTATGTAATTAGCATAGTGAATCGACCCTTTCATTGTTCATCTTTCTGTAATTCTATGGTGTCACCCTTTCTATCGTTTAATTATAACTTTGCTATTTTTATTTTAGTTGTTATTACTATTATTACTATAATTTTATATTTTTCTCCTTATCCTCTACTGTAATTGCTACATAGCTCCTATAAAAACGTTTTGTTATCATTATTATGTATTAATTATTCCGTTTATCTACTTTTTTTGTTTGTTGTTGTCGTTTTTGAGTAAATTAGATGCAATACTGTACTGAATGCTGAAAATTCCTTGCTGTATCATTATTACTGTTTTTGGAATAAAGCAAAAAAATTATTATTAATTAATTAATTATTCTGCAGGAACAGCAATATGCAATTTGACGGCTCGAGATTTCTATGAGGGCTTGAATCTTTATCTCGAGAAAGATAATAATGATCGCCTAGACAGATCATGCTTCTATCTTTAAACATATACCATTCACCCAGCCTATTGTTGAGATGCGACCATGTCGGATCTGCTCAGATTTATGGGGCATCTTATAAATTTACTTGCTGTCTATCGTCAGATCTTTTCATACCACTCCACAATGTCTTATCTCATTTATTTTCTGACAACGTCTTTACTTGATCCTCATTTCACTCCATTAAACTTAACATCTTATAGCTCTTCATTACTTATTATACTCCTACTCTCTGAAGGGTACGGTTGTACACTAAATGCACAAAAAGGTATAAAATAAAAACAACTGGCATGAGGATAATTGTATTAAAACCAAAAGTGGATATCATGATAGTTTGTGATATATCTGTAGCATTATACATTGCAAATGAATGTTGTTACCCTAGGGTGTTTCCTTTATTAATGCATTTATTAATGATACTTGCACTTACCTATCTCATTACAATTTAATGATTCACCTCAGCACTTTAATTTTTCTAAAACAGATTCCAATCCCTTGTAAAAGGTGTACTTACTTCAATATTGGTTGCTTATCGTATGCCTACAACCACGGGATGAAAACGGAACGAAGTCGATTTTCCCGCTCAACCTGGAGGACAACTGTACAATTCAATAACTATACGGCCTAAATCAGAAAATGAGTGTATTATATGTATCGAATATTTAACAGTTGAAATACGATTAACTTGTAGACAATCTACGATTTGATATTATATCATACTTGATTCAGATTCAGATTCAGATTTATTGTTTGAGGATAGAAGGCTTGGAGCCTATGTTAATCCTTTTCTAGTAAACTTCTGTGGTTGTCCAAACCCTTCTTGAACGAATCAACTGAGGTTGCAGACACCACTTCTTCTGGGAGTCGGTTCCAAGAGTTTATGACTCTGTGTGAGAACCAGTACTCAACAGCAATATGATTTCTTCTTGGCTTTTGAACTCTCCTGCTATGTCCTCTAAGGTGTTCCGACCTGGTGGGAAGGAAAAGAGAAAATAGGTCAGGTCCGTAGTCATTATTTACAATTTTAAACATTGTGATTAAATCTCCTCTCTGCCTACGGTATGACAAGGAGAAGAGATTTAAACTGTCTAGTCTTTATTCGTATGATAAGTTAGTCATGCCATGAATCATACGTGTTGCTTTCCGTTGAACCCTTTCTAGAATAAGTGAGTCCCTTTTTAGACAAGGGCTGGCGGCCTGGATGCAGTTTTCCAGTCTTGACCTCACCAGAGATGTATATAAGGAGGTGAACATATCTCTGGTGATTCTAGTGAAGGCTCTACGAATTGCCCATAATGACCTGAAACTACGTGCAGCCACCGCGCGACAGTGTGCTGTAGTTTTTAAGTCGTGGCTAACTATGACACCTAAGTCCAAGTAAGTCTGAACTGATGGAAGTGTAATTCCCTCTAGTTCATAAGAGCTCGTGCTTGCTTGTCCAATGCGCATGGTTGCACATTTTGTCACGTTTATCGGGAGCATCCATTCTATGGACCACTCTGACAATTTGTTGAGGTCCTCTTGCAACGTGGACGTGTCACTGTTGCCCTTCAGCTCTCTCCAAATTTTTAAGTCATCTGCGTATAGGACCATAGGGGAATCGGTGAGTAGAGATAACTCATTGATATACAAAATAAATAGGAGAGGTCCAAGTACCGTGCCTTGTGGCACTCCGCTGCGTACTGCTGTCCAAGAGGAGAGTTTCGAGTTGATCCTAACCCTCTGCCTCCTATCTATGAGGAATTCCCTGAGCCAGTTTAGTAAGCTGCCTTTGATACCAAGACTTTCCAACTTCATGAGTAGTCTTTTGTGAGGTACTTTATCAAAGGCTTTGCTGAAGTCTATGAAGACGACGTCAACGGGTCTTCTGTTGTCCCTGGATTTAACCCAGCTTTCTCTTGCAGTGAGAAGATTTGACAGGCATGAGAGGTTCCTTCGGAAGCCATGCTGTGCTCTTGATAATAAGCTTCTGTTTTCTAGATATGCCATTATGCTTTTCTTGATGATTCTCTCCAGTGTCTTAATTAGAGTGCTGGTGAGACTGATAGGCCTGTAATTTGAAGGGCTTTGTCTTGATCCTCCTTTGTGGATGGGGGTTACTATGGCGTCTTTCCAGTCACGCGGTAACACTCCATTTTGGAGAGAAAGCTTGAAGATCGTAGTCAAAGGGCCGGCTATGTGTGCTGATAACTCCTTGAGAAGCCTTGGGTGAAGATTATCAGGACCCATTGATTTCCCTGCATCTAGTTTCCTTAGGCAGTTGAGCACGATGCCTTGGTCGATGTCAACGGAATCTATCCCATGTTCTTCTGATGCAGCCAGAGCTGATCCTATAGGCTGTGACGACTCCTGAGTGAAGACTTGGGAGAAGTAGTTTGCCATTGCTTCTGCTTTTTCTTGATCTTCTTCGATTGTGTCATTGTCGATAGTCAGGTTTGGGACACCGTTGGATGTTTTATTCCTGAAATTCTTGTACGAGAAAATTTTCTTAGGTTGTGCCTTTGCATTTTGAGCCAGGTGTGCTTCGAATTTCATCCTTGATTTGCGGATTTCTGCAATAGCTTTATTTCTAGCAGTGTTGTATAATTGCCTGGTCTCAGAAGTCTCAAGTGTGGCAAACAAGTTCCAACATTTGTGTTTACGTCTAAGTAACTTACGAATCTCTCGGTTTATCCAAGGAGGGCAGTGTTTCCGACCCTTTGGGACAGACCAAGGGATGAAAGGTTCAGTTACTTGGGCGTAAAGTTGTTTAAATTGGTTCCATGCGGCTTCTACTTGAGACTCTGGGTTGACGTACCAGTTTACTGAGTTGGCTGCTGAGACGATTGCATTTATATCAGCTTTCCAAACGTTTGGTCGAGATGGGGTTTTGGCCCTTGCTGCCGTTGCTGTGAACTTGAAAGTGAGCACAGCATGGTCACTTCTTCCTAAAGGAGGAAGATGTTGTATGAGATCTACATCCTCACCATGGGAGAACACTAGGTCCAGAGTTGAGGAGGAGTGCTGTGAGTCATAGCGCGTGGGCTTGATGATATGTTGGACTAGAGCTAACGATATACTAGATTCCAGCAGTTTATAGTCAAAGGAGTTGACTGAGGATGGAGTTGTTAGTCTCGTCCAGTCAACTGTTGGGGCATTGAAGTCGCCAACTACGAGACTTCGACATTTCGAGGTCCAGGAGCCTAGCTTCTCTATCAGGAAGTCATCTGCACTGCAGTTAGGACTGCGGTACATAGCAATGAGGTCAATGTCTTGGCCTATGCATTTAAGTCTGCAGCGTAGAAGTTCGCACGACTCACTCTCGTGAGCGAGTGCTTCGATACTACGCACGGTTAAGCATTTCTTGAGGTAAATGACTACGCCACCTCCTTTGCGGTTTAGTCGGTCTACCCTATGCACTTCGAAGTTTGGCAGGTTAACTTCGCTGTCAGTGACATCGGGTGTGAGCCATGTCTCTGTGATAATAATTACATCCGGGTTTCCGGAGTCTATCATGTTAACCAGCTCAGTCCGTTTATTTAACAGGCTGCGGGCGTTTGTGTAGCAAACTGTTAATCCAGTTTGGTGCTTCCCCGGCCTACCCACAGAGGTTTCGGGATCATTAAACTGCGAACTTGAACAACCCGAAAACCCTTAATCTTAAGGTTCTTTTCGCCGTTTCGGCGTCGTTCGCTTAATTCTAGGGCCGCAGACTGTCTTTTGATACGGTCTGCCAGGCTTAAGTCGGCGCGGACATATATGCCTGATCCTTTAAGTATATGAGAGTTGCTTAGAATAGCATCCCTCTCTTCCTTAGAGTTTAGTACGACTTTGAGGAGACGTACAGGCTGACTTACTGTAGGGTCAGGCTTTTGGCCTATTCTATATACACTGTGTATAGTGACGCCTGATACTGTTTGTGGCAGTAGCTTGTCTAAAAGGGGCTTAACCAAGTTAAGGTCATGCTCAAATCTAGTCTTGGGTTCGGGGGCCAATGACTCTTCCACTTTGTGGAGAATGAGCGACCTGTCAGAGAGATCAGGTTTGCTTGCCGTGGTTGTCTTGCTCTGCGGCGTGAATGTCTTCCTTTCCTTCGTGGGCAGTGTGGCCAATGTATTGTCCTTGTCTCGCTTTTTGCGAGAGACTACGTTACGCCATTCATTGGCGTTCTCTTCACTAGTCGTAGCAGGATTTATCTGCCTGCTACTCACCGGTGTGGACGAGGCTTGATCCACTAGTACCTGGGTGACTTGAGTTGCAGGTTTACGACCCCTGGTACGCCTCTTCTTTGTGGCAGTCTTTCCGTTACTGTCACTGGAGGGCTTATCCAGTATCGTGGGGGCAGCCTGGGTGACTGGAATGTGGTGAGTGCTCTTCTGTGCTGAAGGGCACTCAGTCATTGACAAAGACTCATTAGGAACATGTACTGTTCTGTCGATGACGCTAGTCGCATCTTCGGTGTCTGAGAAGCAGTTAGTCTTCTCCTGTGATGGATGACCCTCGCAGTCCATGAGCTTTAAAGCCCCGCTAAGAGTGGCAATGGCTTCTGTAATACGGAGTTTGGTAGTACTACAACAGTCATTGCACAACCAGTTTTCTAGAGGTTTACAGCAGCGTTTGTATGCTGCAGGAGTTAGGTTTGTGCACATACTGTGAAACCATCTCTTGCAGTTATCACACTGCATTCCCTCATCCACTGGGAATTGGCACATAACCCTTCCACAGCGGTTTTTTTTGATGGGCATACTGTCTAGAACAGACTGGCGAAGAAATTTAAATATAAGTTAGATGTATATAGACCTTTATAAGTCAGCGATAAAAATCAATGAGTGCACAAAAATATATATATAGCTATTATGTTATAGAAATAACAATTTCCTATAATTTAAATAGACTCAGATCTGAAAAGTAAACTAACTTTGATCAGAATAAACTGATTTAAAGTTAATCTGTAGACTTTTGGAGCGTATAACACAACAAAAGTCAAAACAAAACAAGAGCGTGTAAAATTCACTCCCTTTTCAAAGTTCGTGTGAACTGTGATCAAGATTTGACCGGATAGTTGCAAAATAATTGAGCGCTGAACAGGAAGAGAACTCACCATGGGTCGTGAGGCCCTCGGTGAAATGAACGAAAATGGCGAACTCTTCTCAGACTTCTGCGCCTTCAATGATTTGGTGATTGGTGGCAGTGTGTTCAAACACAGGGATATACACAAGGCAACATGGATTTCACCAGATGGACACACCAAAAACCAGATAGACTTCATTTCAATCTCAAGGAAGTGGAGACGGAGCCTACTGGACACAAGATCGAGGAGAGGAGCAGATGTGGGTTCAGACCACTATCTGGTACAAGGGACTTTCAAGGTGAAGCTGAAAGCCTCGAGGATACCTGGGGATAGGCCACAATGCAAGTTCAACACTCACAAACTGAAGGACACAATCACACAGGACATTTTCACTGCAACTGTCAGAGCAAAGCAGGAAACACTACGTGGCACCACTGAGGAATCATCCGTGGAAGACCATTGGAACTCTCTGAAGGTAATTTTCAACGAAACGTGCTCAACAGTTTTAGGAAGAAAGAAGAAACAAGACAAGGAATGGCTCTCAACAGACACTTGGAAACTAATAGAGGAGAGGAGAAAAGTGAAAGAGAAAATGATTCAATGCAAAGATGGACAAGAGAAAGAGACGCTGAACTCAACTTACACAGCACTGGACAAAGAAGTGAAGAAGAGTGCCAGGAAGGACAAAAGACAATTCTACGACAACCAGGCTACTGAAGCTGAGAAGGCAGCAGGCAAAAGGGACCTGAGGACACTATATCAGATAACCAAGTCTCTATCCGGGAAGAGATCAACACAAGTGAAACCTATAAAAGACAGCCAAGGGAACCCAATTACCAAAGAAGAAAGACAGATTAAACAATGGGCGGACCACTTCAAAGGACTCTTGAACCGACCACCACCTACAACCCGTCCAGTAATACCAACAACAGCACGTACACAACTGCAAGTTGACACCAATCCTCCAACGAAAACTGAAGTCATGAATGCAATCAAGCTTCTGAAAGCTGGAAAAGCAGCTGGACCAGATGGAATACCCCCGGAAGCACTGAAAGCGGACCCAGAAACGACGGCAGATATGCTGACTCCATTATTGCAAAAGATATGGAAAGAGGGAAAGGTGCCTACTGACTGGAGGAAAGGTTACCTGGTGAAACTACCAAAGAAGGGCGACCTGGGACTCTGCAAGAACTGGCGAGGAATCATGCTCCTGTCGACGCCAAGTAAAATCCTGAGTCGCATCATCCTGGAGAGAATCAAGGACGCGCTGGATACAGAACTCCGACCAGAACAAGCTGGATTCAGGAAAGGCAAATCATGTTCTGACCAAATTGCAACTCTACGCATTATCATCGAACAAAGCATGGAATGGCAATCAAATCTCTGCCTCAACTTCATAGACTTTGAGAAGGCCTTCGACAGCGTTGACCGCGAAGTAATTTGGAAACTACTCGAGTACTACGGCGTGCCCCAAATATTCATCAACCTTATTCAACAACTGTACGACAACGGCACATGTCAAGTGATCCACAACGGAAAACTCAGCGAGGCGTTTGGAGTAAACACAGGAGTCAGACAAGGGTGCTTATTATCACCAACGATGATATTCCTAATTGTGGTGGACTGGATTATGTGTCAGACAGTGGGAAACGAGAAGACAGGGATATCCTGGACCGACGTGAAGAACCTAGAAGACCTGGATTTTGCGGATGATTTATGTTTGATGTCACACAAAATCGAAGACTTACAAGCAAAAACCGACAAACTGGTCGAAGAAGCAGCAAAGACAGGACTCCAGGTGAACATAGACAAGACGGAGGTTATGAAAATAACCAACCAACAACAGCAGCAACATCCAGTGCCAATCACCATCAACGGGAGGGATTTGAAAGAGGTTACTTCTTTCACTTATCTGGGGAGTATTGTCTCAACCACAGGAGGAACGGACGAGGATGTCAAATCGAGAATCGGGAAGGCGAGAAACACTTTCATCAACCTGAAACCAATCTGGAAATCTTCGTCACTCACCATCAACAACAAAATTCGGATTTTCAATACAAACGTCAAGTCAATTTTGCTTTACGGATCAGAAACTTGGCGGGTCACCAAGAATATTTTCAACAGGTTGCAGACCTTTATCAACAACTGTCTTCGCTCCATACTGAAGATTAGATGGCCAGAAAGAATCACAAACAAGAAGCTATGGGAACAAACGAAACAGGAACCAATCGCCCAACAAATATGCAGGAGGAAGTGGAGATGGATTGGACACTCGCTGAGGAGGCCGTCGAGTGACATCGCGCGTCAAGCCCTCGAGTGGAACCCGAAAGGGAAGCGGCGAGTGGGACGTCCAAGGGTGACATGGAGGAGATCGTGTGAGGAGGAGATGAAACAGTATGGAATAACATGGACGCAAGTGAAAAGAACAGCAGAAGACAGAAGCAAGTGGAGACGTGCAGTTGAAGCCCTATGTTCCACTAGGAACCCAAGGGAACAATAAATAATAATAAATACAATAATAATTGAGCGCTGAGTGAGAAGTAGACATTTATAAAATTATATTTGTAAAATCTCAGCGAAATTGAAATGATTAATTCCAACGTTTCGTTCGGCAATCTGGTCCGAACTTCTTCAGGGAAATTAATCGAATTAAAATAAACAGGTTTATATATAAAAGGAACAACTCTTGTTTTTAAACTTTGTCCAATCATGAGTCATGCAACAGGTATCAACATGTATAATAAATAAATAAAATAGTATGTTTATGTATAAAAGCACATCTCTTGTTTTTAAATTGTTTGTCCTGTCATGTGAAACAATAAACAGCTATCAATAGGTATAGTAAACAAAACAAAACAAAACAAAATTTTAATATGAACTGTGATCAAAATTTTTTGACATCAGACTTTCAAAAATTAGTCTACTTTTGTTAAAAATATATGTGTATATGTGTTATGCAGTATCAATGGTGTGTGTGTGTATGTGTGTGGGTGAACAGTCATAAAACATTTGTTATTCTCATATGAGCTGTGATCAAGATTTGACCGGATAGTTACAATATAATTGGGATGTTTTGTTTTTACAAATATAATATAATTTTATAGATTTGTTATTCTCCCCATAAAAAGACGTAGACAATCGGGAATTTGATCAAGTGTGACTAGTTGTTGAAACATATCCAATTTATTTATTAGTCAGGATTTGCCATGCATCAGCTAAGGTCACACCTTCACGTCTGTTCAAACTGTTGGGATTCACCCATATATGTAGGGCTTCTGCAGTCAGTCTTTCTTTATATGAACCACTACACTCGATAGAAACGGGACACAAAATCGACTTTGATAAGACTAAGGTTTTACAGAAAGGTTTTGGTTCATATAAAGAAAGACTGACTGCAGAAGTCCTACATATATGGGTGAATCCCAACAGTTTGAACAGACGTGAAGGTGTGACCTTAGCTGATGCATGGCAAATCCTGACTAATAAATAAATTGGATATGTTTCAACAACTAGTCACACTTGATCAAATTCCCGATTGTCTACGTCTTTTTATGGGGAGAATAACAAATCTATAAAATTATATTATATTTGTAAAAACAAAACATCCCAATTATATTGTAACTATCCGGTCAAATCTTGATCACAGCTCATATGAGAATAACAAATGTTTTATGACTGTTCACCCACACACATACACACACACACCATTGATACTGCATAACACATATACACATATATTTTTAACAAAAGTAGACTAATTTTTGAAAGTCTGATGTCAAAAAATTTTGATCACAGTTCACATTAAAATTTTGTTTTGTTTTGTTTTGTTTACTATACCTATTGATAGCTGTTTATTGTTTCACATGACAGGACAAACAATTTAAAAACAAGAGATGTGCTTTTATACATAAACATACTATTTTATTTATTTATTATACATGTTGATACCTGTTGCATGACTCATGATTGGACAAAGTTTAAAAACAAGAGTTGTTCCTTTTATATATAAACCTGTTTATTTTAATTCGATTAATTTCCCTGAAGAAGTTCGGACCAGATTGCCGAACGAAACGTTGGAATTAATCATTTCAATTTCGCTGAGATTTTACAAATATAATTTTATAAATGTCTACTTGATCGTGCCTGTAAAAATGGTATGCATTTTCATGTAAATTTGTAAATTTATATGAAATACATTATTATTATTATTATGCGACCACGTGGGCTCTGCACAGATTTATGGGGTATCTTATAAATTAACATGCTTTCCTTTTTCGTATCTTCCAATATCACTTCACAATGTGTCATCTCATTCATTTTTTAATTACGTCTTCACTTGCTCATTATATTCCATTAAACCTAACATTTTATAGCTCTTTATGAATTTGATTCGACTTATTCTATTCCTATTCTCTATAGGGTACGGTTGTGCACCAAATACACAAAAAGATATGAAATAAAAACAACCGGCTTGTGGATAATTGTATTAAAACCAAAGGTGGACATCATGATAGTAAGACCTATATGGGTAGCATAATACATTGCAAATGAACTTTGTCAGCCTGGGGATTGTAGTCTCCCATTGTATTTCCTTTATGAATGCATCTGTTAATGATACATTGCACTTACCTATTCCATTACACTTTAATGATTCACCTTGGCACCTTTACTTTTCTAAAACAGCTTACTATCCCTTGTAAACCTTGTACTTACCTCAATATTGGTTGGCTATCGTATGCCTACAACTACGGGTTGAAAACGAAAGAAGTCGACTTTCCCGCGCAACCTGGAGGACTACTGTTCAATAATAATATAATAATAATCACTTTATTCCACAACAATAACAATTTACAGCATGGAATTTTCAGCGTTTCTTTTACATATTGCAATGGTTTAGCTCTGTTTATAATTATATAAATGTATAAAATTTTAAAAATAGTAATAGTTAATAGGTAAAATAAAAACCCCAACAAAATACACCATTTCTAGGTCATAGTGAATAATAAATAAATAATATAACAAATCACACATGCAATAATATACACCATTACATTTTTTAGTTTAGTTAGTGATTTGGAAGTTGTAAAAGTTCTTTTCTGATATTCGTCTCTTCACACAATACTCGTGCCAAATATGGTACGGTCGAATTTTTATATTTTGTAGTACGAGCATAAACGTTTATGAAATTTCTTCTGGTCTTACCCGAAGAGATACAAGGAAACAAATGTGAATAAAGAGGATGTTCACTATCAGACAAAATAACTTTAGCTAAGTGTTTGCAAGAATTCATGTGCCTATTGACAACAGTGTCGGTTAGTTGAGTCAAAGGGATAGCACTGACCCTACTTACAGCCCTCAATGTTCTTCGTAGTAATATATGGTCTTTCTTGAGTAGCCCAGGGAAGAATAATGGGGAACAATAAAGAATAATGGGCAAAACGCATGAATTAATAAATTGTATGAGAAGAGATTGGGTTATACCTGAGTGCCTCAACTTCTTTATGTAATAAGTCAGACGGAAAACTTTCGTAGAAACTATAAGAATATGAGACGACCAGCAAAGGTTTGAAGAGAAACTAATGCCAAGATAAGAAACACTTGACTTACTCTCTATCATGGTACCATCAATATTACAACAATCATGAGATTGGATCAATCCATGCAAGTCTTTTTCATTTCTCAAGCTGAAATCAACAGTATTACATTTAGTTGGATTTAGTTTAAGACCATTTGAGCTAGACCAATCCTTAACTTCAGCTAAGAAGCCATTCATATGGGAACAATCCAATGTGGAAACTACAGGGACAGAAACGGTCAGATCATCAGCATACTTAATGAAGTTAACGTTGGGTGAGTTCGGAAGGTCATGCAAAAAGAAAGAGAAAAGAAATGGAGAAAGTACTGCTCCTTGAGGCACACCGCTTTCAGTTAGCTGAGAAGTGGAGCGCTTTCCAGCCAAAACAGTATGCTGTTTCCTATCCTTAAAATAAGAAGACAGCCATCTAGTTGCCCAGGACTCTGTCTGTGCTGAAATCATCTTTCCTAATAAAAGTGTCCTAGGAACAGAGTCGAAAGCTGCAGTATAGTCTAAAAAAGCTGTTCGAACGAACTTAGCACCCTTATCAAGGCAGGAAACAATATTGTGGTGTAGTACAATGGCTGCATCTAATGTACTTCTTCCACACTTATAAGCAAACTGCTTAGGGTCACTAAAAGCTTTTAAAGAAGGTTTAAGAGTATTCAAAAGAAGTTTCTCCATAGTTTTCAAAAAAGGAGATGTTATAGCGACCGGTCTAAACTTTATACCTGCTCCAGATGATGATTTCTGTACAGGTACAACCTTGATTTCTTTCCAGTCAGCAGGTACCGTTTCCTTGTTGAATGATGCATTAAAGATTTGAGTAAGAGGATGACACAAGATGTCTGCACACTTTTGAAGAAGAATGCCTGGTACACCATCTGGACCAAGGCTGTGTGTTGGATTTAAAGATTTCAAACATAATAGTACATCCTCTTCTTTAAAACCCGGAAAATTACCATTATCTTGACTAGTTACATCAGGTACAGGTATATTAATTTGTTTCATGATAAATGATTTGTTTAAAGCATTAACATCAGAATAAGCATCAACAGACATTTGTTTTTTACTTGTAAGTTTATTGAAAAGTTTCCAAATGTTTGAAGGATTTTTACATGATAAAAATTTTTCATTATATAGTCTGTTCAATCTTTCTATTTCAATTTTTATAAGGGTGTTTATTTTACGGACCCCAGTATTATCACAATTTTTATACAACTTCTCTTTTTGTCTTCTAAGTTTTTTCAGCTGCAAAGAAGAGATTCTGTCAAATCTCGAAAACAGTGTTTCATATGGACAGCAAATATCCAAACAAAACTTCAGATAATCGGTTATATTAGAGACAGTAGCATCCAACTTATCGTCAGTAAATAGTTCCCAGTTGGTATCATACAACATGCTTCTTAGTGCTAGAATGTTATCATGGGAATATGAACGTTCATGTATCTTCTTTGTTAAATGACTAAACAATTTTTGTTGTTGTAACTTGCCGTACACTTTCGGTAAAATACGAATAATGCAGTGGTCAGAGTTTAACAAAGGAGCTCTCTCTCTGGTTTCATATACATCACGGTCGTTTATGAAAACCAGGTCTAGTGATTTGTCCAGACGTGTATTAAACTTGACTAGATTCTCATGACCAAGTGAAGTAAGAAAGCTGTGATCACATGAATTAAAATCACCACAGACTATAGACAGCGAGTTTCCGAATGCAGGAGCAGCGAATTCAGCAAATTCATCTGCAAACGTAACTATATTTGAAAGGCTACAATTGGGTGTTATGTAGATATTTGTTATGTATATGTAAGAATATTTACTTAAGTGTTTTGGGCGACACCTGACGGTTATGCAGTCTATATTGTCACTAGAATAATTGAAGCAAACGTGATTTGATGTAGACCAACTTGTGTTTATAAAAGTAGCTACCCCTCCTCCACATTTTTTCTTAGAACTTTTTCTATCTTGTCGAAAAACTTTATATCCATTTATTGAAACTAGATTATCATCATAATGCTGGTGCAGCCAAGTCTCTTGTATTGCTAAAACGCCAGCGTTTCGATAAACATTAGAATACATTAGGGATTGAAGATAATCCATTTTGTTGGACAGGGATCTACAATTAGTGCTAACGAGTTCAGGAATAGTCATTTGATTAATTTGTGTACGTTTCAGTGCACGATGCCATCCACAGTGATGCTTTTTTCTCAATTTTTGTGGATGACACAACGCAGTAGGTTGTAATGATTTTAAAAATGCGCGATTATAAATAATACGATTAGAACACATTATTGATAAATTAAAACAAAATTAAAAGAGCAAACCAAAGCAATTTTGCAAAATGGGGTAAGGTGGAATTTTCGGTAGCCCTATGTTCAAGCAGGCCGCCGAAGATTAATAATGATACGGCCTAGGTCAGACAATGAGTGTATTTATATATATATATCAAATATTTAGCTGTTCAAACATTATTAACTTGTAGACAATCTACTATTTGACATTATATCATACTTGATCATGCCTGTAAAAATGGCATGCATTTTCATGTAAATTTATGTTTGTATGAAAATATATATTATTATTATTATAGTAGCATACGCATAGAGGACAAATTGAAAGTCGAGGGAGTGCAGAGGTACTTCACGTTAAAATTACTCGGAACCGGAAATGGTGCGAACTACTCCACTAGATGTGATACCCTAGGACTAGAAACACTATGGCTAAGACGCCTGAGACTAAACTTATCACTTTACTATAAGCTTCTTCTTATAGATTAAGTGAAGGGCTACTCGAGTGGATAACTTTCTTTCTAACAGGAAGAGAACAGTGAGTGAAAATCAACAATCACTTATCTACATCCAGACAAATAACCAGCGGCGTGATACAAGGTAGTGTTCTTGGCCCTACCCTATTCATTGTATTCATAAATGATATTGTCTCTGTGATCAAGTATGGCAAGCCGTACCTCTTTGCAGATGACCTCAAAGTTGTCTATGATTTCGACTATAATGATATGAATATTGTTAGTAAAATCCAAGAAGACCTAAATAGTCTATGTAACTGGAGTGAAAAGTGGCAGTTAACGTTCAATCCAGCTAAGTCTGGGTTAACATACTTCGGACGTTGGAAACCTAACATAAGTCTATACATGTACGGTGGCCTTGTTTCAAACACGAACACAGTCACAGATCTCGGTGTAACATACTCAGATCTTACCTTTACTGAACATGCAAATAAGGTGGTATCTGATTGTAAACGTCTAACCGGCTTTGTGCTACGCAACTTTTACACCCCAGAAGCCAGATTAGCCATATATAAGGTATGCATTCGCCCCAAACTTGAATACTGTGCCCACTTATACAGTAGCTTTAAATCAGCAGACAGAAAAAAAGTTGAAAGTGTCCAAAGATTCCTCACGAAACGCATATTAGGCTATGATCAGCAAATAGAATACCTTGACAGATGTATTCGACTGGACTTAGAACCCTTATGGTTAAGGAGAGTGAAGTGCAATTTATTTCTCTTATTCAAAGTTATAAGAAAGCACTGTAACAGTAACTCGTCTATAACCTGGGCTAATCCTAAATCGTATGGACTACGCAACCATAACTGCCTTCTCAAGGTTAACACCCATTAGCTCACCACTAGAGCTAACTTCTTCACCATTAAATATTGCAAACTTTAGAACCAACTACCCTCTGAGATTAGATCCTGTGAAAGGCCTGACAGTTTCAAAAGGAGCCTAGAAAAACATATTAACATGTCCACCCTAGCCCTTCTAAATGATCTCAACTGCTGGTAGAGTGGTGAAACCATGACATTTCAATATTTAACTACAGACAGTACACTAGTTCATAGACTAACCTAATAATACTTAGTAATTATGCATGTTCAATACTTGAAATTAGATTATCATTAAAATACTTAAAATGATTACTTACGCAGCAAATGTTCTCTTAGTTTATCACTCTTATTTCCCTTATAACATTCAGTTTTTGAGCCTAATGTATTCTTTGATAATACGAATTATAACACTGATTACACTCTTATTATACATAGATTGATTTACTTTACGGCTACCTGTAAGACTCACTAACTTTCTGTAGTATTGTTAACCAAATGCTGAAATTTTGTTGGTTCTGCTACTATCTTTTTATAATATGTGTAGACAGGTTACTTTGCAATGTCAAATGTTTACTATATATAAAACTGTCATGATAATTTAGTACACTTGGTCCTGCCAACCGACCTTACCTTCAGTTCATACTACGTATATTGAACCCTAACTATATTGTTCTGCTGAATCTTGCTCCACTATTCGCAAAACCTATTCTTGTTATTCTTCAAGGTTTTTGACTTCTTATAAAGTAATCTGTTCATTAGGACGCATGCATACATATATAATATGTTCATAAAGATGTACGCGGGGACCTATTGGAAGCACTCATTAAGAAAGCTAGGGAGATGGAATATGGTGTACGAACATGTCTGGTACCAAGCGATATATTTGCTGTAGCCATAACAATCAGAGCCCAACATCATAAAACGAGGGAGGGTGGCGCATGCTGATCAGTAGATATGGTGGCGGACACTAAGGTGAATCGCCCCATTCTGCAGGAACAGCAATATGCAATTTGACGGCTCGAGATTTCTATGAGGGCTTGAATCTTTATCTTGAGAAAGATAATAATGATCGCCTAGACAGATCATGCTTCTATCTTTAAACATATACCATTCACCTAGCCTATTGTTGAGATGCGACCATGTCGGATCTGCTCAGATTTGTGGGGCATCTTATAAATTTACTTGCTGTCTATCGTCAGATCTTTTCATACCACTCCACAATGTCTTATCTCATTTATTTTCTGACAACGTCTTTACTTGATCCTCATTTCACTCCATTAAACTTAACATCTTATAGCTCTTCATTACTTATTATACTCCTACTCTCTGAAGGGTACGGTTGTACACTAAATGCACAAAAAGGTATAAAATAAAAACAACTGGCATGAGGATAATTGTATTAAAACCAAAAGTGGATATCATGATAGTTTGTGATATATCTGTAGCATTATACATTGCAAATGAATGTTGTTACCCTAGGGTGTTTCCTTTATTAATGCATTTATTAATGACACTTGCACTTACCTATCTCATTACAATTTAATGATTCAACTCAGCACTTTAATTTTTCTAAAACAGATTCCAATCCCTTGTAAAAGGTGTACTTACCTCAATATCGGTTGGTTATCGTATGCCTACAACCACGGGATGAAAACGGAACGAAGTCGATTTTCCCGCTCAACCTGGAGGACAACTGTACAATTCAATAACTATACGGCCTAAATCAGAAAATGAGTGTATTATATGTATCGAATATTTAACAGTTGAAATACGATTAACTTGTAGACAATCTACGATTTGATATTATATCATACTTGATCGTGTGAACTGTGATCAAGATTTGACCGGATAGTTGCAAAATAATTGAGCGCTGAACAGGAAGAGAACTCACCATGGGTCGTGAGGCCCTCGGTGAAATGAACGAAAATGGCGAACTCTTCTCAGACTTCTGCGCCTTCAATGATTTGGTGATTGGTGGCAGTGTGTTCAAACACAGGGATATACACAAGGCAACATGGATTTCACCAGATGGACACACCAAAAACCAGATAGACTTCATTTCAATCTCAAGGAAGTGGAGACGGAGCCTACTGGACACAAGATCGAGGAGAGGAGCAGATGTGGGTTCAGACCACTATCTGGTACAAGGGACTTTCAAGGTGAAGCTGAAAGCCTCGAGGATACCTGGGGATAGGCCACAATGCAAGTTCAACACTCACAAACTGAAGGACACAATCACACAGGACATTTTCACTGCAACTGTCAGAGCAAAGCAGGAAACACTACGTGGCACCACTGAGGAATCATCCGTGGAAGACCATTGGAACTCTCTGAAGGTAATTTTCAACGAAACGTGCTCAACAGTTTTAGGAAGAAAGAAGAAACAAGACAAGGAATGGCTCTCAACAGACACTTGGAAACTAATAGAGGAGAGGAGAAAAGTGAAAGAGAAAATGATTCAATGCAAAGATGGACAAGAGAAAGGGACGCTGAACTCAACTTACACAGCACTGGACAAAGAAGTGAAGAAGAGTGCCAGGAAGGACAAAAGACAATTCTACGACAACCAGGCTACTGAAGCTGAGAAGGCAGCAGGCAAAAGGGACCTGAGGACACTATATCAGATAACCAAGTCTCTATCCGGGAAGAGATCAACACAAGTGAAACCTATAAAAGACAGCCAAGGGAACCCAATTACCAAAGAAGAAAGACAGATTAAACAATGGGCGGACCACTTCAAAGGACTCTTGAACCGACCACCACCTACAACCCGTCCAGTAATACCAACAACAGCACGTACACAACTGCAAGTTGACACCAATCCTCCAACGAAAACTGAAGTCATGAATGCAATCAAGCTTCTGAAAGCTGGAAAAGCAGCTGGACCAGATGGAATACCCCCGGAAGCACTGAAAGCGGACCCAGAAACGACGGCAGATATGCTGACTCCATTATTGCAAAAGATATGGAAAGAGGGAAAGGTGCCTACTGACTGGAGGAAAGGTTACCTGGTGAAACTACCAAAGAAGGGCGACCTGGGACTCTGCAAGAACTGGCGAGGAATCATGCTCCTGTCGACGCCAAGTAAAATCCTGAGTCGCATCATCCTGGAGAGAATCAAGGACGCGCTGGATACAGAACTCCGACCAGAACAAGCTGGATTCAGGAAAGGCAAATCATGTTCTGACCAAATTGCAACTCTACGCATTATCATCGAACAAAGCATGGAATGGCAATCAAATCTCTGCCTCAACTTCATAGACTTTGAGAAGGCCTTCGACAGCGTTGACCGCGAAGTAATTTGGAAACTACTCGAGTACTACGGCGTGCCCCAAATATTCATCAACCTTATTCAACAACTGTACGACAACGGCACATGTCAAGTGATCCACAACGGAAAACTCAGCGAGGCGTTTGGAGTAAACACAGGAGTCAGACAAGGGTGCTTATTATCACCAACGATGATATTCCTAATTGTGGTGGACTGGATTATGTGTCAGACAGTGGGAAACGAGAAGACAGGGATATCCTGGACCGACGTGAAGAACCTAGAAGACCTGGATTTTGCGGATGATTTATGTTTGATGTCACACAAAATCGAAGACTTACAAGCAAAAACCGACAAACTGGTCGAAGAAGCAGCAAAGACAGGACTCCAGGTGAACATAGACAAGACGGAGGTTATGAAAATAACCAACCAACAACAGCAGCAACATCCAGTGCCAATCACCATCAACGGGAGGGATTTGAAAGAGGTTACTTCTTTCACTTATCTGGGGAGTATTGTCTCAACCACAGGAGGAACGGACGAGGATGTCAAATCGAGAATCGGGAAGGCGAGAAACACTTTCATCAACCTGAAACCAATCTGGAAATCTTCGTCACTCACCATCAACAACAAAATTCGGATTTTCAATACAAACGTCAAGTCAATTTTGCTTTACGGATCAGAAACTTGGCGGGTCACCAAGAATATTTTCAACAGGTTGCAGACCTTTATCAACAACTGTCTTCGCTCCATACTGAAGATTAGATGGCCAGAAAGAATCACAAACAAGAAGCTATGGGAACAAACGAAACAGGAACCAATCGCCCAACAAATATGCAGGAGGAAGTGGAGATGGATTGGACACTCGCTGAGGAGGCCGCCGAGTGACATCGCGCGTCAAGCCCTCGAGTGGAACCCGAAAGGGAAGCGGCGAGTGGGACGTCCAAGGGTGACATGGAGGAGATCGTGTGAGGAGGAGATGAAACAGTATGGAATAACATGGACGCAAGTGAAAAGAACAGCAGAAGACAGAAGCAAGTGGAGACGTGCAGTTGAAGCCCTATGTTCCACTAGGAACCCAAGGGAACAATAAATAATAATAAATACAATAATAATTGAGCGCTGAGTGAGAAGTAGACATTTATAAAATTATATTTGTAAAATCTCAGCGAAATTGAAATGATTAATTCCAACGTTTCGTTCGGCAATCTGGTCCGAACTTCTTCAGGGAAATTAATCGAATTAAAATAAACAGGTTTATATATAAAAGGAACAACTCTTGTTTTTAAACTTTGTCCAATCATGAGTCATGCAACAGGTATCAACATGTATAATAAATAAATAAAATAGTATGTTTATGTATAAAAGCACATCTCTTGTTTTTAAATTGTTTGTCCTGTCATGTGAAACAATAAACAGCTATCAATAGGTATAGTAAACAAAACAAAACAAAACAAAATTTTAATATGAACTGTGATCAAACTTTTTTGACATCAGACTTTCAAAAATTAGTCTACTTTTGTTAAAAATATATGTGTATATGTGTTATGCAGTATCAATGGTGTGTGTGTGTATGTGTGTGGGTGAACAGTCATAAAACATTTGTTATTCTCATATGAGCTGTGATCAAGATTTGACCGGATAGTTACAATATAATTGGGATGTTTTGTTTTTACAAATATAATATAATTTTATAGATTTGTTATTCTCCCCATAAAAAGACGTAGACAATCGGGAATTTGATCAAGTGTGACTAGTTGTTGAAACATATCCAATTTATTTATTAGTCAGGATTTGCCATGCATCAGCTAAGGTCACACCTTCACGTCTGTTCAAACTGTTGGGATTCACCCATATATGTAGGGCTTCTGCAGTCAGTCTTTCTTTATATGAACCACTACACTCGATAGAAACGGGACACAAAATCGACTTTGATAAGACTAAGGTTTTACAGAAAGGTTTTGGTTCATATAAAGAAAGACTGACTGCAGAAGTCCTACATATATGGGTGAATCCCAACAGTTTGAACAGACGTGAAGGTGTGACCTTAGCTGATGCATGGCAAATCCTGACTAATAAATAAATTGGATATGTTTCAACAACTAGTCACACTTGATCAAATTCCCGATTGTCTACGTCTTTTTATGGGGAGAATAACAAATCTATAAAATTATATTATATTTGTAAAAACAAAACATCCCAATTATATTGTAACTATCCGGTCAAATCTTGATCACAGCTCATATGAGAATAACAAATGTTTTATGACTGTTCACCCACACACATACACACACACCATTGATACTGCATAACACATATACACATATATTTTTAACAAAAGTAGACTAATTTTTGAAAGTCTGATGTCAAAAAATTTTGATCACAGTTCACATTAAAATTTTGTTTTGTTTTGTTTTGTTTACTATACCTATTGATAGCTGTTTATTGTTTCACATGACAGGACAAACAATTTAAAAACAAGAGATGTGCTTTTATACATAAACATACTATTTTATTTATTTATTATACATGTTGATACCTGTTGCATGACTCATGATTGGACAAAGTTTAAAAACAAGAGTTGTTCCTTTTATATATAAACCTGTTTATTTTAATTCGATTAATTTCCCTGAAGAAGTTCGGACCAGATTGCCGAACGAAACGTTGGAATTAATCATTTCAATTTCGCTGAGATTTTACAAATATAATTTTATAAATGTCTACTTGATCGTGCCTGTAAAAATGGTATGCATTTTCATGTAAATTTGTAAATTTATATGAAATACATTATTATTATTATTATGCGACCACGTGGGCTCTGCACAGATTTATGGGGTATCTTGTAAATTAACATGCTTTCCTTTTTCGTATCTTCCAATATCACTTCACAATGTGTCATCTCATTCATTTTTTAATTACGTCTTCACTTGCTCATTATATTCCATTAAACCTAACATTTTATAGCTCTTTATGAATTTGATTCGACTTATTCTATTCCTATTCTCTATAGGGTACGGTTGTGCACCAAATACACAAAAAGATATGAAATAAAAACAACCGGCTTGTGGATAATTGTATTAAAACCAAAGGTGGACATCATGATAGTAAGACCTATATGGGTAGCATAATACATTGCAAATGAACTTTGTCAGCCTGGGGATTGTAGTCTCCCATTGTATTTCCTTTATGAATGCATCTTTAATGATACATTGCACTTACCTATTCCATTACACTTTAATGATTCACCTTGGCACCTTTACTTTTCTAAAACAGCTTACTATCCCTTGTAAACCTTGTACTTACCTCAATATTGGTTGGCTATCGTATGCCTACAACTACGGGTTGAAAACGAAAGAAGTCGATTTTCCCGCGCAACCTGGAGGACTACTGTTCAATTCAATAATGATACGGCCTAGGTCAGACAATGAGTGTATTTATATATATATATATCAAATATTTAGCTGTTCAAACATTATTAACTTGTAGACAATCTACTATTTGACATTATATCATACTTGATCATGCCTGTAAAAATGGCATGCATTTTCATGTAAATTTATGTTTGTATGAAAATATATATTAGTATTATTATTATTATAGTAGCATACGCATAGAGGACAAATTGAAAGTCGAGGGAGTGCAGAGGTACTTCACGTTAAAATTGCTCGGAACCGGAAATGGTGCGAACTACTCCACTAGATGTGATACCCTAGGACTAGAAACACTATGGCTAAGACGCCTGAGACTAAACTTATCACTTTACTATAAGCTTCTTCTTATAGATTAAGTGGAGGGCTACTCGAGTGGATAACTTTCTTTCTAACAGGAAGAGAACAGTGAGTGAAAATCAACAATCACTTATCTACATCCAGACAAATAACCAGCGGCGTGATACAAGGTAGTGTTCTTGGCCCTACCCTATTCATTGTATTCATAAATGATATTGTCTCTGTGATCAAGTATGGCAAGCCGTACCTCTTTGCAGATGACCTCAAAGTTGTCTATGATTTCGACTATAATGATATGAATATTGTTAGTAAAATCCAAGAAGACCTAAATAGTCTATGTAACTGGAGTGAAAAGTGGCAGTTAACGTTCAATCCAGCTAAGTCTGGGTTAACATACTTCGGACGTTGGAAACCTAACATAAGTCTATACATGTACGGTGGCCTTGTTTCAAACACGAACACAGTCACAGATCTCGGTGTAACATACTCAGATCTTACCTTTACTGAACATGCAAATAAGGTGGTATCTGATTGTAAACGTCTAACCGGCTTTGTGCTACGCAACTTTTACACCCCAGAAGCCAGATTAGCCATATATAAGATATGCATTCGCCCCAAACTTGAATACTGTGCCCACTTATACAGTAGCTTTAAATCAGCAGACAGGATGAAATTTGAAAGTGCATAGGTTGCAACAATTTAGAACTTGACCTGACAATTCAACACCATGCACTTCAACGACTGAAATCTGTACTTGACCTAGGGCTGAAATATTCAAATAACTTATCATTTTCTTAATATCAGTAAAAAGTTTGAGCATTGTGGATTAGATCAAATAAAGTATAATTATATTTTAATAGTTTACACACAATGATAAGTTTTGTTATTGGTAATATTTCGAGCAAAATTACTGCCCGTGTTCACACCAGTGTTGGAATTGTTTGATTCACACATTTATGATTTGTACTCGTATATATAGTTCATTATTTTTGCTCATTCATATTTTTTTTGTATTTGAGTTGTATTCCAAGTTCATTCATGTTTTTGTATCCAGAATTATATTCCAAGTTGTTGATAGTTGTACTGAGTCACCCTTGTTACATGTATCCGGTGTGACTTTAATGAATATCGATTCTGTTATAAGTCTTTCTTTCCATTTGTTCATGTTAGTTTTTAGAATACACACATTGTCCCAATCGATATTGTGGTTTTTGTCCCATGCATGTGCAGCTATGGATGAATTTTTTTCAAGATTTTTGTAGGCTTGTGTTCCTGTTGGTTGACCTTTGGTTAGGCGTTTATGTTCATTCACTCTTATTTTGAGTGATCTGGACGTTTGCCCCACATATTTAGTCGGACAGTCAGCACAAGATATTTTATAAATCAAGTTGTTTTTATCCATCCTTTTTATGGGATCTTTCAGTTGATTTATTTTATTTTTGATTAGATTTGTCGGTTTAAAAGCTGTATGAATGCCGATACTTTTGAGGTTTCTTTGAATTGCCTCTGATGTACCATTTTTATATGGTATTGTGACTGTTTTTTTGCATTCTTCCATCTTGTTATTCTCCGGTTTTACCCTCTTTTTTCTTTTTTATATTATCTTTTATAAATTGTTTTGGGTAGTTGTTTTCGAGTAGCATCTTGAATAGGACGTTTATTTCTTTACACTGGTCCTCTTGCGTTGTTGTAAGTCTACGTATTCTATCTGCAAGACCTTGTATTAATCCTCTTTTTACCGTGAGTGGATGAGCTGAGTGATAATCGAGGAATCTTCCAGAGTGTGTGGTTTTTCTATATAGCGTTGTTTTAATGCTGCCATCTCTTATTCTTTGTATTTTGCAATCTAACATAGGCAGTTCCCCAATTTCATTCTCTACTTCCATCGTGAATTTTATTGAGTCGATATGGCTGTTTATGTGTGAGAAGAGTTTCTCAATATCGTTTTTTTCACTATTACTAGTGTGTCGTCTACTTATCTCCACCAACATTTTAGTGATGACCTGAATGGTTTAAGGGCATTCTCTTCCCAATAATCCATGAATATGTCAGCTATTATTGGTGAGATAGGCGATCCCATGGCTATTCCTTCATTTTGTTGGTATATTTTCCCTTCGAATGTGAAATATGTTGTTGTCAGACAAAATTCCACCCCTTTTATTATCTCTTCTATGGATAACTGTGTTCTATCTTTTAGGCCATTATCTTCTTTTAGTTTCTCTTTCAGTGCATTCATGGCCATTTGAATGGGTATTTTCGTATAGAGACTGTTTACATCAAAGATGAAACAAATAAAAAAATTTAATAAACTCATGATAGCGAAAACTCCGAATGACAAACAAGTAACTAAAGCCAATTGGATTGTAAACTTGTCAGACAGAAAGCTAAGAGAAGCAGAGGAAAGCGTACTGATGAAAGGAATGAACTTCAACATTAGCAACAAAAGATTAAAACCTGAAGATATTATACCTGTAATTGAAACAGCACTCGAAGGACATGACAAGCAAAAAGCAGAACTGGTACGAGCACAATGTGCATTAACCTTAAAAAAGCAAAAAGCAGAAAAACTGAATGTAACGAAGGAGGAACTAAAAGCACTCCAAGACATAAAAGCAGACAAATCCATTGTCATTACTCAAGCAGACAAAGGAAATACAACGGTAATACTTAATAAAACGACATATAATGAAAAAATGAATGAACATCTACAGTCTGGACCCTATACCCTAATGACGAAGTCAGCTGAAACAATCACAAACAAAACAATGAAAGAAACAGCAAAGGTAGTCAGACAAATGAAGGAAATAATTGGTAAGTCACAATGGTTTGAAATTATGCCAAAATCATGCAATATACCTAGAATATATGGCAAGATAAAATTGCATAAAGAGGGATATCCAATAAGGCCGATTGTAGATTTTAGAAACACACCGACGTATATGCTATCAAGATTTCTCTCGACAATACTAAGACCAGCAAGAGACAACTCACAAGCTAGAATAATAGATTCATTTGAATTAGTGGAGCGACTAAAAACCACTAAAATAGAGGAAGATGAAATACTAGTCAGCTTTGATGTAAACAGTCTCTATACGAAAATACCCATTCAAATGGCCATGAATGCACTGAAAGAGAAACTAAAAGAAGATAATGGCCTAAAAGATAGAACACAGTTATCCATAGAAGAGATAATAAAAGGGGTGGAATTTTGTCTGACAACAACATATTTCACATTCGAAGGGAAAATATACCAACAAAATGAAGGAGTAGCCATGGGATCGCCTATCTCACCAATAATAGCTGACATATTCATGGATTATTGGGAAGAGAATGCCCTTAAACCATTCAGGTCATCACTAAAATGTTGGTGGAGATAAGTAGACGACACACTAGTAATAGTGAAAAAAACGATATTGAGAAACTCTTCTCACACATAAACAGCCATATCGACTCAATAAAATTCACGATGGAAGTAGAGAATGAAATTGGGGAACTGCCTATGTTAGATTGCAAAATACAAAGAATAAGAGATGGCAGCATTAAAACAACGCTATATAGAAAAACCACACACTCTGGAAGATTCCTCGATTATCACTCAGCTCATCCACTCACGGTAAAAAGAGGATTAATACAAGGTCTTGCAGATAGAATACGTAGACTTACAACAACGCAAGAGGACCAGTGTAAAGAAATAAACGTCCTATTCAAGATGCTACTCGAAAACAACTACCCAAAACAATTTATAAAAGATAATATAAAAAAGAAAAAAGAGGGTAAAACCGGAGAATAACAAGATGGAAGAATGCAAAAAAACAGTCACAATACCATATAAAAATGGTACATCAGAGGCAATTCAAAGAAACCTCAAAAGTATCGGCATTCATACAGCTTTTAAACCGACAAATCTAATCAAAAATAAAATAAATCAACTGAAAGATCCCATAAAAAGGATGGATAAAAACAACTTGATTTATAAAATATCTTGTGCTGACTGTCCGACTAAATATGTGGGGCAAACGTCCAGATCACTCAAAATAAGAGTGAATGAACATAAACGCCTAACCAAAGGTCAACCAACAGGAACACAAGCCTACAAAAATCTTGAAAAAAATTCATCCATAGCTGCACATGCATGGGACAAAAACCACAATATCGATTGGGACAATGTGTGTATTCTAAAAACTAACATGAACAAATGGAAAGAAAGACTTATAACAGAATCGATATTCATTAAAGTCACACCGGATACATGTAACAAGGGTGACTCAGTACAACTATCAACAACTTGGAATATAATTCTGGATACAAAAACATGAATGAACTTGGAATACAACTCAAATGCAAAAAAAATATGAATGAGCAAAAATAATGAACTATATATACGAGTACAAATCATAAATGTGTGAATCAAACAATTCCAACACTGGTGTGAACACGGGCAGTAATTTTGCTCGAAATATTACCAATAACAAAACTTATCATTGTGTGTAAACTATTAAAATATAATTATACTTTATTTTATCATTTTCTAAACATATTTCCAAAAAGTGTCAAAGTCACGCAGACTTATCGGCTTTCCACTCAGGAACTTCTACAGAAGTGAGTCTAGAATTCTGTTGTACAAGGTTTGTGTGCGTCCTTTATTTGATAACAGTTCATTCATGTATAGCAGTATACGCATAGAGGACAAATTGAAAGTCGTGTGAGTGTAGAGGTATTTCACGTTAAAATTACTCGGAACCGGAAATGGTGCGAACTACTCCAATAGATGTGACACCCTAGGACTAGAAACACTATGGCTAAGACGCCTGAGACTAAACTTATCACTTTACTTCCACCTACTAAGCCACTTACTTTTTACCTCTAGTAATGGCTCTCGGCTTTCAGATGACAATGTCTACAAACTGAGACACACTAAGGGTACAGTAGCTATCGAACTATGTAAAACAGCCATCAGGCACTTGTTTTACTTGATTAGGTATGCACACATATGGAATAAACTACCAATGGAAATGCGTCAAGCAGGTACATTGGCCTCCTTCGAAAAGGCGCTCAATGACAAACTACAAGAATTTGCAAACGATAGTAGTTCTAGTTCCCAGCTGAGAGCCTCCGAAATTATAGGTCCGTTTAATGTATAAGCTTAAATACTACACCTGTTGTTTTTGCCTATATATATATATAATTCTAGATAAAACATTAACGGTTAACATACGTATCCTCAAACAGACAAGAAATCTCGTTTGTAAAACTACTACCCAACACAATAAGTGGAATAAAATGGACACAAACCGACAACATGAAAAAGGTATAACTCACCACAACGTCACATGGACAGATGTACGCCCGTTGGGCACCATATATCCCTCACCAACTGCAACCCACCTTTCCTTGGATAATGTGATGAACTTATATCCATAATGTTGCTGAGCAGTTAATATTCTCAACTCCTGTCGGAACAGCTGAAATTCATAAACCTTCCTCACGCTAAGAAAATACCCACGAGCAGTAGAAATCCATTAATTAATGCGTCTGAAGCTTATGTATTTACTCCCAACAATGACATTGCAGATCAAATGAGATAAACATATCACTGATTTCAAAATAACACATCAATGAACTATAATTCAAGGATTCTGCACACAACAAAGTTATGTGTGAAAATTGACTTCAAGCTTTATTTTTTTCCCAGGCACTTATAATCCATCCACCAAAGACCTGGTTTTTTGGTTAATGCGAAGACAATACTTCTGTATTTCCTGATGTGTTGCACTCACTGACAATCTAGCAGATTTTTCCAACTGTGTACAGAAATGATTGTATATAAGTGAAAAGGCTGTTTTATACTACTGCGATTATCACTTATCAAGTGTATGTATAATCTCCAGCGAACATGTAAGGCATATCTTGCTACTGCCTGTAAATTGTGATTCAATTTATGCTTCTATTTCTGTAACAATTTGATGATGCCTGTAAACTGGCGTCCTTCATGTACTGTACTATGAGAATAAACTTATTTATTTATTTATATGACTACGTTCTCAAGGTTAACACCCATAAACTCACCACTAGTGCTGACTTTTTCACCATTAAATATTGCAAACTTTGGAACCAGCTACCCTCTGAGATTAGATCCTGTGAAAAGCCTGACAGTTCTAAAAGGAGCCTAGAAAGACATATTAACATGTCCACCCTAGCCCGTCTGAAAGATCACAACTGCTGGTAGAGTGGGGAGACAATGACATTTCAATATTTAACTACGGAAAGCACACTAGTCCTAATACTAATATAATGATACTTAGTAATTATGCATAGTCAATTCTTGATATTTGACTGTCATTACAATACTTAAATTGATTAAAATATTTATGCAGCAAACGTTCTCTTGCTTTACCACGCTTGTTTCCCTTATAACACTCAATTATTGAGCTTAATGTATTCTTTTATAATACGAATTATAATATTGATTACACTCTTATCATATATAGTTTGATTTACTTTACGGCTCCCTGTAAGACTAACTGCGCTTCTTCAGTATACACAAACTGCAGTATTGTTAACCAAATGTTAAAATTCTGTTGGTTCTGTGTTAATATCTTTTTATGATATGTGTAGACAGGTTACTTTGCAATGTCAAATGTTTACTATATATAAAACTGTCATGATAATTTAGTACACTTGGTCCTGCCAACCGACCTTACCTTCAGTTCATACTACCTACATTGAACTCTAACTATGGTGTTCTGCTGAATCTTGCTCCTCTATTCACAAAACCTATTCTTTTCACTCTTTAGGGGTTAAACATCTTATAAAATAATCTGTTCATTAGGACGCATGCACACATATATAATATGTTCATAAAGATGTACGCGGGGACCTATTGGAAGCACTCATTAAGAAAGCTAGAGAAATGGAATGTGAGGTACGAACGTGTCTGGAACCAAGCGATATATTTGCTGTAGCCATAACAATCAGAGCCTAACATCATAAAACGAGGGAGGGTGGCGCATGCTGATCAGTAGATATGGTGGCGGACACTAAGGTGAATCGCCCCATTCTGCAGGAACAGCAATATGCAATTTGACGGCTCGAGATTTCTATGAGGGCTTGAATCTTTATCTTGAGAAAGATAATAATGATCGCCTAGACAGATCATGCTTCTATCTTTAAACATATACCATTCGGTCAGCCTATTACTGATACTCTAATTGGGATTCCTACTTTACCAATGACTCCTTAGAGGAAGTCCTTAAAAACTTCTATGACAATATACAGTCGGTTAATGATGTCATAGCGCCTGTGAAACTGATTAAATTCAAAATTCCTCAAGGTGATTTTATTCCAATATCATTAAGAAGAAGTATGCGGAAGCATTCATTAAGTTACTACAGACATGACGACTTATCGTCGTTAATAGCTATCAAAACAATCCTCATCAGAATCCATGAGTTAAAAAATCTAAGTCTTAGAAATAAAGAGACGCGGGCAATTCAGTCGCCACATAACACTGGAGAAATAGCCAAACTCTTCAAAAGTAGGTTAACTAACTCCAAATCAACATATCCAAAAATAATACACCTAGGTGGCATTACTCACGAAAGTGATGAGGATTTATGTGAGGTGTTTAGCACGCACTTTGCCAAATTGTACACTCTAGAAAACGACCAGGATATAGATTTCCCTCGTAAAACAGAAAAGTGTTTAAGCGATGTAGTCTTTAACGCCCAAGAAATCGATAAAGCTACCACAACTCTTAAGCTTACTAATACTCCCGGCCCAGATGGAATGTCTTCTGTCCTCTTAAAAAAGGGTGGAAATGACATGAATCTACTTCTTCTCAAGATATTTTCAACTTCGATAAGGAGTGGAACATATCCAAATAGCTGGAAGAAATCTTACGTTGTACCCATTCACAAAACCGGGCCTATAGCGGACATAGATAATTACCGCCCCATCAACATTACTTCCGTAGTTTCACGTGTGATGGAAAAGATTATAAAGAAGCAAATTGTTCAGTTTTTGCTCTCGAATGACTTATTATCCGCCTTCCAATACGGTTTCCTAAATAGAAGATCGTGCATTACTTGCCAATTAGATTATTTCGACCACATTACTGAGTGTGTAGACAAAGGTCGTTCAGCAGCAACATTATTTCTAGACGTTAGGAAAGCTTTTGACAAGGTCCCACATAAGAGACTCATATTGAAACTCCTATCTTATGGAATAAGTGGAAGGCTACTTGAGTGGATAACTTCTTTTCTTACAGGAAGAGGACAGTTAGTTAAAGTCAACCATCACTTATCAACATCCAAACCGATAACCAGCGGCGTGATACAAGGTAGTGTTCTTGGCCCTACCCTATTCATTGTATTCATAAATGATATTGTTTCTATGATCAAGTATGGCAAGCCGTACCTCTTTGCAGACGACCTCAAAGTTGTCTATGATTTCAACTATAATGATATGAATATTGTTAGTAAAATCCAAGAAGACCTAAATAGTCTATGTAATTGGAGTGAAAAGTGGCAGTTAATGTTCAATCCAGCTAAATCTGGGATAACATACTTCGGACGTTGGAAACCTAGCATGTGTCTATACATGTACGGTGACCCTGTCTCAAACACGAACACAGTCACAGATCTCGGTGTAACATACTCAGATCTTACCTTTACTGAACATGCAAATAAGGTGGTATCTGATTGTAAACGTCTAACCGGCTTTGTGCTACGCAACTTTTACACCCCAGAAGCCAGATTAGCCATATATAAGATATGCATTCGCCCCAAACTTGAATACTGTGCCCACTTATACAGTAGCTTTAAATCAGCAGACAGAAAAAAAGTTGAAAGTGTCCAAAGATTCCTCACGAAACGCATATTAGGCTATGATCAGCAAATAGAATACCTTGACAGATGTATTCGACTGGACTTAGAACCCTTATGGTTAAGGAGAGTGAAGTGCAATTTATTTCTCTTATTCAAAGTTATAAGAAAGCACTGTAACAGTAACTCGTCTATAACCTGGGCTAATCCTAAATCGTATGGACTACGCAACCATAACTGCCTTCTCAAGGTTAACACCCATAAACTCACCACTAGAGCTAACTTCTTCACCATTAAATATTGCAAACTTTGGAACCAACTACCCTCTGAGATAAGATCCTGTGAAAGGCCTGACAGTTTCAAAAGGAGCCTAGAAAAACATATTAACATGTCCACCCTAGCCCTTCTAAATGATCTCAACTGCTGGTAGAGTGGTGAAACCATGACATTTCAATATTTAACTACAGACAGTACACTAGTTCATAGACTAACCTAATAATACTTAGTAATTATGCATGTTCAATACTTGAAATTAGATTATCATTAAAATACTTAAAATGATTACTTACGCAGCAAATGTTCTCTTAGTTTATCACTCTTATTTCCCTTATAACATTCAGTTTTTGAGCCTAATGTATTCTTTGATAATACGAATTATAACACTGATTACACTCTTATTATACATAGATTGATTTACTTTACGGCTACCTGTAAGACTTGTAGTACCCATGTACCAACTATAAACATACGTTTTTAATTTTATTTGCATACTCATATTATATGTTTTGCACATATCGATTTTATATGTACTTCGTAAACATTTGTCAATTTACTGTTGAACGTTACCTTGATACAATTTTTGAAATTTGACTACGGCTATAATACACGATTATACTCTTCACAAGTGCCTTCTGATTTTACGTTGTGGGCGTCGAGTAGCCACAACGTCTGCGCACATTGATAAACGTGAAGAAGTACTAGGAAATACGTGTACGCTCATTTAGTCAAATAGAACACGCAACAAATTGGTGAGCCCAACGATAACTTGCTGACCTCGACGACAAATTGCTGACTCCGACGACGACGACTTTTTGACCTCGACGCGTCGTACACTTGCTGGATAATGAAAACTCTAGCTTTCGCGGATCTATATATTTATTAAACAATTCGAACTCACGCGGATCTATATATTTATTAAACAATTCGAACTCATTTTTGTGTTTGCTCATAGCACAACCTGCAGTAATTTGGGGTAAGCACCTGCATTGCATTTTTCTGTTTGCCATATTCTTATTGCGCACAAATTTTGCTATTTTGCTTATCTTAAACCATTTTTTTACGAATTGTAACATGTCTTCCAATACCTCTGATAACTTAGAGCTGGGATCTGTTAGTACTATTTCTCTTACTGTACCAGTTTTTAAGCCCAGAGACCCTCATCTTTGGTTTGCTCGACTGGAACATTATTTGGCTAGCAATAAGCTAACGTCACAGACAGCTAAATTCTGCATTTTGAGTACAGTACTACCAGACGAAGTCGCCGAGCAGGTACGGCAATACATCGTTCATCCCAGCACAGAAGCACCTTACGACAAGTTGAAGGAAGAGGTACTCCGATGCACTTCGCTTTCGGATAGGCAAGCACTCGATCGCCTGTTAAGCAATGTTGAGTTAGGGGATAAAACCCCATCTCAACTCATGAGGCATATGCAAAGCCTAGTTGCCGGAAGAGAAATCGATAAACGTCTCTTTTACCAAATATGGCTGCGAAGACTTCCCGCAAACATCCAGCAGGTTCTTGCTTTCGGAGACGACGACATTGACATAGAAAGGCTCACCGAAATCGCGGATCGCATGTACGAGAGGTCAACACCTCAATCTGTCGCTTCCACTAGCAGAATACCAGACACTCATGATAGAATACAGACTTTAGAACACAAAGTCGACACCTTACTGAGTCAGTTAGCAAAACTGACTACACGCACACAACCAAGCCGTTCTAGAAGCTCGTCTCGTCGACGTTTTTCTCGATCCCCTAGCACGTCACGACATCGCGATAATATTTGCTGGTATCACCGTAGTTATGGAAGCAATGCACGACGGTGCCGTTCACCTTGCAATTTTCAGACTAAACCAAAAGATATATCGTCATGTGTAAAAAATACTGTTGGCAACCTACGATCTAACAGTCGTTTGTTTTATGTAACAGATAAAAATACCGGTACTACATTCTTAGTTGACACAGGAGCAGAGGTGAGTGTTCTCCCTCCGTCTACACAGGAACGTCAACATCCTGACCCAGCAGTTACGCTCCAAGCTGTTAATCAGTCCAGTATTGTTACATATGGAAGTAAACGAATGACTTTAGATTTTGGTTTAAAGAATACCTACACTTGTTCTTTCATCATTGCAGACGTCCCATCCCCAATCCTCGGTATTGATTTTCTGCAGCAACACAAACTGTTAGTTGATCCGATAAGCCCCAAGCTAATAGATTCGCTCAATAAAACGTACATTGCTGGTACGATTGGCCGTGCATCATCACTGAACTTGATGGTCACACGCACACCAGCATCTCCATATACCAATTTGGTAAATCAGTTTCCTGACCTTTTACAACCTTCTTTTCGAGGAACAGAACCGAAGCATCATGTGGTTCATCATATTAAAACTACTGGACCACCAGTTTTTGCACGTCCCCGACGCCTTGACCCACATCGACTTAAAATCGCCAAAACAGAGTTCGATAAAATGCTAGAGCTTGGTATTATTCGACCGTCCAACAGCTCTTGGTCTTCACCGCTTCACATGGTACCCAAAAAGTCTTTTGGTGAAATACGGCCGTGTGGTGATTATCGAGCTTTAAACAAGCAAACGGTACCTGATAGATACCCTATACCACACATCCACGATTTCGCTAGCAACTTACCAGATGTTAAAGTTTTCTCTAAAATTGATCTTGTCCGAGCGTATCATCATATCCCAATTCACCCGGATGACGTTCCGAAAACTGCCATTACCACACCATTCGGTTTATATGAATTCGTACGCATGCCATTCGGACTTATGAACGCCGCTCAGACATTTCAACGCCTAATCGACCAAGTACTCCGTGGTCTCCCTTTCGTCTACGCATACATCGATGACTTACTAATTGCAAGTGCAGACGAAGCCGAGCATTTGAAACATGTGAAGACAGTGTTTGAAAGACTTAACCAATACGGAATGACTATCAACTTAGACAAGTGCGAATTCGGTAAGACCTCACTGAAATTCCTCGGCCATTTAATCGATAGCCAAGGAATCAGACCAGTTCCTGATGACGTACAAGCCATCAAAGAGTATCCATTACCAGATTCTTTTAAAAAATTACGGCGATTTTTGGGTCTTGTCAATTTTTACCGGCGTTTTATTCCGAACTGTGCTAAAGCTTTACAACCATTAACCGATTGCTTACGTGGACATAGTCGTTCATTCCATTTGCCTGCAGAAGCTGTTAAAGCATTCGGAAATGTCAAACAATTGTTAAATGACAAGACACTCTTGGTCAGACGTCAAAATGACGCTCCTCTGTCTCTCATGACAGACGCTTCAGACGTTGCCATCGGGGCAGTTTTACAACAGCAGGTACACGGCGAATGGCAACCCCTAGCATTCTTTTCGAAACGACTGAATCCTACTCAATGTCGCTATAGCACTTTTGGTAGAGAGTTATTGGCTGTTTATTTAGCAATCAAACACTTTCGACATATGCTGGAAGGTACAGCTTTTACTGTCTTTACAGACCACAAAGCTCTAACGAAAGCCTTATCAGCAAAACAGGATAACTACTCTCCGCGTGAACTACGACATCTCGAGTTTATATCTCAGTTCACTTCTGATCTGCGACATGTGAAGGGTAAACACAATGAAGTGGCAGACGCTTTATCACGTGTGCACATTGACAACATTGTATGCCCAGACATCGACTACGAACGTCTCTCAAACCTACAACGAGATGATGCCGAACTAAAAAAGATTATGTCTTCTAAAACAACATCTTTAAAGCTAGACGCAATTCCTTTTGGCACGACAAAAATAATCTGCGACACCTCTACGGGTAAATATCGACCCTTCGTTCCAGCAGCTATGAGACATACAGTATTCGAGAAGTTACATAACTTGTCTCATCCAGGTGTCAGTGCTACTATCAAACTAATAAAAGAAAGATTTATATGGCCGAACATTAATAGCGATGTTAAGAAGTGGACACGAACTTGCTTGTCTTGTCAAAGAGTCAAAATCAACCGTCACACTAATGCACCACTTGGTCGCTTTCCTAACCCTGACTCTAGATTTGAACATATACATGTAGACATAGTTGGTCCACTACCTCCTTCCAATGGTTGCAACTACATTCTAACTTGCATCGACAGATTCACTCGTTGGCCTGTAGCAGTTCCAATAGCCGACGTCTCAGCAGAAACGGTAGCTAAAGCTTTGGTCGAGAACTGGATAGCTAATTTTGGTGTCCCATCCATTATCACTACGGACAGAGGTGCTCAGTTTGAAAGCCGACTTTTTAACCAGCTAACAGAATTACTGGGCATTAAACGTATACGAACAACCGCGTACCATCCTAGTTCCAACGGTATGGTTGAACGCCTTCATCGACAACTCAAAGCTGCGCTCGCTGCTTCTTTGACTCAAAACGACTACCCTAGTAGGTTCTGAGTTTTCAGGGAGTGACCACAAAACAGTGCTGTGTGCACTGCCACTTCCGTCAAGTAGCAATGCAACCCATACCCCTACTTCACAACAAATAACTTACAGGAACTACAGTAAGGCAGACTGGACTCTAGTAAAATCAATGCTAAGATCCTCAGAATGGAGTGAGTACTTCTATACTGATAGCCTCTCGAAAGCTCTAGACATCTTTTACTATAACTCAAACACATGCTTAGATGCTGTCATCCCATTTCAAACACTAAAGTTTTCCCCACATAGAAAGACATTCATAAAGCCAAAGGATCGTAGGAAACTGAAAAGACTGTCAACAAGTTACTTCAGGCGACACGACCTTAGTACACTAGGGTCAATACTTAGTACTCTTAGCTCCATCTCGCAAGCTCATAACTTGCGTATGAGAAATGAAGAATGCACGGCACTAGCCAGCACCACCAGAGTAGGTGCTCTCACAGAAATACTAAAGAAACGAATGAATCGCCAAAGCCATAAAATTTCTCTCCTTATAAACAAGGGCAAACTATACAGCAAACATGCAGACATGTGTGAACTGTTTAATGAGACGTTTGCAGCTAACTACCTTAAGCCTACAAGTCCACTTCTCGGTTTACAATCTAAAATAGAACTCCCTTCATCTTCAACGCTGAAACAAATCACTACAGTTCATTTCACTTACTCTAATATTAACCAAGCCGTTAATACTCTTAAAAACTCTAGTAGTGCCGGTTTTGACGGTATACCATCGTATCTTTATAAACACGGTGGTTCTGACATTTCCGTTTTATTACTTAAGATTTTTACAATGTCCCTAGAAAGCCAAACCTATCCAGATAAATGGAAAACGACATTTATAGTACCTAAACACAAATCCGGATCAAAAACTGAAGTCAACAACTATAGGCCAATCAATATTACACCCATAGTATCTAGAATCATTGAACGAATAGTTAAAGATGATATCCTCAAACATATGCTCAGCTGCAATATTCTAAGTCCCAACCAACATGGATTCCTAAAATCCAGATCATGCATGACATGTCACGTTGACTTCTTTAACTACATAACTAGCAGCCGCGACAAACAACAACTAGTACTTGTCATCTACTTCGACATATCCAAAGCCTTTGACCGCGTTGACCACTTGCTTCTAATAAATAAGCTAAACTCCTTAGGAATAAGTAACCCATTATTAGGATGGATTGAATCATTCCTTAACAATAGGTCCCAAGTAGTTAGACTGGGTTCTGTAAACTCTAAACCTAGTCCAGTCACTTCTGGAGTAGTTCAAGGTAGCGTCTTAGGCCCCCTCCTATTCACTCTATATGTCAACGACATATGCAGCTGTTTCTCACTAGGCAAACCATTCATCTTTGCAGATGATCTCAAAGTAGCTTACACATTCCACTGTGATGACTTAGGGTACTTTCAGAAAGCTGTTCAGGAAGAACTAGATCGAGTAACTGCATGGTCCTTCACATGGAACCTAAAATTCAACCTTAAAAAATGTGGTTGGATATGCTTCGGTGCACCCTCAATAAATATTAAACTGGTACTTGAATCCATCGACTTGCCTAAACTCCAAAGTGTTGTTGACCTAGGACTCAGGTACTCTAGTGACTTGACATTTTCCGAGCAAGTGGCGACACACACGCGTAAATCGAGGATGCTTCTAGGATGCATACTCAGGAATTTCCACAACTACGAAGCGAAGCTATTATTATATAAAACTTGTGTCAGACCACTACTTGAATATTGTCCATTTATTCTCAGCAGCACTCGCGTAAGTGACAAGCTTAAAATGGAAAGTGTCCAACGATACTTCACGTCTAAACTACTAGGATTTGACTGCGAAAAGGACTACACATCAAGGTGTATAACTCTAGGTATCGACCCACTCTGGATGAGACGACTGAGCATTAACCTAACATTCTTCTTTAAAATATTGCATAAAATATCATTCTCAGACAGCAAAGAGATACAGTTCTCACCGGAAGGCTCTTACAACCTTCGTAACCAAACGTGCAAAGTATCTAGGAAAAACTGTAAAACAGCACTCCGTGCAAACTTCTTCATAGTCATATACTCTAAGATCTGGAACAGTTTACCCCAAGAAATAAGGACCTGTCACTCTATCATAACCTTCAAACGCTTGCTATATAAACTGCTTCATCCCAATGACTATGCCAATCACACCGCACCACTTATTTCCAAAACGCATGAGCTATTAGCACACTATAACGCCTAGACTCATTACTAAATATTACGACACTAAATAAACTCTAAGACTTCGCAAAATTACATAAAAAACAACAAGATTATGGGTAATGTTTACTATACAATGATATACATTTATAAACATTTATATGTACATAAAATAATAAAGTTCTTTTCATATTTACATACTTTATCTCCCTGCTGAGCGTAAACTTCTATATACCTCCTGGTTGAGGTCGAACAACCCAACATCCAAACTGAAATGACCATTTATGTAAATTCAAACTCAAATTCCATGAACGATCCGATGCAACCACTTGAAAACGCTGGCTAACATTCTGTACAAGGAGTATTCTTGATCTAGTATAAAGAAACAACTGGTTTTCAAGTAGTTTTCAATGTATTACTCAACTTACATGTACAGTCTGCCATGCTGACGCAAATGGCGCAAATGGATAGTTCTAGAATTGACCCCATTTGATGCAGTAAAACAATCTAACATTACCTTATCTAATTTTCATATCAAAGATCAAATTTCTTTCCTATTATAAAACTACGATAAGACTGCTGACAAAAATGGAATAAATACATTATTGAATCAAAATAATACATCAATAAACTTTATCTCACGGATGCTGTTCACAACAAAGTTTTATAGGAGAATTGACTTCAAGCTTTATTTTTCCCAGATATTTGTATCACACTCATCTGAAGTCTGGGTTTTTTGTTAATGCGAAGACAATATTTCTATATCTCTTTATGTGTTACACAGACAGACTATTTTGCAGACTGTTCTGACTGACTCTAATGTTAGATTGAACAAACAAACTGTAATTTATATAATAACTTATCCATGCCTGTACAATTGGTATGTTCCTGCATAAACAGGAATAAATATATATAACCAAACTCCCACTGGTACTGCTTGGTATACGATCTGCTCTAAAGAAAGATATTGGCTGCTGTGTTTCCGAACTAGTCTATGGAACAACATTACGACTACCAGGAGAATTTTTCACCCTAGGTAACCAAGTTCCACAAGATATGACTGGTTATGTGCACCAGCTAAAACAACACATGAACAAGCTCAAGATATCACTTCCACGCCAGCAGGAACGAACGTCACACATCCCACCACAACTGACAGATTGCACTCACGTCTTCGTCAGGAGAGAGGGTGTACAACGACCACTTCAACCCGCTTATGATGGCCCATTCAAAGTTCTAAATAGAAATGATAAAGTTATCACGATAGAACGACTGAATAAAGCAGAAGCCATCAGTGTCGACAGAGTCAAACCAGAATTCATCGACGATTTCGAAGCCAACGATAAAGACCAGCTGAACGAAGTGCCAACACCTACATCGACGCAAGCTTCAACGAGGCCAGAGAAGCCTATGAAAACTACACGCTCTGGAAGGAGAGTTCATTGGCCTAAACGTTATGTGCAAATCATCAAAATATAACTTACTACGAATTTTCATTTTTATTATCTTTATTCCTAATTGTCATTTAACTACTCATTTAACTGATTAATATTTTCATACGTAAATCACGTCACTACTATTTTAACATCGACATTCCCTGTATTATTACATTTAATCATATAGCGCTTAATATTCACGTATCGTTTCCGTATACAGACTACAGATCCCCGGCTGATTGTATCATTCCTTATATATTCTACCACGATCATCAATCCTATTTTTTCTTTTATTATCGCATTTATTATCGGCCTTATTGACCGCATTAAATTGCTCATTTTTTTCACCTCAGTAAATCGCTTTCTATGTACTATCGCTGCTACGTATTACGCTGACGCATTTTATTGTCGAACACATAAATGTATATTTTTATATTTCAGTGTTCTGGTGGGGGAATTATGTAGTAGCCCTATACCAACTATAAACATACGTTTTTAATTTTATTTGCATACTCATATTATATGTTTACACATATCGATTTTATATGTACTTCGTAAACATTTGTCAATTTACTGTTGAACGTTACCTTGATGCAATTTTTGAAATTTGACTACGGCTATAATACACGATTATACTCTTCACAAGTGCCTTCTGATTTAACGTTGTGGGCGTCAAGTAGCCACAACGTCTGCGCACATTGATAAACGTGAAGAAGCACCAGGAAATACGTGTACGCTCATTCAGTCAAATAGAACACGCAACAGACTCACTAACTTTCTGTAGTATTGTTAACCAAATGCTGAAATTTTGTTGGTTCTGCTAATATCTTTTTATAATATATGTAGACAGGTTACTTTGCAATGTCAAATGTTTACTATATATAAAACTGTCATGATAATTTAGTACACTTGGTCCTGCCAACCGACCTTACCTTCAGTTCATACTACGTATATTGAACCCTAACTATATTGTTCTGCTGAATCTTGCTCCACTATTCACAAAACCTATTCTTGTTATTCTTCAAGGTTTTTGACTTCTTACAAAGTAATCTGTTCATTAGGACGCATGCATACATATATAATATGTTCATAAAGATGTACGCGGGGACCTATTGGAAGCACTCATTAAGAAAGCTAGGGAGATGGAATATGGGGTACGAACATGTCTGGTACGAAGCAATATATTTGCGGTAACCATAATAATCATAGTCTCAGAGCCTAACATCAAAAAAGGTGGGGGGGGGGTGGGGTTAGCTGATCAGTAGATATGGTGGCGGACACTAAGGTGAATCGCCCCATTCTGCAGGAACAGCAATATGCAATTTGACGGCTCGAGATTTCTATGAGGGCTTGAATCTTTATCTTGAGAAAGATAATAATGATCGCCTAGACAGATCATGCTTCTATCTTTAAACATATACCATTCGGTCAGCCTATTACTGATACTCTAATTGGGATTCCTACTTTACCAATGACTCCTTAGAGGAAGTCCTTAAAAACTTCTATGACAATATACAGTCGGTTAATGATGTCATAGCGCCTGTGAAACTGATTAAATTCAAAATTCCTCAAGGTGATTTTATTCCAATATCATTAAGAAGAAGTATGCGGAAGCATTCATTAAGTTACTACAGACATGACGACTTATCGTCGTTAATAGCTATCAAAACAATCCTCATCAGAATCCATGAGTTAAAAAATCTAAGTCTTAGAAATAAAGAGACGCGGGCAATTCAGTCGCCACATAACACTGGAGAAATAGCCAAACTCTTCAAAAGTAGGTTAACTAACTCCAAATCAACATATCCAAAAATAATACACCTAGGTGGCATTACTCACGAAAGTGATGAGGATTTATGTGAGGTGTTTAGCACGCACTTTGCCAAATTGTACACTCTAGAAAACGACCAGGATATAGATTTCCCTCGTAAAACAGAAAAGTGTTTAAGCGATGTAGTCTTTAACGCCCAAGAAATCGATAAAGCTACCACAACTCTTAAGCTTACTAATACTCCCGGCCCAGATGGAATGTCTTCTGTCCTCTTAAAAAAGGGTGGAAATGACATGAATCTACTTCTTCTCAAGATATTTTCAACTTCGATAAGGAGTGGAACATATCCAAATAGCTGGAAGAAATCTTACGTTGTACCCATTCACAAAACCGGGCCTATAGCGGACATAGATAATTACCGCCCCATCAACATTACTTCCGTAGTTTCACGTGTGATGGAAAAGATTATAAAGAAGCAAATTGTTCAGTTTTTGCTCTCGAATGACTTATTATCCGCCTTCCAATACGGTTTCCTAAATAGAAGATCGTGCATTACTTGCCAATTAGATTATTTCGACCACATTACTGAGTGTGTAGACAAAGGTCGTTCAGCAGCAACATTATTTCTAGACGTTAGGAAAGCTTTTGACAAGGTCCCACATAAGAGACTCATATTGAAACTCCTATCTTATGGAATAAGTGGAAGGCTACTTGAGTGGATAACTTCTTTTCTTACAGGAAGAGGACAGTTAGTTAAAGTCAACCATCACTTATCAACATCCAAACCGATAACCAGCGGCGTGATACAAGGTAGTGTTCTTGGCCCTACCCTATTCATTGTATTCATAAATGATATTGTTTCTGTGATCAAGTATGGCAAGCCGTACCTCTTTGCAGACGACCTCAAAGTTGTCTATGATTTCGACTATAATGATATGAATATTGTTAGTAAAATCCAAGAAGACCTAAATAGTCTATGTAATTGGAGTGAAAAGTGGCAGTTAATGTTCAATCCAGCTAAGTCTGGGATAACATACTTCGGACGTTGGAAACCTAGCATGTGTCTATACATGTACGGTGACCTTGTCTCAAACACGAACACAGTCACAGATCTCGGTGTAACATACTCAGATCTTACCTTTACTGAACATGCAAATAAGGTGGTATCTGATTGTAAACGTCTAACCGGCTTTGTGCTACGCAACTTTTACACCCCAGAAGCCAGATTAGCCATATATAAGATATGCATTCGCCCCAAACTTGAATACTGTGCCCACTTATACAGTAGCTTTAAATCAGCAGACAGAAAAAAAGTTGAAAGTGTCCAAAGATTCCTCACGAAACGCATATTAGGCTATGATCAGCAAATAGAATACCTTGACAGATGTATTCGACTGGACTTAGAACCCTTATGGTTAAGGAGAGTGAAGTGCAATTTATTTCTCTTATTCAAAGTTATAAGAAAGCACTGTAACAGTAACTCGTCTATAACCTGGGCTAATCCTAAATCGTATGGACTACGCAACCATAACTGCCTTCTCAAGGTTAACACCCATAAGCTCACCACTAGAGCTAACTTCTTCACCATTAAATATTGCAAACTTTGGAACCAACTACCCTCTGAGATAAGATCCTGTGAAAGGCCTGACAGTTTCAAAAGGAGCCTAGAAAAACATATTAACATGTCCACCCTGGCCCTTCTAAATGATCTCAACTGCTGGTAGAGTGGTGAAACCATGACATTTCAATATTTAACTACAGACAGTACACTAGTTCATAGACTATTGCCCGGTACGTTCGAACCAGGTGACGCTTTTTGCACGTGTTTTCGTTTATATTCATTTATTGCTTACTGTTGATCAATCTTTAATAACGATGGGCCGAAATTCTAAATAGAGTGTTCGTGTGAACACCAGTAATTTAGGAAATAGCACCAGCTCGTCTAATAACACATTACCATCCCTTATTATTAGTAGTTCACCCAACAGAAAAGACTCGAACATAACTCTGACCCCTGTAATACAGGTGGAAGATGTTCTGTCTGAAAAAGTGGAGCTCTCTTACTTAACATGCATTATTAAAGAGATGCAGCTACAGATTGATGAATTAAAAACGAAATTAAGTTCATTTGAATGTATACCCGAAACAATCTCACTTATGAAAAAGGAACTGCAGGATCCTACAATCCTAAAGCTTTTTAATATGACCTCTAGAATGACGCCTACTGACTCAGAAAATGCGAAGGAGCTAGAAAACGCCATTGACTTTCTATCCAGCGAAGTTGTTAAAAGGCTGGCTTCGAAACAAAACGCTATAGTGTATAATGTACCAGATAGCGAGCCCATTAAGTCGGTCCAGCACTCATTGCTGAAGGCTGCAAATCTCTTGAGTGCACCTTGTCAGTGCATTCGCTTAAGTAAGAAAGACCTAAAGCATCCCTGTCCTATACTCTTTAGGTTCGACAGCTACATAATAGCTGAACGATTTAAGAAGGCCGAAGATTTTCTGGCTACTGCCACTAAATTCAAGACTATTAAAGTAGTCTCGGATAAAACAACTAACCAAAGGCAAGCAACCAAGAACTCCTTCGATAGAAAGTTGACTACACCGAGAACTACACCTGGTATCAGTGCTAAAGTGTCGACGGACACTGAGGCACAGCAAGTCACCTGTATAGTGTTGGAAAAAAAATCGGCAAGTAAAAGCGACTCGAAACTCAGTAAGAGCAGTGTCACTGGGTGCAATCCTAAAGTACATGAGAGCACATCTGGAAAACCTGCTGACAAACATGAGGTTGATATTGACTCACAAACTATGTCTGACCAGAAACCACTGGCAGACCACACTCAATCTGGATGCAAGCCCGAGAGTCCCGCAGTAGAAACTGCAAGAAAGACGACAAAGCCTAGAGTCCCACTCCAGACTTCGACATACCTCCCTCTCAATAAGTCTAATAAGCAACATGTCAGTCTAAAAAAAGAAAATGCATGGGTAAAAAACCATATTCCCAAAAAAGTCATCCATCATGTGAATGAAAACACCGCTTCCCGAACTAGGAGTAATATGCCTAGCAACGCACATAACTTGGGAATGCAACGTAGAACGGATCATCAGGATATAAGGAGCACTAAACGGGGCTCGTATAGGCACCATATTAATGCATATTCTTGTCCAAACTCTCACACTATCTATGTTGAACCTCAGCAACATAATGAGTATAGATCGACACATGACCCTCACAATAACTTCACTCACACATGTGATGTGACCCAATATGCATACGACTACGAAAGACCCATGAGGTACAACTACCAAGGTAATCTTAACACAGGGTACCTAGGTCAAGCAAACTATATATCACCTGTAAATGAACGCAGATGCCCACCCATGGATGCTAAAAGTCAAAACATGCAACAGGATTATTTTCGGATGCAGCAAACGATAGCCCCACTCGCTGCACAATTCATCCAGGAAATAGTACACACACTGACTCTGTCTCACCTCAGAGCCCCTCCAAACATAACGTAGGGATAGAAACAAGTAACCATGTTAACCTCTCCTCCAATAACTCTGGTTTACTAACGATTATGCTCCTGAATGCTAGATCTCTCCTTAACAAAATAATATCGCTTCGCTGCCTGGCATACATAGAACGGCCAACACTAATAATGGTGACTTAAACCTGGCTTACTACTGATATACCTGACTCAAAGCTAGTAATAGACAACTACGACATCTATAGGAACGATAGAGTTGACAAAATAGGAGGCGGCTGCTTAATATATGCCTCTAAATCCACTAACTCCAATACTTTCAATAACCCAACTACTGACAAACTCCCTGAATCTAAGTGGATAAGCATCCACACAAACGAAAATAAAATTCTCGTGGGATGTTTATACAGACACACTAATAGCCCTGAAATGACTGATATAGCTATTGGAGAAATACTAGAGCATGCAGCTACGCTGGACTTTGACTACAAAGTAGTTTGTGGCGATTTCAACCTACCTGGAGTAAACTGGGATACCTGTACAGGACCTAGAATCCATGACGAGCTACTACAAGCTATAGACGTAGGCGGATGGAAGCAGTGCGTACGCCTCCCTACAACAAATGAAAACACTCTTGACTTAATCCTTTGTCATGAAATTGAGCCCATCTCGATAGAGGTAGGAAATAAACTTGATAACAGTGATGACAACATATTGTACTGCACGCTACCATTCCGACTAACAACTAAACACACACCTAAAAATTCCCCGGTGCACTATCAATATAGGGACTATAAGAATGCCGATTGGGAATTCCTATCAGATCTGCTGAGAAGTTCTGACTGGGAAGAATACTTCATTAACAATAACTTAGAAGTATCACTCGATATTTTCTACAAAACAATTGGCTCAGCAAGAGACATAATCGCGCCCCTAAAATCTGCTCTAAAGACACCAACTCCATTTATAGACCGCAAAACGCGACTAAAACTAAAGAAATTGAAAAGGAAATACCATGTATTTAAGGAATTTAATGCGTTAAACCAAATACATGAAACTCTCAAACGGCTTGAAGATAAACACAAAATGAGGTCACAACTTGAAGAAAATAAAGCGCTTGTGGGTAACTCCAAAACTCAGGAACTTTGTAGGATATTGCAGAGACGTCTAAAAAGTAGTAAAGACAATACTGTAAGCAGCTTGGAGCATAAGGGTATAATACACAATGATCCCCAGGTTATCAGTGAACTCCTCAATGAGTGGTTTTGCAATGATGCCAGAGTGCACCCGACCCGAAATTTCCAAATGACTTGCAAAAGCAACCACAAATTAGGCGGAATAGACTTTAATATACAAAATATAGACTCAGCGATTAAGACTTTGAAGTCTAATGGTAGTACTGGAACAGATGACATACCATCTGTCATGTACAAAAATGGTAGCACGGAAATGGTAGTCTTGTTACTTAGAATATTTACTCTCTCATTAGAAACTGGAACTTATCCTGAAGTGTGGAAAACTACATACATATTACCTAAGCACAAAGCAGGGGCCAAAACCAGTGTATGCAACTATAGACCTATCAATATAACACCGGTAATATCCCGAATAATGGAGAAAGTGGTTAAAGACCAAGTGTCAGACAACTTACTAGAACATGAACTTATCAATCCATCACAACACGAATTTCTCAAAAAGAGATCATGCGTGACCTGTCACATAGACTTTTTCAATGAAGTTACACGAAGTAGGGACAACAGAGAACTAGTAATTGTGCTCTATTTCGATATAACAAAAGCCTTCGACAGAGTTCCCCATAATCTGCTAGTCAGCAGGTTATGCTCACTAGGGATATGTGATCCTCTCCTGAGCTGGATAAAATCATTTCTCTGTGGCCGAAGTCAGACAACGAAAGTTGGCTCCATAATCTCAAGGCCTAAACCAGTAAGTAGTGGTGTAATCCAGGGAAGTGTATTAGGCCCACTCTTATTCATAATATATATAAACAGTATCTGTGAATGCTTTAGTGTAGGTAAACCAGTACTATATGCAGATGACTTAAAAGTGACGTATAAATGCAAGAACACAGATCTTGGAATAACAGTAAACGCCATACAGCAAGAATTAGAAAAAATGGATAGATGGTGTGACAACTGGCAACTCCAATTTAATGTCGAAAAATGTGGCTGGCTCTGCATAGGTTGCAACAACTTAGAACTTGACCTGACAATTCAAGGCCATGCACTTCTACGACTGGAATCTGTACTGGACCTAGGGCTGAAATATTCACATAACTTATCATTTTCTGAACACATCTCCAAACAAGTGTCAAAGTCACGCAGACTTATCGGCTTTCTACTCAGGAACTTCTACAGAAATGGGTCTAGAATTCTGTTGTACAAGGTTTGTGTGCGTCCTTTATTTGATTACTGTTCATTCATGTATAGTAGCATACGCATAGAGGACAAATTGAAAGTCGAGGGAGTGCAGAGGTACTTCACGTTAAAATTACTCGGAACCGGAAATGGTGCGAACTACTCCACTAGATGTGACACCCTAGGACTAGAAACACTATGGCTAAGACGCCTGAGACTAAACTTGACACTTTACTATAAGCTTCTAAACCACTTAGTTTTTACCTCTACTAATGGCACTTGACTTTCAGATGACAATGGCTACAAACTAAGACACACTAAGGGTACAGTAGCTATCGAACAATGTAAAACAGCCACCAGGCAAAAGTTTTACTTGATTAGGTATGCACAGATATGGAATAAACTGCCAATGGAAATGCGTCGAGCAAGTACATTGGCCTGCTTCAAAAAGGTGCTTAATGACAAACTACAAGAGTTTGCAAACGATAGTAGTTCTAGTTCCTATCTGAGAGCCTCCGAAATTATAGGTCCATTTAATGTATAAGCTTAAATACTACACCTGTTGTTTTTTGCCTATATATATAATTCTAGATAAAACATTAACGGTTAACATACGTATCCTCAAACAGACAAGAAATCTCGTTTGTAAAACTACCATTCAACACAATAAGTGGAATAAAATGGACATAAACCGACAACATGAAAAAGGTATAACTCACCACAACATCACAAGGACAGATGAACGCTCGTTGGGCACCATATATCCGTCACCAACTGCAACCCACCTTTCCTTAGATAATGTGATGAACTTATACCCATAATGTTGCTGAGCAGTTAATATTCTCAACTCCTGTCGGAACAGCTGAAACTCATAAACCTTCCTCACGCTAAATCAAATGAGATAAACACATCACTGATTTCAAAATAACACATCAATGAACTATAATTCGAGGACTCTGCACACAACAAAGTTATGTATGAATATTTACTTCAAGCTTTATTTTTTTCCCAGGCACTTATAATCCATCCACCAAAGACCTGGTTTTTTTGTTAATGCGAAGACAATACTCCTGTATTTCCTGTTGTGTTGCACTCACTGACAATCTAGCAGATTTTTCCAACTTTGCACAGAAATGATTGTATATAAGTGAAAAGGCTGTTTTATACTACTGGGATTAACATTTATCAAGTGTATGTATAATCTCCATCGAACACGTAAAGCATATCTTGCTACTGGCTGTAAATTGTGATTAAATTATATGGTTCTATTTCTGTAACAATTTGATGATGCCTGTAAACTGGCGTCCCTCATGTACTGTACTATGAGAATAAATTTATTTATTTATTTATTTATAATAATACTTAGTAATTATGCATGTTCAATACTTGAAATTAGATTATCATTAAAATACTTAAAATAATAATAATAATGTATTTCATATAAATTTACAAATTTACATGAAAATGCATGCCATTTTTACAGGCACGATCGAGAATGATATAATATCAAATCTTAGATTGTCTACAAGTTAATCGTATTTCAACTGTTAAATATTCGATACATATAATACACTCATTTTCTGATTTAGGCCGTATAGTTATTGAATTGTACAGTTGTCCCCCAGGTTGAGCGGGAAAATCGACTTCGTTCCGTTTTCATCCCGTGGTTGTAGGCATAAAATAACCAACCAATATTGAGGTAAGTACACCTTTTACAAGGGATTGGAATATGAAAATGCATGCCATTTTACAGGCACGATCAAGAATGATATAAATAAATAAATAATTTATTCTCATAGTACAGTACATGAGGGACGCCAGTTTACAGGCATCATCAAATTGTTACAGAAATAGAACCATATAATTTAATCACAATTTACAGCCAGTAGCAAGATATGCTTTACGTGTTCGATGGAGATTATACATACACTTGATAAATGTTAATCCCAGTAGTATAAAACAGCCTTTTCACTTATATACAATCATTTCTGTGCAAAGTTGGAAAAATCTGCTAGATTGTCAGTGAGTGCATACGATAACCAACCGATATTGAGGTAAGTACACCTTTTACAAGGGATTGGAATCTGTTTTAGAAAAATTAAAGTGCTGAGGTGAATCATTAAATTGTAATGAGATAGGTAAGTGCAAGTATCATTAATAAATGCATTAATAAAGGAAACACCCTAGGGTAACAACATTCATTTGCAATGTATAATGCTACAGATATATCACAAACTATCATGATATCCACTTTTGGTTTTAATACAATTATCCTCATGCCAGTTGTTTTTATTTTATACCTTTTTGTGCATTTAGTGTACAACCGTACCCTTCAGAGAGTAGGAGTATAATAAGTAATGAAGAGCTATAAGATGTTAAGTTTAATGGAGTAAAATGAGGATCAAGTAAAGACATTGTCAGAAAATAAATGAGATAAGACATTGTGGAGTGGTATGAAAAGATCTGACGATAGACAGCAAGTAAATTTATAAGATGCCCCATAAATCTGAGCAGATCCCACATGGTCGCATCTCAACAATAGGCTGACCGAATGGTATATATTTAAAAGTAGAAGCATGATCTGTCAAGGCGTTCATTGTTATCTTTTTCAAGATAAAGATTCAAGCCCTCAAAAAAACAGAAATATCTCGAGCCTTCAAATGTTTTAATGCTGTTCCTGCGGAATGGGGCGATTCACCTTAGTGTCCGCCACCATATCTACTGATCAGCTAACTCCAAACCCCCCTGTTTTTGATGTTAGGCTCTGAGACTATGATTATTATGGTTACCACATATATATTGCTTCGTACCAGACATGTTCGTACCCCATATTCCATCTCCCTAGCTTTCTTAATGAGTGCTTCCAATAGGTCCCCGCGTACATCTTTATGAACATATTATATATGTATGCATGCGTCCTAATGAACAGATTACTTTGTAAGAAGTCAAAAACCTTGAAGAATAACAAGAATAGGTTTTGCGAATAGTGGAGCAAGATTCAGCAGAACAATATAGTTAGGGTTCAATATACGTAGTATGAACTGAAGGTAAGGTCGGTTGGCAGGACCAAGTGTACTAAATTATCATGACAGTTTTATATATAGTAAACATTTGACATTGCAAAGTAACCTGTCTACATATATTATAAAAAGATATTAGCAGAACCAACAAAATTTCAGCATTTGGTTCACAATACTACAGAAAGTTAGTGAGTCTTACAGGTAGCCGTAAAGTAAATCAATCTATGTATAATAAGAGTGTAATCAGTGTTATAATTCGTATTATCAAAGAATACATTAGGCTCAAAAACTGAATGTTATAAGGGAAATAAGAGTGATAAACTAAGAGAACATTTGCTGCGTAAGTAATCATTTTAAGTATTTTAATGATAATCTAATTTCAAGTATTGAACATGCATTATTACTAAGTATTATTAGGTTAGTCTATGAACTAGTGTACTGTCTGTAGTTAAATATTGAAATGTCATGGTTTCATTACTCTACCAGCAGTTGAGATCATTTAGAAGGGCCAGGGTGGACATGTTAATATGTTTTTCTAGGCTCCTTTTGAAACTGTCAGGCCTTTCACAGGATCTAATCTCAGAGGGTAGTTGGTTCCAAAGTTTGCAATATTTAATGGTGAAGAAGTTAGCTCTAGTGGTGAGCTTATGGGTGTTAACCTTGAGAAGGCAGTTATGGTTGCGTAGTCCATACGATTTAGGATTAGCCCAGGTTATAGACGAGTTACTGTTACAGTGCTTTCTTATAACTTTGAATAAGAGAAATAAATTGAACTTCACTCTCCTTAACCATAAGGGTTCTAAGTCCAGTCGAATACATCTGTCAAGGTATTCTATTTGCTGATCATAACCTAATATGCGTTTCGTGAGGAATCTTTGGACACTTTCAACTTTTTTTCTGTCTGCTGATTTAAAGCTACTGTATAAGTGGGCACAGTATTCAAGTTTGGGGCGAATGCATATCTTATATATGGCTAATCTGGCTTCTGGGGTGTAAAAGTTGCGTAGCACAAAGCCGGTTAGACGTTTACAATCAGATACCACCTTATTTGCATGTTCAGTAAAGGTAAGATCTGAGTATGTTACACCGAGATCTGTGACTGTGTTCGTGTTTAAGACAAGGTCACCGTACATGTATAGACACATGCAAGCCTAACTTCGGTGATCGGACGAGAACCGGTGCTTTCAACGTGGTATGGTCGCCGACAAATGATTATTTACGCAACAAATATTCTCTTAGTTTATCACTCTTATTTCCCTTATAACATTCAGTTTTTGAGCCTAATGTATTCTTTGATAATACGAATTATAACACTGATTACACTCTTATTATACATAGATTGATTTACTTTACGGCTACCTGTAAGACTCACTAACTTTCTGTAGTATTGTGAACCAAATGCTGAAATTTTGTTGGTTCTGCTAATATCTTTTTATAATATATGTAGACAGGTTACTTTGCAATGTCAAATGTTTACTATATATAAAACTGTCATGATAATTTAGTACACTTGGTCCTGCCAACCGACCTTACCTTCAGTTCATACTACGTATATTGAACCCTAACTATATTGTTCTGCTGAATCTTGCTCCACTATTCGCAAAACCTATTCTTGTTATTCTTCAAGGTTTTTGACTTCTTACAAAGTAATCTGTTCATTAGGACGCATGCATACATATATAATATGTTCATAAAGATGTACGCGGGGACCTATTGGAAGCACTCATTAAGAAAGCTAGGGAGATGGAATATGGGGTACGAACATGTCTGGTACGAAGCAATATATTTGCGGTAACCATAATAATCATAGTCTCAGAGCCTAACATCAAAAAAGGTGGGAGGGTGGGGTTAGCTGATCAGTAGATATGGTGGCGGACACTAAGGTGAATCGCCCCATTCTGCAGGAACAGCAATATGCAATTTGACGGCTCGAGATTTCTATGAGGGCTTGAATCTTTATCTTGAGAAAGATAATAATGATCGCCTAGACAGATCATGCTTCTACCTTTAAACATATACCATTCGGTCAGCCTATTACTGATACTCTAATTGGGATTCCTACTTTACCAGTGACTCCTTAGAGGAAGTCCTTAAAAACTTCTATGACAATATACAGTCGGTTAATGATGTCATAGCGCCTGTGAAACTGATTAAATTCAAAATTCCTCAAGGTGATTTTATTCCAATATCATTAAGAAGAAGTATGCGGAAGCATTCATTAAGTTACTACAGACATGACGACTTATCGTCGTTAATAGCTATCAAAACAATCCTCATCAGAATCCATGAGTTAAAAAATCTAAGTCTTAGAAATAAAGAGACGCGGGCAATTCAGTCGCCACATAACACTGGAGAAATAGCCAAACTCTTCAAAAGTAGGTTAACTAACTCCAAATCAACATATCCAAAAATAATACACCTAGGTGGCATTACTCACGAAAGTGATGAGGATTTATGTGAGGTGTTTAGCACGCACTTTGCCAAATTGTACACTCTAGAAAACGACCAGGATATAGATTTCCCTCGTAAAACAGAAAAGTGTTTAAGCGATGTAGTCTTTAACGCCCAAGAAATCGATAAAGCTACCACAACTCTTAAGCTTACTAATACTCCCGGCCCAGATGGAATGTCTTCTGTCCTCTTAAAAAAGGGTGGAAATGACATGAATCTACTTCTTCTCAAGATATTTTCAACTTCGATAAGGAGTGGAACATATCCAAATAGCTGGAAGAAATCTTACGTTGTACCCATTCACAAAACCGGGCCTATAGCGGACATAGATAATTACCGCCCCATCAACATTACTTCCGTAGTTTCACGTGTGATGGAAAAGATTATAAAGAAGCAAATTGTTCAGTTTTTGCTCTCGAATGACTTATTATCCGCCTTCCAATACGGTTTCCTAAATAGAAGATCGTGCATTACTTGCCAATTAGATTATTTCGACCACATTACTGAGTGTGTAGACAAAGGTCGTTCAGCAGCAACATTATTTCTAGACGTTAGGAAAGCTTTTGACAAGGTCCCACATAAGAGACTCATATTGAAACTCCTATCTTATGGAATAAGTGGAAGGCTACTTGAGTGGATAACTTCTTTTCTTACAGGAAGAGAACAGTTAGTTAAAGTCAACCATCACTTATCAACATCCAAACCGATAACCAGCGGCGTGATACAAGGTAGTGTTCTTGGCCCTACCCTATTCATTGTATTCATAAATGATATTGTTTCTATGATCAAGTATGGCAAGCCGTACCTCTTTGCAGACGACCTCAAAGTTGTCTATGATTTCGACTATAATGATATGAATATTGTTAGTAAAATCCAAGAAGACCTAAATAGTCTATGTAATTGGAGTGAAAAGTGGCAGTTAATGTTCAATCCAGCTAAATCTGGGATAACATACTTCGGACGTTGGAAACCTAGCATGTGTCTATACATGTACGGTGACCTTGTCTCAAACACGAACACAGTCACAGATCTCGGTGTAACATACTCAGATCTTACCTTTACTCAACATGCAAATAAGGTGGTATCTGATTGTAAACGTCTAACCGGCTTTGTGCTACGCAACTTTTACACCCCAGAAGCCAGATTAGCCATATATAAGATATGCATTCGCCCCAAACTTGAATACTGTGCCCACTTATACAGTAGCTTTAAATCAGCAGACAGAAAAAAAGTTGAAAGTGTCCAAAGATTCCTCACGAAACGCATATTAGGTTATGATCAGCAAATAGAATACCTTGACAGATGTATTCGACTGGACTTAGAACCCTTATGGTTAAGGAGAGTGAAGTGCAATTTATTTCTCTTATTCAAAGTTATAAGAAAGCACTGTAACAGTAACTCGTCTATAACCTGGGCTAATCCTAAATCGTATGGACTACGCAACCATAACTGCCTTCTCAAGGTTAACACCCATAAGCTCACCACTAGAGCTAACTTCTTCACCATTAAATATTGCAAACTTTGGAACCAACTACCCTCTGAGATAAGATCCTGTGAAAGGCCTGACAGTTTCAAAAGGAGCCTAGAAAAACATATTAACATGTCCACCCTGGCCCTTCTAAATGATCTCAACTGCTGGTAGAGTGGTGAAACCATGACATTTCAATATTTAACTACAGACAGTACACTAGTTCATAGACTAACCTAATAATACTTAGTAATAATGCATGTTCAATACTTGAAATTAGATTATCATTAAAATACTTAAAATGATTACTTACGCAGCAAATGTTCTCTTAGTTTATCACTCTTATTTCCCTTATAACATTCAGTTTTTGAGCCTAATGTATTCTTTGATAATACGAATTATAACACTGATTACACTCTTATTATACATAGATTGATTTACTTTACGGCTACCTGTAAGACTCACTAACTTTCTGTAGTATTGTGAACCAAATGCTGAAATTTTGTTGGTTCTGCTAATATCTTTTTATAATATATGTAGACAGGTTACTTTGCAATGTCAAATGTTTACTATATATAAAACTGTCATGATAATTTAGTACACTTGGTCCTGCCAACCGACCTTACCTTCAGTTCATACTACGTATATTGAACCCTAACTATATTGTTCTGCTGAATCTTGCTCCACTATTCGCAAAACCTATTCTTGTTATTCTTCAAGGTTTTTGACTTCTTATAAAGTAATCTGTTCATTAGGACGCATGCATACATATATAATATGTTCATAAAGATGTACGCGGGGACCTATTGGAAGCACTCATTAAGAAAGCTAGGGAGATGGAATATGGTGTACGAACATGTCTGGTACCAAGCGATATATTTGCTGTAGCCATAACAATCAGAGCCCAACATCATAAAACGAGGGAGGGTGACGCATGCTGATCAGTAGATATGGTGGCGGACACTAAGGTGAATCGCCCCATTCTGCAGGAACAGCAATATGCAATTTGACGGCTCGAGATTTCTATGAGGGCTTGAATCTTTATCTTGAGAAAGATAATAATGATCGCCTAGACAGATCATGCTTCTACCTTTAAATATATACCATTCACCCAGCCTATTGTTGAGGTGCGACCATGTCGGATCTGCTCAGATTTATGGGGCATCTTATAAATTTACTTGCTGTCTATCGTCAGATCTTTTCACACCACTCCACAATGTCTTATCTCATTTATTTTCTGACAATGTCTTTACTTGATCCTCATTTCACTCCATTAAACTTAACATCTTATAGCTCTTCATTACTTATTATACTCCTACTCTCTGAAGGGTACGGTTGTACACTAAATGCACAAAAAGGTATAAAATAAAAACAACTGGCATGAGGATAATTGTATTAAAACCAAAAGTGGATATCATGATAGTTTGTGATATATCTGTAGCATTATACATTGCAAATGAATGTTGTTACCCTAGGGTGTTTCCTTTATTAATGCATTTATTAATGATACTTGCACTTACCTATCTCATTACAATTTAATGATTCACCTCAGCACTTTAATTTTTCTAAAACAGATTCCAATCCCTTGTAAAAGGTGTACTTACTTCAATATTGGTTGGTTATCGTATGCCTACAACCACGGGATGAAAACGGAACGAAGTCGATTTTCCCGCTCAACCTGGAGGACAACTGTACAATTCAATAACTATACGGCCTAAATCAGAAAATGAGTGTATTATATGTATCGAATATTTAACAGTTGAAATACGATTAACTTGTAGACAATCTACGATTTGATATTATATCATACTTGATCGTGCCTGTAAAAATGGTATGCATTTTCATGTAAATTTGTAAATTTATATGAAATACATTATTATTATTATGCGACCACGTGGGCTCTGCACAGATTTATGGGGTATCTTGTAAATTAACATGCTTTCCTTTTTCGTATCTTCCAATATCACTTCACAATGTGTCATCTCATTCATTTTCTAATTACGTCTTCACTTGCTCATTATATTCCATTAAACCTAACATTTTATAGCTCTTTATGAATAAAAACGGCGGCCTGCTTAAAACTTGGGCTACCAAATTTTTCCGTCACTTATATTGCATCTGATTTCTTGGATTTATTTTGTTTTAATTATTCAATTATGTATCCAAAACGTGTTACTTACTCTCGCGATTATTTAAAATGTTTTCAACCGGATAATTTACGAGTTTATAATAGCCTTAAGAAAAAGCACCATGGTGGGTGGCAAAGATCCTTAAAGTGTACTCCAATGCATCAGATGACTGTTCCTGTGATTATGAGCACTAATTGCAGGTCATTATCGAACAAGATTAATCACTTGGATTCTCTATTATATTCAAATATTTATCGTAATACTGGTGTAATAACGCTTCAGGAAACTTGGCTACACGACTCATATGATGATAATTTAATCTTAATAAATGGTTTCAATATGTACAGACAAGACCGGAGTAGTTCAAGGAAGAAGCGAAGCGGCGGTGTTGCTACCTTCATCAATTCTCAGTGGTCTGTTGCCAACAACGTCTGTTTTAAATTCTCAAATGATAATATTGACTGTATAACTGTCAAATGTCGACCTAAACACCTATCTAAATACAAATTCATTTCAATCACGAATATTTATATCACACCTTGTTGTAGCACTTCAGAATTATCTATGTTTGCTGATGAATTCACTATTTTCGCTGCCGCCTCTTTTGGTAACTCCCTGTCCATAGTGACAGGTGATTTTAATTCATGCGACTGCAGCTTTCTCACAGTGATAGGTCATGAAAATGTTGTCAACTTTCCCACCAGACTGGATAGTTCCCTTGATCTTGTATTTATCAATGACTCCGGAATATACGAAGCTCGTAAAAGAGCTCCACTGTTTAACTCAGATCATTGTATTGTACGGGTTTTACCTAAAATTTATGGAAAATTACACAAGAGAACTTTCTCACACCTTTCCAAGAAAACTGTACATGGATGTTACTCTATGGGGAATGTTCAGAACCTTAGAAGCATGCTCAAAGATACAAAGTGGGACCTGTTTAAAGAAGACTCTCTTGATGACACAATCTCCAATATTACAAGTTATCTCAAATTTTGTCTTGACACCTGTTGTCCCAGAGAAACGCTCTTTATCAGATTTCACCGTTTCTCCTCTCCTCAACTTAAAAAGCTTCGCAGACAGAAAGAAAAATTATATAAAATGAAGGATAATGCTGGTTTGAAAAGAATTAACATCCTAATAAAGTCCGAAATGCACAGATTGAATTCAATTTACAACCAAAAGTTCATATCCTGTAAAAATGCGTCTAACATATGGAAACTTTTCAAAGAAATTACTGGTGGTAAGCAGATGAACAGTACTCCTTTTCCCCTTGATGTTTCCAAACTAAACAATTCCTTCATACATTCTCCCACGAATGCCAAACTTTCTAGTGTTACAAGTATTAATGAAACCTGCTTTCCTGGATTTACTACAAATGACGTTCTAAAATGTCTCCAGTCTATGAACCCTTCTTGTAGCCTGGGTCCAGATGGTTTGCCTAGTGTTATTCTTAAACATTGTGCAGATATCCTGTGTTATCCTCTCATGGACATATTCAATGATTCTTTTTCCAAAAATGTCGTGCCAGCCGCTTGGAAGGACATTAAAATTGTACCTATTCCTAAGTCGTCTACTGCGACATGTTTTAAATTCAGACCCATTGCTATTACTTCCCCTTTTCTAAAAGCTATGGAGAAGTTGCTCTTACTTAATCTTCAGCCTTCACTTAAAGCCTTTAATGATCCCAAACAGTTTGCCTACAAACATAGTAGAAGTACTTTGGACGCAGCTGCAGTCCTGCATCATAACATTGTCTCCAGCTTAGACAAGGGGGCTAAATTTGTTCGCTGCACATTTCTAGACTATACATCTGCTTTCGACACAGTACCTAGGGACATTTTACTAAACAAGCTTGCTGAAACTCAAACTGACTGTTGGGTTGTCAAATGGCTCCATTCTTATTTCTCAGAAAGAAAGCAATACACTGTATATCAGGGAAAGTCGTCCACTTCATTGCTTACTCAGGCTGGTGTCCCTCAAGGCGCTGTCCTTTCTCCTTTTCTGTTTTCTTTCTTCTTGCATGACTTGCCTCACCACGAGAAAATGAACTTTGTTAAGTATGCCGATGATTTAACTATTTCAATGTCTGTTAACTCTCAACTTGACTGTATTAAGATTAACAACTTTCTATCAGAAATTAGCAAATGGTCTTCGTCTAACGGCCTTAAACTTAATCCTTCCAAATGTCAGACTGTTAATTTCAGTTTCCGATGTAAACGAAAGTTAAATGAAGCCGTTGGTTCCCATGACCCTTGCAAAATCGATGATACTGATATAGAAACCCAGTCTGAAGTTAAGTATCTTGGATTAGTTCTCTCTTCTGACCTATCTTGGTCTTCTCATGTCTTAGCGATTTCTCAAAGAATATTTCGTTTGACTTTTTACATTAAGAAGTTAAGGCACTCAGGCATAACGCAACCACTCCTCTTACAGTTTGTCAACTCGTGTATTTTACCTATTCTTCTTTACTGTTCACCCTTATTCTTTCCTGGTTTGCTTAAAAAAGATTATGTCATACTTCGTAGAACTCTGAGGACTGTCAGTAGGTCTAGTGGTATCCCATTGGGCCATATCGTTGGCATTGTCACCGATAGGCATTTGATGTCATGCAACAGATTCGCTAGAGGAATTTTGTCAGACTCTGAACACCCACTCTACCCGCAGCTCCAACCTTGTGTCTCCTCAGGTAAAACAAGAAGTCTTTTCAGAAGACTTTATGCACGTACGTCTAAGTATAAAAATTCCACTATACCATATTTAGCACGTACTCTATGTGATGAAAATAGTGTCAGAAATGAACTAACTAACCTTCTTAGCTCCACTAAATAGACCATTTCCTTCAACCTTAAAGCGTCATACTTTATTGTTATTGTATTTCTTACATTTATAATCCTCTCGATTTTTTCGTTTTGTTTATTTTATTTTTCATAACTGTGGACATAATTTTAAGCTGTATTATGACTGTTAACTTTGTATTTCACCTCACTATATTATATCAACAGAACATTAGACCCAATAATCCATAACATGCTAAAGTTTCCAAACTGAATTGACAATACCGTTTGAAACAAACTCACTGTTATTAGTATTTATTATTATTATTACTATTATTATTACTATATCTAATAATTATGTCGTTAATGTGGACAAATTTCTCTGATTAATTTTTGTTTCAAATTTTTAATTTTATATACACTTTGAGTAAATCAGATGCAATATTGTGACAAATGCTGAGAATTCCATTCTGTATTATAAGTACTGTTTTTGGAATAAAGTAAATTATTATTATTTGATTCGACTTATTCTATTCCTATTCTCTATAGGGTACGGTTGTGCACCAAATACACAAAAGGATATGAAATAAAAACAACCGGCTTGTGGATAATTATATTAAAACCAAAGGCGGACATCATGATAGTAAGACCTATGTGGGTAGCATAATACATTGCAAATGAACTTTGTCAGCCTGGGGATTGTAGTCTCCCATTATATTTCCTTTATGAATGCATATGCATATGTAGCACTATACATTGCAAATGAATGTTGTTACCCTAGGGTGTTTCCTTTATTAATGCATTTATTAATGATACTTGCACTTACCTGTCTCATTACAATTTAATGATTCACCTCAGCACTTTAATTTTTCTAAAACAGATTCCAATCCCTTGTAAAAGGTGTACTTACCTCAATATCGGTTGGTTATCGTATGCCTACAACCACGGGATGAAAACGGAACGAAGTCGATTTTCCCGCTCAACCTGGAGGACAACTGTACAATTCAATAACTATACGGCCTAAATCAGAAAATGAGTGTATTATATGTATCGAATATTTAACAGTTGAAATACGATTAACTTGTAGACAATCTACGATTTGATATTATATCATACTTGATCGTGCCTGTAAAAATGGTATGCATTTTCATGTAAATTTGTAAATTTATATGAAATACATTATTATTATTATGCGACCACGTGGGCTCTGCACAGATTTATGGGGTATCTTGTAAATTAACATGCTTTCCTTTTTCGTATCTTCCAATATCACTTCACAATGTGTCATCTCATTCATTTTCTAATTACGTCTTCACTTGCTCATTATATTCCATTAAACCTAACATTTTATAGCTCTTTATGAATTTGATTCGACTTATTCTATTCCTATTCTCTATAGGGTACGGTTGTGCACCAAATACACAAAAAGATATGAAATAAAAACAGCCGGCTTGTGGATAATTATATTAAAACCAAAGGCGGACATCATGATAGTAAGACCTATATGGGTAGCATAATACATTGCAAATGAACTTTGTCAGCCTGGGGATTGTAGTCTCCCATTATATTTCCTTTATGAATGCATCTTTAATGATACATTGCACTTACCTATTCCATTACACTTTAATGATTCACCTTGGCACCTTTACTTTTCTAAAACAGCTTACTATCCCTTGTAAACCTTGTACTTACCTCAATATTGGTTGGCTATCGTATGCCTACAACTACGGGTTGAAAACGAAAGAAGTCGATTTTCCCGCGCAACCTGGAGGACTACTGTTCAATTCAATAATGATACGGCCTAGGTCAGACAATGAGTGTATTTATATATATATATATATATCAAATATTTAGCTGTTCAAACATTATTAACTTGTAGACAATCTACTATTTGACATTATATCATACTTGATCATGCCTGTAAAAATGGCATGCATTTTCATGTAAATTTATGTTTGTATGAAAATATATATTAGTATTATTATTATTATAGTAGCATACGCATAGAGGACAAATTGAAAGTCGAGGGAGTGCAGAGGTACTTCACGTTAAAATTGGTCGGAACCGGAAATGGTGCGAACTACTCCAATAGATGTGACACCCTAGGACTAGAAACACTATGGCTAAGACGCCTGAGACTAAACTTATCACTTTACTATAAGCTTCTTCTTATAGATGAAGTGGAAGGCTACTCGAGTGGATAACTTTCTTTCTAACAGGAAGAGAACAGTGAGTGAAAATCAACAATCACTTATCTACATCCAGACAAATAACCAGCGGCGTGATACAAGGTAGTGTTCTTGGCCCTACCCTATTCATTGTATTCATAAATGATATTGTCTCTGTGATCAAGTATGGCAAGCCGTACCTCTTTGCAGATGACCTCAAAGTTGTCTATGATTTCGACTATAATGATATGAATATTGTTAGTAAAATCCAAGAAGACCTAAATAGTCTATGTAATTGGAGTGAAAAGTGGCAGTTAACGTTCAATCCAGCTAAGTCTGGGTTAACATACTTCGGACGTTGGAAACCTAACATAAGTCTATACATGTACGGTGACCTTGTCTCAAACACGAACACCGTCACAGATCTCGGTGTAACATACTCAGATCTTACCTTTACTGAACATGCAGATAAGGTGGTATCTGATTGTAAACGTCTAACCGGCTTTGTGCTACGCAACTTTTACACCCCAGAAGCCAGATTGGCTATACATAAGATAAGTATTCGCCCCAAACATGGATACTGTGCCCACTTATACAGTAGCTTTAAATCAGCAGACAGGAGGAAAGTTGAAAGTGCATAGGTTGCAACAATTTAGAACTTGACCTGACAATTCAACTCCATGCACTTCAACGACTGAAATCTGTACTTGACCTAGGGCTGAAATATTCACATAACTTATCATTTTCTGAACATATTTCCAAAAGGTGTCAAAGTCACGCAGACTTATCGGCTTTCTACTCAGGAACTTCTACAGAAGTGAGTCTAGAATTCTGTTGTACAAGGTTTGTGTGCGTCCTTTATTTGATAACAGTTCATTCATGTATAGCAGTATACTCATAGAGGACAAATTGAAAGTCGAGTGAGTGTAGAGATATTTCACGTTAAAATTACTCGGAACCGGAAATGGTGCGAACTACTCCAATAGATGTGACACCCTAGGACTAGAAACACTATGGCTAAGACGCCTGAGACTAAACTTATCACTTTACTTCCACCTACTAAGCCACTTACTTTTTACCTCTAGTAATGGCTCTCGGCTTTCAGATGACAATGTCTACAAACTGAGACACACTAAGGGTACAGTAGCTATCGAACTATGTAAAACAGCCATCAGGCACTTGTTTTACTTGATTAGGTATGCACACATATGGAATAAACTACCAATGGAAATGCGTCAAGCAGGTACATTGGCCTCCTTCGAAAAGGCGCTCAATGACAAACTACAAGAATTTGCAAACGATAGTAGTTCTAGTTCCCAGCTGAGAGCCTCCGAAATTATAGGTCCATTTAATGTATAAGCTTAAATACTACACCTGTTGTTTTTGCCTATATATATATAATTCTAGATAAAACATTAACGGTTAACATACGTATCCTCAAACAGACAAGAAATCTCGTTTGTAAAACTACTACCCAACACAATAAGTGGAATAAAATGGACACAAACCGACAACATGAAAAAGGTATAACTCACCACAACGTCACATGGACAGATGTACGCCCGTTGGGCACCATATATCCCTCACCAACTGCAACCCACCTTTCCTTGGATAATGTGATGAACTTATATCCATAATGTTGCTGAGCAGTTAATATTCTCAACTCCTGTCGGAACAGCTGAAATTCATAAACCTTCCTCACGCTAAGAAAATACCCACGAGCAGTAGAAATCCATTAATTAATGCGTCTGAAGCTTATGTATTTACTCCCAACAATGACATTGCAGATCAAATGAGATAAACATATCACTGATTTCAAAATAACACATCAATGAACTATAATTCAAGGATTCTGCACACAACAAAGTTATGTGTGAAAATTGACTTCAAGCTTTATTTTTTTCCCAGGCACTTATAATCCATCCACCAAAGACCTGGTTTTTTGGTTAATGCGAAGACAATACTTCTGTATTTCCTGATGTGTTGCACTCACTGACAATCTAGCAGATTTTTCCAACTGTGTACAGAAATGATTGTATATAAGTGAAAAGGCTGTTTTATACTACTGCGATTATCACTTATCAAGTGTATGTATAATCTCCAGCGAACATGTAAGGCATATCTTGCTACTGCCTGTAAATTGTGATTCAATTTATGCTTCTATTTCTGTAACAATTTGATGATGCCTGTAAACTGGCGTCCTTCATGTACTGTACTATGAGAATAAACTTATTTATTTATTTATATGACTACGTTCTCAAGGTTAACACCCATAAACTCACCACTAGTGCTGACTTTTTCACCATTAAATATTGCAAACTTTGAAACCAGCTACTCTCTGAGATTAGATCCTGTGAAAAGCCTGACAGTTCTAAAAGGAGCCTAGAAAGACATATTGACATGTCCACCCTAGCCCGTCTGAAAGATCACAACTGCTGGTAGAGTGGGGAGACAATGACATTTCAATATTTAACTACGGAAAGCACACTAGTCCTAATACTAATATAATGATACTTAGTAATTATGCATAGTCAATTCTTGATATTTGATTGTCATTACAATACTTAAATTGATTAAAATATTTATGCAGCAAACGTCCTCTTGCTTTACCACGCTTGTTTCCCTTATAACACTCAATTATTGAGCTTAATGTATTCTTTTATAATACGAATTATGGCAAAGTTAAACTTTAAGCACCAGTAACAACCAATCAGCAAACGACCTTGAACGGACCAATCACATGAAAGAGGCGTTTATGATAAGTGGTAACGTATATTTATAGAAAAATGCATAAAAAATTGGATGAAACAGTTACAACGGGTATCTTTCGCGAACATGGGACAGAAGCATTTCCCAATTCAGCGTGCGACTGTCAATAGAGAACTCACACCAAATGATAGCCTTTCCACTCGTCGGCATGTACAACTGATCGCGGTTTCACAAGTCGCTTTATAATAGGTACCAGAGTAGTCGCCTTCCTGTCTGCTATTGTTTCAACAAACCCTTTTCGCAGGGATGTGTCGTATAAACCTATGACCCAAATATTGTTCGCTTTCTGACGACAGCGGTTATATTTCTTCTTCACCAACACTGTCTCTTCCACATGGACTACTACATCGTCCCTACCTAACAACGAAGTACTTCTGTACATTTTCCATGAGGCGATGTCCCTGCAGTGCTGGTATACCAGTGGTATACCACTGAACTGTTGAGACGAGGCTGTTCTCCGTCTCGGCAGCAGCGGCTCTCACGGGCTGTTTCAGTATCCAGTAGTTGCAAATGTACAAAATCTAGGTTAGGGGGAGATGCGACCTAGCAAAAAAGTTCCTAAGAAATATTACCCTCTCTAATACTAACTCGCTTCCAGCATATTCCACAGCGAAGTACAAAACCATCAGTTGACCTAGTATAGCTTTTTAGAGTCACTACACCACCACACGAACAACTTCTCTCCTTTCCAAGCAAGCCTCAGTCCAGGCAATAATAATAGACACTAACCTCCTCAAATTGCAAACGTAACCTTGTAATGGCACGCAGTGAAATGAATCAAGCGCTATGCAACATTGAACTACGTTCGTGAATCTCATTGGATAAATCGACGTCGTTCGCTGATTGGTAGTTACTGGTGCTTAAAGTTTAACTTGGCCCGAATTATAATACTGATTACACTCTTATCATATATAGTTTGATTTACTTTACGGCTCCCTGTAAGACTAACTGCGCTTCTTCAGTATACACAAACTGCAGTATTGTTAACCAAATGTTAAAATTCTGTTGGTTCTGTGTTAATATCTTTTTATGATATGTGTAGACAGGTTACTTTGCGGTGTCAAATGTTAACTATATAAAAGACTGTCATGATGATTTAGTACACTTGGTCCTGCCAACCGACCTTACCTTCAGTTCATACTATCTACATTGAACTCTAACTATGGTGTTCTGCTGAATCTTGCTCCTCTATTCACAAAACCTATTCTTTTCACTCTTTAGGGGTTAAACATCTTATAAAATAATCTGTTCATTAGGACGCATGCACACATATATAATATGTTCATAAATCTGTACGTGGAGATCTATTGGAAGCACTCATTAAGAAAGCTAGAGAAATGGAATGTGAGGTACGAACGTGTCTGGAACCAAGCGATATATCTGCTGTAGCCATAACAATCAGAGCCTAACATCATAAAACGAGGGAGGGTGGCGCATGCTGATCAGTAGATATGGTGGCGGACACTAAGGTGAATCGCCCCATTCTGCAGGAACAGCAATATGCAATTTGACGGCTCGAGATTTCTATGAGGGCTTGAATCTTTATCTTGAGAAAGATAATAATGATCGCCTAGACAGATCATGCTTCTACCTTTAAACATATACCATTCGGTCAGCCTATTACTGATACTCTAATTGGGATTCCTACTTTACCAATGACTCCTTAGAGGAAGTCCTTAAAAACTTCTATGACAATATACAGTCGGTTAATGATGTCATAGCGCCTGTGAAACTGATTAAATTCAAAATTCCTCAAGGTGATTTTATTCCAATATCATTAAGAAGAAGTATGCGGAAGCATTCATTAAGTTACTACAGACATGACGACTTATCGTCGTTAATAGCTATCAAAACAATCCTCATTAGAATCCATGAGTTAAAAAATCTAAGTCTTAGAAATAAAGAGACGCGGGCAATTCAGTCGCCACATAACACTGGAGAAATAGCCAAACTCTTCAAAAGTAGGTTAACTAACTCCAAATCAACATATCCAAAAATAATACACCTAGGTGGCATTACTCACGAAAGTGATGAGGATTTATGTGAGGTGTTTAGCACGCACTTTGCCAAATTGTACACTCTAGAAAACGACCAGGATATAGATTTCCCTCGTAAAACAGAAAAGTGTTTAAGCGATGTAGTCTTTAACGCCCAAGAAATCGATAAAGCTACCACAACTCTTAAGCTTACTAATACTCCCGGCCCAGATGGAATGTCTTCTGTCCTCTTAAAAAAGGGTGGAAATGACATGAATCTACTTCTTCTCAAGATATTTTCAACTTCGATAAGGAGTGGAACATATCCAAATAGCTGGAAGAAATCTTACGTTGTACCCATTCACAAAACCGGGCCTATAGCGGACATAGATAATTACCGCCCCATCAACATTACTTCCGTAGTTTCACGTGTGATGGAAAAGATTATAAAGAAGCAAATTGTTCAGTTTTTGCTCTCGAATGACTTAATATCCGCCTTCCAATACGGTTTCCTAAATAGAAGATCGTGCATTACTTGCCAATTAGATTATTTCGACCACATTACTGAGTGTGTAGACAAAGGTCGTTCAGCAGCAACATTATTTCTAGACGTTAGGAAAGCTTTTGACAAGGTCCCACATAAGAGACTCATATTGAAACTCCTATCTTATGGAATAAGTGGAAGGCTACTTGAGTGGATAACTTCTTTTCTTACAGGAAGAGAACAGTTAGTTAAAGTCAACCATCACTTATCAACATCCAAACCGATAACCAGCGGCGTGATACAAGGTAGTGTTCTTGGCCCTACCCTATTCATTGTATTCATAAATGATATTGTTTCTATGATCAAGTATGGCAAGCCGTACCTCTTTGCAGACGACCTCAAAGTTGTCTATGATTTCAACTATAATGATATGAATATTGTTAGTAAAATCCAAGAAGACCTAAATAGTCTATGTAATTGGAGTGAAAAGTGGCAGTTAATGTTCAATCCAGCTAAATCTGGGATAACATACTTCGGACGTTGGAAACCTAGCATGTGTCTATACATGTACGGTGACCTTGTCTCAAACACGAACACAGTCACAGATCTCGGTGTAACATACTCAGATCTTACCTTTACTGAACATGCAAATAAGGTGGTATCTGATTGTAAACGTCTAACCGGCTTTGTGCTACGCAACTTTTACACCCCAGAAGCCAGATTAGCCATATATAAGATATGCATTCGCCCCAAACTTGAATACTGTGCCCACTTATACAGTAGCTTTAAATCAGCAGACAGAAAAAAAGTTGAAAGTGTCCAAAGATTCCTCACGAAACGCATATTAGGCTATGATCAGCAAATAGAATACCTTGACAGATGTATTCGACTGGACTTAGAACCCTTATGGTTAAGGAGAGTGAAGTGCAATTTATTTCTCTTATTCAAAGTTATAAGAAAGCACTGTAACAGTAACTCGTCTATAACCTGGGCTAATCCTAAATCGTATGGACTACGCAACCATAACTGCCTTCTCAAGGTTAACACCCATAAGCTCACCACTAGAGCTAACTTCTTCACCATTAAATATTGCAAACTTTGGAACCAACTACCCTCTGAGATAAGATCCTGTGAAAGGCCTGACAGTTTCAAAAGGAGCCTAGAAAAACATATTAACATGTCCACCCTAGCCCTTCTAAATGATCTCAACTGCTGGTAGAGTGGTGAAACCATGACATTTCAATATTTAACTACAGACAGTACACTAGTTCATAGACTAACCTAATAATACTTAGTAATTATGCATGTTCAATACTTGAAATTAGATTATCATTAAAATACTTAAAATGATTACTTACGCAGCAAATGTTCTCTTAGTTTATCACTCTTATTTCCCTTATAACATTCAGTTTTTGAGCCTAATGTATTCTTTGATAATACGAATTATAACACTGATTACACTCTTATTATACATAGATTGATTTACTTTACGGCTACCTGTAAGACTCACTAACTTTCTGTAGTATTGTGAACCAAATGCTGAAATTTTGTTGGTTCTGCTAATATCTTTTTATAATATATGTAGACAGGTTACTTTGCAATGTCAAATGTTTACTATATATAAAACTGTCATGATAATTTAGTACACTTGGTCCTGCCAACCGACCTTACCTTCAGTTCATACTACGTATATTGAACCCTAACTATATTGTTCTGCTGAATCTTGCTCCACTATTCACAAAACCTATTCTTGTTATTCTTCAAGGTTTTTGACTTCTTATAAAGTAATCTGTTCATTAGGACGCATGCATACATATATAATATGTTCATAAAGATGTACGCGGGGACCTATTGGAAGCACTCATTAAGAAAGCTAGGGAGATGGAATATGGGGTACGAACATGTCTGGTACCAAGCGATATATTTGCGGTAACCATAATAATCATAGTCTCAGAGCCTAACATCAAAAATTGTGGGAGGGTGGGGTTAGCTGATCAGTAGATATGGTGGTTAACACTAAGGTGAATCGCCCCATTCTGCAGGAACAGCATTAAAACATTTGAAGGCTCGAGATATTTCGGATTTTTATGAGGGCTTAAATCTTTATCTTGAAAAAGATAACAATGAACGCCTTGACAGATCATGCTTCTACCTTTAAATATATACCATTCACCCAGCCTATTGTTGAGGTGCGACCATGTCGGATCTGCTCAGATTTATGGGGCATCTTATAAATTTACTTGCTGTCTATCGTCAGATCTTTTCATACCACTCCACAAGCTTTATTTTTTTCCCAAATATTTGTAATTCATCCGACACGTACTTGGGTTTTTTTTGTTAATGCGAAGACAATATTTCTATATTTCTTTATGTGCTCCATTGAACGACTAACTATCAGAATGTGCTCACTAACTGATATCAGAGAGGACAGCAACCATGTAATTTCACTATAAATCAAATTCATGTAATTTAAATAATACTTATCCATGCCTGTACAACTGGTGTGTCCTACATTGATAGGAAAATATATATTATTATTATTATGTCTTATCTCATTTATTTTCTGACAACGTCTTTACTTGATCCTCATTTCACTCCATTAAACTTAACATCTTATAGCTCTTCATTACTTATTATACTCCTACTCTCTGAAGGGTACGGTTGTACACTAAATGCACAAAAAGGTATAAAATAAAAACAACTGGCATGAGGATAATTGTATTAAAACCAAAAGTGGATATCATGATAGTTTGTGATATATCTGTAGCATTATACATTGCAAATGAATGTTGTTACCCTAGGGTGTTTCCTTTATTAATGCATTTATTAATGATACTTGCACTTACCTATCTCATTACAATTTAATGATTCACCTCAGCACTTTAATTTTTCTAAAACAGATTCCAATCCCTTGTAAAAGGTGTACTTACCTCAATATCGGTTGGTTATCGTATGCCTACAACCACGGGATGAAAACGGAACGAAGTCGATTTTCCCGCTCAACCTGGAGGACAACTGTACAATTCAATAACTATACGGCCTAAATCAGAAAATGAGTGTATTATATGTATCGAATATTTAACAGTTGAAATACGATTAACTTGTAGACAATCTACGATTTGATATTATATCATACTTGATCGTGCCTGTAAAAATGGTATGCATTTTCATGTAAATTTGTAAATTTATATGAAATACATTATTATTATTATGCGACCACGTGGGCTCTGCACAGATTTATGGGGTATCTTGTAAATTAACATGCTTTCCTTTTTCGTATCTTCCAATATCACTTCACAATGTGTCATCTCATTCATTTTCTAATTACGTCTTCACTTGCTCATTATATTCCATTAAACCTAACATTTTATAGCTCTTTATGAATTTGATTCGACTTATTCTATTCCTATTCTCTATAGGGTACGGTTGTGCACCAAATACACAAAAAGATATGAAATAAAAACAACCGGCTTGTGGATAATTATATTAAAACCAAAGGCGGACATCATGATAGTAAGACCTATATGGGTAGCATAATACATTGCAAATGAACTTTGTCAGCCTGGGGATTGTAGTCTCCCATTATATTTCCTTTATGAATGCATCTTTAATGATACATTGCACTTACCTATTCCATTACACTTTAATGATTCACCTTGGCACCTTTACTTTTCTAAAACAGCTTACTATCCCTTGTAAACCTTGTACTTACCTCAATATTGGTTGGCTATCGTATGCCTACAACTACGGGTTGAAAACGAAAGAAGTCGATTTTCCCGCGCAACCTGGAGGACTACTGTTCAATTCAATAATGATACGGCCTAGGTCAGACAATGAGTGTATTTATATATATATATATATATATCAAATATTTAGCTGTTCAAACATTATTAACTTGTAGACAATCTACTATTTGACATTATATCATACTTGATCATGCCTGTAAAAATGGCATGCATTTTCATGTAAATTTATGTTTGTATGAAAATATATATTAGTATTATTATTATAGTAGCATACGCATAGAGGACAAATTGAAAGTCGAGGGAGTGCAGAGGTACTTCACGTTAAAATTGGTCGGAACCGGAAATGGTGCGAACTACTCCAATAGATGTGACACCCTAGGACTAGAAACACTATGGCTAAGACGCCTGAGACTAAACTTATCACTTTACTTCCACCTACTAAGCCACTTACTTTTTACCTCTAGTAATGGCTCTCGGCTTTCAGATGACAATGTCTACAAACTGAGACACACTAAGGGTACAGTAGCTATCGAACTATGTAAAACAGCCATCAGGCACTTGTTTTACTTGATTAGGTATGCACACATATGGAATAAACTACCAATGGAAATGCGTCAAGCAGGTACATTGGCCTCCTTCGAAAAGGCGCTCAATGACAAACTACAAGAATTTGCAAACGATAGTAGTTCTAGTTCCCAGCTGAGAGCCTCCGAAATTATAGGTCCGTTTAATGTATAAGCTTAAATACTACACCTGTTGTTTTTGCCTATATATATATAATTCTAGATAAAACATTAACGGTTAACATACGTATCCTCAAACAGACAAGAAATCTCGTTTGTAAAACTACTACCCAACACAATAAGTGGAATAAAATGGACACAAACCGACAACATGAAAAAGGTATAACTCACCACAACGTCACATGGACAGATGTACGCCCGTTGGGCACCATATATCCCTCACCAACTGCAACCCACCTTTCCTTGGATAATGTGATGAACTTATATCCATAATGTTGCTGAGCAGTTAATATTCTCAACTCCTGTCGGAACAGCCGAAATTCATAAACCTTCCTCACGCTAAGAAAATACCCACGAGCAGTAGAAATCCATTAATTAATGCGTCTGAAGCTTATGTATTTACTCCCAACAATGACATTGCAGATCAAATGAGATAAACATATCACTGATTTCAAAATAACACATCAATGAACTATAATTCAAGGATTCTGCACACAACAAAGTTATGTGTGAAAATTGACTTCAAGCTTTATTTTTTTCCCAGGCACTTATAATCCATCCACCAAAGACCTGGTTTTTTGGTTAATGCGAAGACAATACTTCTGTATTTCCTGATGTGTTGCACTCACTGACAATCTAGCAGATTTTTCCAACTGTGTACAGAAATGATTGTATATAAGTGAAAAGGCTGTTTTATACTACTGCGATTATCATTTATCAAGTGTATGTATAATCTCCAGCGAACATGTAAGGCATATCTTGCTACTGCCTGTAAATTGTGATTCAATTTATGCTTCTATTTCTGTAACAATTTGATGATGCCTGTAAACTGGCGTCCCTCATGTAGTGTGCTATGTGCGTCGGTGGCGCAGTGGTTAATACTCATATACTGTACTATGAGAATAAATTTATTTATCTATTCATAATTGTTCACTTTTTCGCCCTGGCACAGTCCCACGCAGAGTGTCTTTTTATAGTGTCACGAAACGTAGTCGATTTTCCCCCGCGACCTAAAGGACTACTGTTCAATTCAATAATGATACGACCTGTGTCAGACAATGACTTTGTATATTTGTATATATATATATATATCAAATATTTAGTTGTTCGAACATTTTTAACTTGTAGACATGTGGTGAGAGCTGTCTACTAGCCAAATTGGTAGACAGTAATTTACGTCAATATTTACGTTCCCAAGATTTGTCGTGAGAAAATGTGAACAAAGATTAATTCAAAACCGACCACAGCAGACTTTGCGTAGGCGGATGCAGTTAACATATAGAGGATTTGACATTCAAGAAACAGTCACAAATAGATGAAAGATTAACTTTACGTGAGAAACAACCAATCGGAAAACTGTGTTTGTTTGCTTAAATATCCATAGTAATGTACATGAAATATATAAATATGCGTTGATTTCCTTAATAAATGATCTGTTGCCTGACTCTTGCCTTCTGTCGTTACAGACAATCTACTATTTGACATTATATCGTACTTGATCTTGCCTGTAAAAATGGCATGCATTTTCATGTAAATTTATGTAATATGAAAATATACATTATTATTATTAAAATTATTATTAGAAACAACATGCCACTCTTGTGTCTTAGCACAGTCTCATGCAGTCTCATACAGCCCCACCTGCTAACACCACACTACCAAAACATAGTAAAAACAGTAAGAAGGACACTCCAGCCCAACCGACTGGAAATACCAGTCTTCATAAAGTGAAGACTCCCAAGGTTACACTTGCAACATCAGGGGAAGATGGAATTGTCAAAGCACCATTTGCATCAACTAGCAAGCTTGGCAGCACAGCGAAAGCTGGCCAGAACCTGATGAAGCCCAAAGTTGCTGATGCAGCAAAGGAACACAAGTAACCAAAGGCCAATTCTATGTTTCAGGTCAGTCGGTCTAATTCTCTTATCCTGTTTAATGTACCTGTGAGCAATGATAGCTTACTTGAACAACGGGCCCTGTTTGATCAGGAACAGTGGGCCAACTTATGCAATAAATTAGCTCTGAACATTAGTTCAGCGAAGTTGGGCAGGCTGTACAGGGATGCCCACACGCCTCAGGGTAAGCCACTTCCATTAAGGGTTGCACTGGACTCTGTCGAACAGGCCGAAAGAGTACTATTAATGGCTCAAGTACTAGCTATTGACAGAAGTTCTATCATAAGGGTGAGACATGACAGACCATGGGCTAACAAACAAATGGCAAGAGAATCACCGGAACTGATGCCCTCTACTTCTATGGTCGAGCACTGCTTGTGAAAAACACACGCATGACGTACAGCAATGGAGATGGCTGTCATCTCAGATGGCCCTTGGTGCTTCTGCAGCAATCTCCATTTTCTGACTACCTCACCCCGCTTATCTCACACTGATTAGCTCTTCAGGACTGCTAAGTGTCACATTCAACTCCCCGGAGCAGTCGGCCATAGCACTTCAACGGTGGTATGAGACCAAAGGGGAAAATGGGAGGACACATCTGATGCTGCTAAAGCAGACCTCGAACCATAAGGAGGCAGCACACTGGGACATTAACACATCTCCAAGTTTCAGTGACACTAGAGGGATGCAGTACTGAGAATAAAAGTCTGTGTCACCCAAGTGTCCTACCCGAATCCAAGGACAACGACAACAACGGGCGGGTTCCATCGGAATCGGCCAACTAGTCCCAATATTAATTCCCCTACCGGCAGACAACGTAACGTCAACTACTCCACAACACGCTGAGGTTGTGAAACTCACTGACATCTGCCTTTATAGCAATGTAAGAGGGCTAAGAGGGGAAGTAGGTGAACTCAGAAACATCCAGTCACACCTAGACTTTAAAATAATAATCCTAACTGAAACATGGCTAACCCCCACTATCGTCGACAACGAAATCAGTATAAGTGATGTGGTTCTGGTCAGGAGAGACAGGAATAACAAGGAATGGGGTAGCTGCTATATACTTTGACAGGCAACTTAAATGTGTGCGCGCAACGGACCCACCACCGACTCCCAGACTCCATATGGTGTCATTTCACCGCAGGCCACACCAAGCATCTACTGGGTGGCATCTACCGATCACCCACCTGTGGGGCAGAGCACAACCAGCTACTGTCCAGTACTATCATAGGGATACGGGACTTAGGTTAGGACCAAATCACTATAGCTGGAGATTTCAATGCTCCATCACTGAACCTTGGCTTGGGGTATGCTAAGGGAAAATTCGGCTAAAATCTACTACAAACTATTCGAAATACGGGACTGACTGAGAATGTTGGAGACGACACTAGGTGGGGCCCTAGTGGAAATTCATCAAAACTAGACTACATTCTAACTAGTGACCAACTACTCGTCGAAAAGATCCAGGTCATGACTCCTCTAGGAAGTAGTGACCATGCAGTCATAGGTTTCGACCTCGTTCTCCGTGAGCACTTGCAGTGGGACGCTACGCAACCATGTCTGTGTTACAGCAAGGCTGACTATGCTGAAATGCGGAGGCTTTTGTCCGACGCAGACTGGCCCTTAGCACGGGATGAGCTATCTGTGGATGAACACTGGGAAGGGGTAAAAAAGTTTATTCATACAGTTTACGTGGCGCGTACCTAAGAGCCAGATCGACCATGATGCGTGCCTGGAACTCAGAAACCGGTGCAATGCATGAGTCAGGAGGGACAGGAGGTCACTCCAGACTCACCTTGCCAGAAACTCCTAGCAAGCCCCAAAAACCTGTATCGATTCATGTCGGAAAGAAAACCAACCAACCAGGGCCATGTGCCTTCTGAGACTTGTTCCAACACTCGATGGATCCGGGGAAACTGCCAAGGGAGTGGAGTGGGGATAGGCAAAATGCTACTAGTTATTGACCAGTAGCTCTACCCCCAGTGGTATCAAAATTATTGGAAAGTATTATTGACGATCACATCAGAGAATACCTCGATAGGTCTAACATACTCCATGAAGCCCAACACGGTTTTAGGAAAGGCAGATCCTGCGTTACTAACCTACTATCAGCTTTGGACGACTGGACATAATGCTGCGATATGAATGTCCCAGTCCATATGGTCTTTCTAGACTTCGAGAAGGTATTTGACACTGTTCACCATAACCTACTCCTACACAAAATAAGTCAGGCAGGTATAGGTAAGACACTTCTATCATGGTTAAAGGATTACGTAGCCGAAAGGCAATTTCGCACTTAGGTCAATCGAGTCCAATAATCTTGGCACGGCTCGTCATCAGGAGTGTCGCAGGGTACTATCCTAGGACCAGTGATGATTTTGATTTTTGCCAATGTTCTACCATGCCGTCTAAGCTACCCGATTCTTCAATACGCTGACGACGTAAAGATATAGAGGGCGATAAAGTGTCAGGAGGACTCAAATAGGCTGCAGGAAGATCTAAACCTTCTAGAAGACTTTGCGGTGGCCAGTGGCATGAGTGAATTTATGCACCTGTAGACTGCAGAGTGCAAGTTACACTCTGTGCAGTGAAAGCTTGTCCCGCACAACGTCGGAGAGTGACTTAGGTCCAGTTCTAACGGAAAAATGGACACAAGTGTAGATTACACGGGGGATGTAGCGAGGGCATATGTGGTCGTACACTTTACACGTAGACAGGTGCACTCACTCCTGGGCTCTTTCTAAAGTTGTACAGAACATACGTCAGACCATACCTTGAAGTACATAATATCATTGCACCCCAACTGCTTAGAAGAGACGCCAACCTCTTGGAAAGAGTCCAAAGACGGGTAACAAAAGGAGTGGTTGGTCTCTGAAACAAACCACATGTTGAAAGGCTAAAGAAATAAAGCCTACTCACAATTAGCTACCTTCGGCTTAGGGGGGATTTAATTACTGCCTAGAAAATAAAAAATGACCAGAATCACCAGAACAAATGTGTTCTGTCATTGAGTAGGTATAGGCTCCCTCGTGGAAATCCCCGAAGGATAGCTCACCAGAGGGCAAGGAGTTGGGTGTGCTCCCACTTCTTTTCACTGCGGGTTTGCCGTCCTTGGAATTCCTTACCGGCAGATGCAGCTATGGCACCGTCTGCGGGCGCCTTTAAGCGAAGGCTGGACAACCATGCAGCGACACAAGGACTGCGTCCAAATGGCCTAACCCCTTAAAGTCCCATACACCATTCAGGGGTAGACAACTAAGTTCGTCGTTTTACTTCTTTACATTCTCTCCCGTCTTATTCACCTGACAACTTTAACTACACTTATTATTGTCATTATTATCGATACATATATATATATTATTCATATTATTCTTCAAATTTTATCAGCTGACTGTTGTTACGTTTTCCTTATTTCTTTTTCAGTCTGTTTGTCTGAATAACTTCACTAATTATATCTATCATTATTATTATATCTTTGCTTTTGACAACAATACCGGAGGACTAACTGGTGAAAGGATCAACTCCACTCACAGTAGTAACAGTCTTAACACACCTCATACTACACACCACATATAATTAACCCCAGCACTACTCCTTTTGGAGTCAACCAAAGCTACGACAGTCGAGGGGCGGGACTAGCTACGCTGAAGTCGGTGGCACAGCGGATAGGACTCTCGCCGACCATGCACATGGTCCGGGGTTCGATTCCCTGCCGACGCACACCTGATGTCAACTATTCGGCCTGCAAAATTTGGGCTGCCGATATTACATGCTAAAAATTCCAAACTTGTACCAAAAATACGGTGTGGAATCAAGCTATATTCAAAAAAAGATGAAGAGCCTATACCTCACAATCAAGAAATCAATTTGGCTTTACTACTTCGTAAACACAACATTAGATATTGGATAATCGATTGGGCTGGACTTATCCGGCATGTTGGTTGAAATTTCGCTCGGCAAATTTTTTGTCAATAATTTTTAATAAAATTTTGTTATATGTTTTCTGGATTGATAGGAATTCTCATTTCCTGGCTAGTTATGTTGGTGTCCGCGTCATGTAATCTGACTGCGACACACTTAGCATATTGGTTGTAATGATTAGTGTTTTATGCTGAATGCGTCAAAACATCTCTACAGTGAAGAAGATGAGGTAGTTGGGGGGTAATGTCATCTACACAAATAGTTTATTTCTTGTAGAAGCTGCAGCTTTCGACATAGTGTCATTCAATGAAGACTACGTCAAAATGTGGCTATTTTCGTGTGAAGAACAGTAATATTTTACAAAAGAATGCTATCAGTACATGGGAATCACCTATAAATGCCAAAAGAACGTAAAACCAATGTGTAAACGAACGGCTACGGAACTGCAATCCAACATAGCCGACTAACATGGACGAAAATGACCTTTGAGCGTCTCACTCCATATATGACCTTGAGCATGCGGGATAATTTCAGCCATCGATTGCTATTGAACAGGACCACTTTTGAGGTTTATTTAGAGCGGGGTTATGTAGTAAAGCGTTACCGTCTGGTTTACAAGGTCGCTGACATCTGTTTTCTGAAGTACTGTTTGGTTCTTTTTGTGCAGAAAGTGATGTCGTGCCCATAAATGCGACGTAAATATGTCACTTCAAATACGGTACCTATGAATGACTTAGCATACCCAGTCCTTCCTATACTCATACATATAAAAATATATATGTACTCTGAAAGAATCAGCTTGTGACATCTGTGACATGTATTGAAATTCGGGTTTTCGTCGTTGATGTTTTGAGTAGAGACTGTTTTCTCATAGATATACAAATTTTTGTATACCAGCCCCACTTCTAGCAATGTTGCCACATCCTCTCCCAACTATCCCTCTCTCTCTGCATATATATATATATATTTGTTTTTATTAAAGTTGTCGGCCTCTTAAACAATGGCTTTGGTTGTGTGAACCCAAGTTGTAAAATAATGTGGGGATGATAGTGAAATGTGAAGTGACTGTTGGAAAGACACTGAAATCGCACGCGTTTCGGCACCGAAGATTCTTCTGTATTCTTTGTGAGTATAACATTTGATGGCAGTTTCTCTATGTATTTTTCCCGTTTGATGCATCTGTTCCTCTCTGACTGTCATAATTTCCTCACTGATCGGCATTTTCAACGCCTAGTATTTCTACTATTGCCATACTCAGAATACTTTCACTCTGAATTCAGATTATAGGGATAGAAGGCTCTTGTTGCCTATGTTAATCCTCGCGATATATATCTCTGCAAAGATCCAGTTTCTCTTTGAAGGTGTTCACCGATGGAGCTGTTACTACTGAATCAGGTAAGGAGTTCCAGTCGTTGACCACTCTGTGAGAGAATCTAAACTGCAAACGTATTTTAATCGTCCTCGGTTTGAGCACCTTTTTGCGGTGACCCCGTAAATGTATCCTAGAGGGAGAGAAAAGGTTTGGAAGGTCAATCCCTAAATCACCCTTGAATATACGGTGAGCCAAAATTAAGTCGCCTCTCCTCCTTCGGTATGATAATGGGAAGAGATTTAAATGCTCCATCCTCTTATCATAAGGAGGGTGTGAGATACCGCTAACTAATTTCGTTCCTACCCTCTGTACTGTTTCAAGGGTATGTGCCTCCTCTTTGAAGCATGGACTCGCCGCTTGTATGCAGTACTCTAGATGAGGCCTGACATATGTTGCATAGGGGACTTGGAACATACCCTCGTCTAATCGTTTGAAAGCTCTTCGAAGTGCCCATAGCATTCGAAAAGCCTTAGCTGCGGCTCGATTACAGTTTACCGTTGTTTTTAAGTCATGGCTAACAATAATTCCTAAATCCTTTTGTTCCCTAACATCTGGCAGTTCTGTGTCCCCAATGGAGTACGACGTGTAAGACTTCTGACCTAGGTGCATTACCGCGCTTTTCTTGGAATTAATTTCCAGACTCCAAAGGTTAGCCCATTCGGTTAATTTGTCTAGATCGTTTTGTAGTACCAACTTATCATCGCTACTATTTACGGTTTTTGCATATCTTAATATCGTCCGCAAATAGTAAGGAAGATGAGGTAAGAATTTTTGGCACTTCATTTACGTATAATAAGAATAGCAGGGGGCCAAGTACCGTTCCCTGAGGTACTCCACTTAGTAGTGCTTTCCACCCTGACAGTACACCATTAACCCTTACCTTTTGCCTCCTATCCATCAGGTAGTCACTAAACTACTCGCATAAGCGTTGGTCTAATCCAAAATGTTTAAGTTTACTAAAAAGACCTAAGTGGGATACCTTATCGAATGCTTTACTAAGATCGATAAATACGACGTCCAGTAGATGGTTTTTATCCCTGGTCTCGACCCAATCTTCCCTAGCTAACAGTAAGTTTGTCAAGCAGGATCGTCCTGGTCGGAATTCATGCTGTTCCACTGCCAGTAAGCCATGTTGCAGAAAACACCTTAGACTCCGTTACATATATTGTTTGAAAGTGCATATTCACTACGTATTAGTCGAAGTGCATACAACATAAATGTACTTCAAATCCTTCTCATGACACATGTAAGCTAGCGCATTTCCAGTCCTCATAAGTGCTTGGATATGTCATTCAGTGTAAATCAAGAAATTCTTCATTTGTTATTTGAAAGGCTTCAGTAGAAACTCGAAAGTTCATGATTTTACTGCTGGTCAATTAAATGTGGTCTATGAGAAGCATCCTGGAAAGACGAAAAAGTAGGAATGAGTTTGGGAAGCCATACACTAAGAAGACATCCAACAGTTCCTGTTATAGAGTTTAACCTACACAACTGTCATCGCTTTTTCTGGGATGTTTATTTGAAGTGCCTAGAAAAAAGAGTGACTATGCTCTGCATGAACGATGATTCTCGGAATTAATTCAGTGTGTAGTGTGAATTTACGTGATTCACTTCTTCGTCATACGTGTTTGTAAGTGACGTTCCAAGTTGCGGAAGTTAGACTTGTTGGCTGTATCTATTTTGCGTCCAACCTTTTTAGATGATAGTGTGCCTGAGAACTGCGCCAAGTTTGCAGCTACAGTCAATCGTATATCCAGTGATTTTGTGCAAACTATAGATGACAGTGCTGGATTTCTTTAAAGTCCCTTGAAAGGTGAACTTCACGCCTACTTCAGGTTTTAGAATTGTCACTTTCAGTTTTGATTTCGAATAACTTTGTAGGCTGTTCACCATTTTGACTGTCTATAAATAATGAGAAAATTCTCACAATTATTCCTACTGGTTAGAAACCGTTTTTATAGTTGTGTCAATGGAAGAATAATCGGATTTAGGGCTTCAGAATTAGTTGAGATTAATAATATACAGTGATATTGGTACCTTGGGATTCGGGAGATAATGTCTGCTGTTGACTACAACCAACTTTGTTGGCATCTACTTCTAATTCGGTGAAGTGTTTGATAAACTCCTCATCAGACTTCCTGCATTACCGGAAAGGTGTCGTAAACACTGAAAATGGGTCTTTTACTAGGTGGTTATTTTTCGGGCAAGAAGTTGTCTAAAGTTTAAAACTTGTGAGTTTCCACAGGTCTCTGGGAGGAGTGTGACATCCAAAGTATCTCGACTCACTGTACTCATGAATTAGATGGGGACAAACTGTTAACCATCCCTACCGTGCATCCACAGACTCTGAAGGGCTGTTGTATGGCTGTTGTACATCCTCCAACCGACGTGTTTGAGATGGTGACCCACACTGTCACCTTCGTTGAAATGAGTTACAACAACATTTGAACGGAGTTGAATGCTGAGAAAGTAAGTTTTTTTTTGAAATGAAAAAATACAGCCATGTAACTTGGCTTATGGAAGGTGGATGTCAGAAAATTAGTGTAGCATGCGTATTCTTAAACTTCTGGGTAGTTTATTTTTCCAATAGAGAAGTGAGGGAAACCGAACCCTTGCCACTACTTAGTAGTAATTTCAGTTTTTACAGTGGCATCAGAGTTCTTCAAGATTTTGATTCTCGATATAAGTCATGTGTAGGTCGGGTGTAAAACAGTCGGCTACGATGCTTATTATTCAGCGATTGACAACACTGTTGATGACATTGTTCACAGTCGTTGGTACTGGATATGTATTCAGTCCCGGTTATCTTAAAGAATTTGCCAATCCGCACTAGTCTTAAACAAATTATTTCTCCATGCATGTTTGTCTTCAATAAAGTTTCAATATGTATATATATATATATATATTTCTCCAGTTGTATGCGTTTTGCTCTGTTGTTGTATGGCCACTTTAACCGTATCACTTCTGTGCCAGTTTCAAGCAGTTAGATAGTACGTGTCGAAATGCCTCTTGATTAATTTTGAATATTTATTGCAAGCTAGCTCTGTATTAGTGTCTTTCAGTTTGCTTGCTCTAAAGAATTACACGCATTCTGCTTTACACGAAATTTATGGCATGTGTCTTACCTTACAGAGTCCTAATTTCCCATATTTCTTTACACAGATTTTTACACAGCATATACAACATTTTTGGTCGTTTATGATGTCAATATGTTAATTTTATCATCCTGAGATTCGCTTTTTCCTGTGTGTAGTTCAACACTCTTATGGAGGCGTTGTCGGAAGGGAATGAGTTATTATCTGAAAGTGATTTTAGTCTGTCTGAGTCAGTTAAATCCTATCCAACTTTTGTTTCAATGGGATTAAAGGATAATCTGTTAAAGGGAATCTATGCCTATGGTTTGTTATTTTGCCCAGTATATATAATAGTGTCTGTCCTGTAGGATTTGAAAAACCATCACTTATTCAACAAAAAACTATCAAACAAATAATCGATGGAAGAGATGTGATTGCACAGTAAGTTCCCATTATGTGTTCAAAATTAAATGGTGCATAAATATATTATAGAGCTCAAAGTGGAACTGGAAAGACAGCAACATTTAGCATAGGAACTTTACAAAATGTTCAGCCTGAGATTTGTCAAATTCAAGTTCTAATTTTGGCGCCTACACGTGAATTAGCTGTTCAAATACATCATGTAAGTTTTACTGCGTTTTTTTTTTTAAAAAAAAATGAAAGCAATCATGAACTCGGGTTAAAGGTTGGATGCTTCTCGTTTATGTGAGGTTTATCTAAAATGCACCCTTGAAACTGCTGCTGTCAGTAATTAACTCATCACATTACAAGCCAGCACAGACTGAGTTCAGCTCGGGAACAACAAATCTGAGGAAACCAGATAGGCTTTAAGCTATAAAGAGGGTGTATTGATCATATATATTCACTCTTCAACAGATTCTGGAATACAGAAATGCTTACTAGCTGATGGATAATCCTTGTCCAGATGTTAATGAAAACACAAATTACGTAGTTCAGCGAAGAGTCTCTTTTCAGGGGTGAATTCATTCACTTAGCTGTACAATCTCCTCCAAAGCCTCAGGATGGTCGGGGGTGGGTGCCTTGCGCTGCGGGTTGGCCACCCCTCCGCACACCTCTTGAAATGCTCCCATATGACCGGGCGTCTTACATAGCCTCTCCTGAGGAAGTCCTACTCACTGCCTTCACGTGGCGGAGGTGTTTTTCACCAAAGTGAGAGGGCGAAAGCGGATGCCCGGCGCTCTTCACCGGGTTGACTGTCCATTGGATGACAGTCTAGGGGAGATGGCTAAACCCTGATTCCAAACCTCCAACGACTGGCGTATGAAGCTCACTGGAGCTCACCGGCAGACGTATGGACAAAGGGCTTGTTGGATGTCCTGGATGTCTGGCCCCATTCAAAAAGGCGTATGAACCGAACTCCGGTCACCGGCTGCCAATGGATAGTGGACTCCCTACTCCACTCCTACTGCCTTGTAGGTCACACTTGGTTGTGTAAAGGCTAGAGCTGCACTATCAAACAAAAGGCCGAGTGGTTCTGGGGACATCACTCGTACCAAATTCCCATGAAACTTCGTAAACTCTCTTCATCAGATCGCTGCGCCTGGGTAGCGATGATTTGAGAAGTTCATGAAGCCGGCTCATCCTTCCGTAGGAGATAGCCGAAGCAAAGTAAAGTAAGTAAGTACAATCGCAATTATATATAATTATATGTGTGTACATTAGGTTTGTCAGATAAAATTAAAAATAATTTAGGGTTATTGTTGTCAATACGTTTCAAAAATATGATAAATAGTCAGATTGTAACTTGGGGGGTGGGGTGAAGATTGGTAAGAGGCTAGTGGTGATGCGTTGTCAAAAGCAGCTATTAATGCTAACCAACATAAGAGAAGTTGAATAAGTGTATCATAGTTACGTAATAAGCCGAATACTTTGATGAGTGAGTTGTGATTAGAATGCGCATAGAAATGGAGCGAAGGAAATTATAGAATTATGTGAGAGTTCTTAAAATTACAAATGGTACAAAGAGTCTGAAATGGGAGACCTAGCTAACGACACCCCCAAGGGAAGAATTTCAGCATTTCTGAGAAGAACATTCTTCGCAGCAACGCTAAGGGTAGTGTTCCCCAGTCGTTCATTGGTTTGCTGAAGCCTTAGGGACCACTTCTGTGTGCACATATCAGTTCACCTGTTGCTGTGGATTCAGGTAGATTGGTCGTTCAACGCGTATCCTGTCAAAAAACGAACTGAGGAAACTATCCCACAGCATGACTGCAAAAAAGTAGTAGTAGTAGTGGCTCTACAAGGAGTATGATCATCATCGAACACCTTGTCAACAACAACACTAGCCATTCCATCTCAACAAACGCCTCCTCCTGCTTCAAAGTAATCTACACACAGTCAATCAAGAATAACCTACCAAAGACAATGCGCTTTCTTCGTCTCCTTTCTATTGCTGAAGGTGTTAGCCATTCATCACTTGGAAAAACCAGAGTTATGTTGTTTACAAAAAGAAAATCATTCAACCACTTCTACTACTACTACTACTACTACTACTACTACTACTACTACTACTACTACCGTGGAAACAACCGTATTTACTCCTACTGGCTTGATGTTTGTGTGCTTGTTTTTTTGATAACTCCATATTAATGATTTAGGCGCATTGGACCATATAGAGGGGGATGTGTGGCTGTCTGGCTAGAGTTTAAGATCCAATGACTGGGGACTATTTGTTATTGCTGAGATATGGTTCGAAACCGTTTTCATTATCACATATGCATTTACTCTTCGTGATCGATCTTTACCGACGGGATTAAATCCTCATGTTTCTTCATGTGATTATCTTTTTCCTCTACAGATTTCCGTTTATTATAGGTTTGTTTTTGGCATTTTTTAACCTTACTAGGTTCGCTGTTATGAATTGTAGCAACTTGAGGTGTTGTGCTTTTCTACAAAGTTATCTGTTAATGTATATATATATATATATACATATGTTGTAGTTCTTAATTATGAAATGCTAACTTATTTTGGTGTTGCAGGTTATATCATCGTTGTCTGATTACCTATCTGTCAGATGTATAGCATGTTGTGGTGGACGAAACAACACAATGCAAATGGCTCGTGAACTGGATAAAGGTGTTCATCATATTGTAGTTGGAACACCAGGTCGAGTGTTAGGTATGTGTATGTGTGTAGGTTGGTGGTCTTGCCGGTTTATTCTTAAATGTGTTACTTTTGTTCACTTAGAATATGTATGCCGATGATGATGATGATGATGAAGACGCTGAGGAAACACAGTCTCTTCTGAACACCTTGGACAGTCATCTTCGAGTGTTTTTAGCATGTAATTTCACTCTGCAGGATTCATGTTGTACTCCGACTGCGCAGGTTAAAAATAGGCAGGCAGTAAAGGGGGGGTAGAACGTGTTGACTGCCCACCACTTCACGTATTCGGAAGCTAGCTAGCTAGCTAGCTCTGTCCTTGATTGCAGGTGTCTGTGTGTCTATCTCCCGTGTTAGTTAGTTGGTATAATGCGGTGAGTAATATTTATTGAGGTTTGAGGGGAAGCTAATCGATGAGGCTGTGTGTGTGTGTGAATATCTACATCAATTGAGATGGCTAGACTCTATGTGTTACGCATACTTAGTTGTCGGCTTCCTCGATCAGAAATTTTAGCTGACATAAGATGAGTTTGGAAAAGAGTTAGTAGTAGTGGTTGTTAAACGAAAACATGGAATTTGTCCATGAAATCATTGGCAATTTCATACATTTATTCCCCCACCCCCGCCTTAATGAATTTGAACAAAGCAAGAACTACAGTGGTTTTGCAGAATAAAATGGTACCATCTTTTGTTTATTTCGTTGCCTTCTCGTCAGCTGCTTACAGGCCACAGTCATTATTAAGTATATCTACAAAAACAATTTTAACATACTTGTACTTGTTTTAGCAGGTATAATATATTCATGTCCAACCTTGAAAGAACAAAGTTGAAGCGTACAATCGACGAAACAACTTCCTAATGTCGATATGTTGATGACACATTTGTAGTGTGCAACAATGAAAGTCATGCTTCTCACTTACTCAGATTATTCAATGATGCACACACCAATATCGAGTTTACTATGGAACATGAAAGTGACGGAAATTTCCACTTCCTCGACATTGCCATGGAACGCCTAGAAGACGGTAGTCTTCAAAAGTCAATTTATCAAAAGCCCACATGGGAAGGACAATACTTTCATTTTAATAGCTTTCGTACAAATAGCTTTAAACACGGACTAGTCAAGACTCTGTACTATAGAGCTAGGAGAATATGCTCTACAGAGAAATTAGAGGAAGAATTTGAGTTTCTTGAAAAGATATTGAAGAACAATGGGTACCCTCAAACGTTCATCAACAAGTATGGAAGATTTGAAGTCACAAATGTAAAACAAATCACAGTAGGAGAAAAGCCAATCTACATTCAGCTTGATTATATTATTTGGGCAATGTCGATTCACAGCTACACACACACACACACACACACATCACAGATGAGGATGTCAAAGTCAGCCAATATCAAAGAAGCAAGTTTAACTGCCAATCTACTGCACTCAGCACATACGGCTGAATCCGAATTTTCAGCACTGATGTCAAGTCAGCGGAGACTATGGCCCAGCAAATATGTGGAAGGCTGGGGAGATGGGTCAGGCATACTCTAAGGAGACGGTTGATTGACATCACTTGCTGAGAGTAGACCCTCAAGTAGAACCCGAATAGGAAACGACGAGTTGGGCGTGGATCTTAAGGTGACATGGAGGAGATCGTGTGTGTGTGTGGAGAAACCGAAAGCTTATGGGCAATTGTGGAGCCAGCTAACAAGTAGTATGGCCGACTGACTGCTCTCAATGTAGAACTCTGAACAGATGTGCAACAGTTCAACTTGCTACAACACTCCCTCCATGTAACACACGAAGCAAGAGAAGAAAGTAAAGAGATAGAGAGAGAGAGAGAGGGAGAGATAATAAACAGAAATGTAAGTGAGACAAAAAGAATAGGAATAATATGGAAGAACAACGACAGAGTTTTATTGGATATGATCAGTCATCACAAAGAGTGAATGCATCTGCACCAGCGCCAGTCATCACCGAGAACAATTTTGAGCCAGCCAACATCACTGATTGTCCCCAGTCTTCATTGGATTTTACCATCCCGAGGACCCCAACCACACCTCCCTACATGACTGGCTGGCTGGCTTAAACTAACTGTTGTGGATTTCATTGTTTTCTTTTGATCACCACTGGCTAACTCCTTTTCAACCTGATCGATACTATGTCAGTGGCTGACATCGCCCCGCCCGTTGTCGAGGAAGGCGATGGCTAGGCAGGCATGAATGCGTCAGCAACACACATGTCCTAACCATCCATCTAAAGTGGTGTAACTGCTGCTTCGCAACTTCATTGTCGATTGATTTCCCCTCCACCTCCTCCCCCTCCTTCCTTACCTAGCAGTTGACCGACCAATTGATGCCTCACCTCAATACTGCTTGCTCACCACCCTGTTACACACCTACATCACCTAACAGCACGGGAGATAGAACGCAGACACTTATGATCAAATACAATTAGCTGGCCTTTTCATGTGTGTAGGAGTGTGGGTGTAGGAGTGTAGAAAGCAGAATGAGATGGAGATATTTTGCTGAAGTCGTATATTCATTTCACTAGGAACTCAAGGGAATACTAATTGCCGTGTCCGTCGAATCTAATAAACACATTTTCAAATTACACTACCCCTGTCTAGTGCTCTAGCTGTGTTGTTCAATCGACACATCAGATCAAAGTTTGTGTTTTGTTCGCTTCGGCTAATTGTGATCAATTGCTGAGATCATGAGACTAAGAATTTCATTTATATTTTGAAAAAAAAACACAAAAATCTTATGTCAGTGTGCGAACATTTATGAAAATAAGTCAGTTGAAATCTTCTGATGGTTTTTAAACTCTAAAGTTTAATTTTGGAAAAATGAAGAGTGATCAAGGATTAAGTGGGTGTTCAGGTTGATTACGTAACAGATGATTAAAGAAAAATAAAACTATTTATTATTATTGTTTCCTTCAATTCCTAGAGGAATATAGGGCTTCAGCCGTGCGTCTCCATTGCGTTCGGTTCTCTGCTAGAGTCTTCACCTGGCTCCAAGTCTGTTCCTCGATCGACACTGTCGAAGGCCTTTTCAAAGTCGATGAAGTTGAGATTGAGAGCTGACTGCCATTCCAAGCAGGCTTTGTTCAATGATGATCCGTAATGTGGTGATCTGATCAATGCATGACTTGTTTCTCCTGAATCCAGCTTGTTCCGGTTGAAGTTTTTCATCCAGGTTGGCATGTTTGATTCTCTCCAGGATGATGTGGCTTAGTATTTTGCTTGGGATGGACAGGAGCATAATTCCGCGCCAGTTCTTGCATTGACTTAAGTCTCCTTTCTTTGGTAGTTTGAATAAGTATCCTTTCTTCCAATCCTCGGGTACTTTGCCTTCTTTCCACACCTTCTCCAGTAGTGGTGTCATCAATTCCGCTGTTGTCTCTGGGTGCATTTTCAATGCTTCTGCTGGGATTCCATCTGGTTGTGCTGCTTTTCCAGCTTTTAGCATCTTGATTGCCTTCAGGACTTCTGATTTCGTCGGGGGATTGGTGTTCACTGGTAGCTCTGTCTCCGTCGTTGGTATTGTTGGGCGCGTTGTAGGTGGTGGACAATGATAACTTGTAGTTAAAGGTGAAGTAGTCAGTAAAGGTAATAAAATAATTTGAACAATTATAATTTTTTGAAAGATTTACAAGGAGGTCGAAGTAGTTCGATTGATACGTTCATGTAACGATGGTCAAGGCACGCGAAGTGGCTCTACGAATTTCTTCTGAACACACGCACAGGTTTGCCTTCTTCAGGTAGATTCCTATGGCTTTAGCTGTCTGTAGAAGACGAACTCGTAGAGCAAAATTAAGATTAGTAGGAATGCGGTAGATAATTTTAAATGCTGTATTAACATCAATCTTGTGCTCACTGCCTACAAGGTGTGCTAAAATGGAGCTACGAATAGATCTTGTTTGTCCTCCCTTGCTTAACCATATTGGATGATGTTAGGAAATACGATGATGAACCTGCCTAATTGTACGCCCCCCCCCCCCCCCGATGTAGCTGGCTCTGCAGCTGCAGTCAAACTGTTAGATACACATAGAAGAGGCAAATTTAGGTAGTTTATCCTTATTTCTCGAACGTAGAATAGGGCTGGTTGTGAAGAGACGGCGTACCTCTAGTGCATAGTAAGCTCTTTTAACTGCATTCTTCAGGTGTTCGCTGTGTTATTATTTCACTGGTGTTATCACCGAGGAACTGTAGTTTTATGAACATTGGTTTTTTCGGAACTGTAGCCATACTGACTCTCCTTGGTACTGAATTCATATTTTTCTCAATGAATTTATCTGAATAACCATTTTTTTCTAAGTAATTCTCTGATAATCTTAGGCTCCTCTCTCATTGAGGCAGTTGTTTGAACAGATTATCCCAGCTGTATGAACCAGACACTTCAGCAAGTTACGTGTTTATATTTCAAAGGTACAAAACTCAAAAAGTGAGTGTACTGACCTGTTGTTGTAGGTTTCCTATACCTACACATACTCCTTCTTTGTGTTTATATCATCTTCATTTTTCGAGAATTGTGCATTATGCAATCCACTTGTTGTAACCATTTCTACCCTCTCCAGCTGACACGTTGATACTGACCAATTTTGTGTGTTAACACACACATAAATGCTACTTGATTGGTGGAATGTTGTGTGTATTGTTGTGATTAAGATGTTGACAGACTTGAATCAACAACACTGGTCGATTGTTGCTATTATTACATGAATATATGCAGACGATATAGTCCTCCTTCTAGGCGAGGACGCTGACAAAATGCAGAAACGGTCTTCTGAACACCTTGAGCTGCAATCTACGAATGTTTGGTATGCGAACGATTCGCTCCTGCTGTCAAATGTAAGATGATGTTACAGGAATGGACTACACTGACTCCTAGTTTAGAAATAGGAAGTGAAGTGGTTGGTGGAGCACTTTGACGGCTTCACTTATTTGGGAAGTACCATCAGCCAGTGCCAATGGGTTGATCGCTGGCGAAATCTCAGCTGAGTACGGATACACAGAGGGCTAGTTTCGCATATGCCAGTTTACGCCGTCTCTGGCTTAGTAGACGTGATATCTGGCTGGTTATCGACCAAAAGGCGTGTGTACTGCTCATCAGTGCGTTCCGTCCTCCTTTATGGCTGTGAGACCTGGCCATTGAGAGTGGAAGACATGAACACACTAGCTGTCTTTGATCATAGGTGCCTGCGACAATTTGTTATATGGCTCAAACTCATCGTTCTCAATGGCTGGCTGGCGCAGATGCATCCACTCCTTGTGATTTATGATTTCCAGTGAAACTATATTGTTCTTCGTTATTACTATTCCTTTGTCTCACTCCTCTGTTTACTGTCTCTCTATTATGCTTTTCTTCTACTTTCTTCTCTTGCTTTGTGTGCTATTTGGAGAGAGTGTGGCGACTTGAACTGCTGCACATCAGTGCAAAGCTCTATGTCGAAAACAGACAGACAGATATGAGTAGTAAACACAATTCGGATAGTATTTTGACCAAAAAATATAGAGAAGCTCTGAATGTTCTCCGTAAAAATGATAACATAATAATAACAAGACCGCCAGGATAAAGGCTCAGGAGTGGTTATCATGAACAAATTGGATTACTTTGAGAGGATGAATACTATTCTTGATGATAATCTGAAATTCCAAAAAATCTCCTCTTCTCTGGATCCGATTGAAAAGATATAGAGAAACAGCTAGCGGAAACATTGAGAAGACTGAAAGAACAAGGCTTCATCTGGAACGTTCACACCAAGACTATATGGCTCGCCTAAAGTGCACAAAATTTGTGTACCGCTTCAACCAGTAATAGATATGTTAAATTCACCATACCAACCCGTAGCCAAATGGTTAGTCGAACTCTTACAGCCTCTTCATACCAAGTTGTTGAAACACAGTGTAAAGGGATACTTTTGGATTTGTTGAAAGGATAAAAGATATAAATGTTGACAATAAATTCATGATATCATTTGATGTATCCTCCTTATTCACCACTGTACCACTTATGGAAACAGTGGACTTTGTATGCGAAGAACTCATTGGACAAAACATCGATGTTGACATTCCTATATCTTTTATGAAAGATTTTCTCTTGAAATGTATCATGAATGTCCACTTTTTATTTAATAAGGAACTATATAGACAAATCGACGGTGTGGCAATGGGGTCACCACTAGGATCCATTCTAGCCGACATTTTCCTTGCGAAACTAGAAAATGGGCCTTTGAAGGATGTTATTAATGAACTTGAATTCTATTGTCGGTATACGGATGATACATTTTTGATTTTGAAAAATGAGAAGGAAGTAAAGAACATCCTGGATAAATTCAATGAGTTTTATCCTGCAATAAATTTTACTATTGAGAAAGAAAATGGTTCTAGTATCTCATTTCTAGACGTCCTTACGACCAGAAAAGAAGATGGCACAATAAGAAGAAGAAATGTATATAGAAAACCTACATCAACTGCCTGTCAGTATACTCATTTTCTCAGCTTCGTGCTGATAAAGTGCTTGGTTCACAGAGCAAGAGCAATTTGCTCGGATGAATGTCTTGATGAGGAACTTAACAATATTAAACGATTGCTGAGTGAAAATGGTCATCCAGAAAAGTTTATTGATGAAAATATGAATCTAAAATCAAGGCAGCCCAAGGTACCAACAGTTCCGAAAAAGGAAGGCCTTATTCTTACAAATGCAGTCAGTTCCTCGGGGACAACATCAGCGAGATACTGACACAGCGCCTGAGAAATGAGGCGGTAAAAAGAGCATTCCGTCCTGCTGCCGAATTACGCTGTGTCTTCAAAACCACTCCTCTTTTGCGTTCAGGAGTAAAAGACAAACTGACTAATTTCGCCTCTTCCATGTTTGTGTATCTACCAGTTTAACTGCTCCCATGTGGAGTGAGCCAGTTACTTGCATAGGTCGTAAAATTAGGCGTGTTTCTCGTCGAATTTCCGAACATCACCCACCCTGAACAGTGGTTGGTTAAGCAAAGGACAAACAAAATCTATTCGCAGCGCTATTCTATCTCATCTTGTGGATACACAACACAAGACTGATTGACGTTAACCATGTAGCTTTCAGAGTCATTTACCGCATACCTACGAACCTCAATTTCGCCTTAAGAGTTCGACTACTAAATATTCCTGAGGCTTGTTGGCTGGCTGGCCGTTGGGATCCATATTAGCAAGCCCAATTTGTGCATCCAAAAGAAGTTGGTTGGTTCAGACATTATCCTTACCTCTTGGCTTGGCTATCCAGGTTTAAATGATCCTGAATTTTAGTTGATATTCTATTTGCTACCATATCTTTATAATAATAATAATAATTATTATTTAAGCATCTTTGATGAACTGTGGTGATTCCATTGTGATCTTACTTTACAAATCGATATTACTATTTAAAAGGCACACACTAATATGTTGTTACTGACTACCAATCTAGAATATTCTATGTATATAAATAAATATGCATATATAATAGATATAATTGCAGAGCGAGAAGAGGAGGAGGAATTTATCGAAAAGGGGGGGGGGATATTCTTTGCTGGTTCAATTATATTTTGTATTAGAGTAGTGGAGTCAGTGGGAGATGAGGGGATCTATCATTCACTCACTCAATCAATCCTTTTTCGCCTTTTTCTTTTATAGATTTCTTTAATCTTTTTTTTAGTGACCCTTGTTTCAGTCAATTTAAATTCGTTAAAGAGTGTGTGTGTTTTTGTTTTTATGTCACACCACTGATTTTGTCTGTTCTGTTTATTATTATTATTATTATTATTATTTTCCTCTTCTACACTTCAGAGCTTGTTCGACAGGGTAATTTACGCTTACACAAACTTCGTTCTTTAGTCTTGGATGAAGCTGATGAAATGTTGAACAGAGGTTTACGTGACCAGTTAGAAGAAATATATCGTCGACTTCCATCTCATATTGGCTTGGATAATACTAATAGAAGGAAATCTCTTCACTGTCAGGTAGTGATTGTTTCAGCCACTATGCCTAAAGAACATTTGGAATTGTTTCAAAATTTCACATGCAATCCTGTTCGAATTCTTGTACCAAGGTGATTTTCTTTATTTATTTTTTGCTATATAATAAGTTGTGGTGGTGTCCGTCCGTCCGTCCGTCCGTCAGGGACTCTCCCCTGACTGTCGTCATTTCTTTTTTTTCTTTTTTTAATTTCATCATAAATCCATGTGCTAATTGACTTAACCCTAACTCTGACTGACTTCAGCGACTCAGCGATCCACTTGTTACTGACGATGATATAGTCCTCCCAAGTGGATGAACACGCTGACAAAATGCTGCAGCAGAGTCTTCTGAACACCTTGAGTTGGAGCACACCAACCTTTGAATGAATGTTTGGCATGGGAGCGATTCTCTCCTGCTGCTATTGGCGAAGGTAAGACGATAAGGCTACAAGATGACTGGACAACATCGACTACTCCTAGATTAAAGATCGACCGGCAAGAGTGAAGTGGTGGCTGGCTGGCTGGGAAGTTGCATCAGCCAACTCCAGCGAGTTCATCGCCGACGAAATCTCAGCACACATGTATAGAAGGCTTGTTTGACATTTTTCAGCCAACCCAACTAACGCCATCTCTCTGGTATGCTTAGTAGACGTGATATCCTGCTGGTTGGCTATGAGACATGGCCATTGAAAGTGGAAGATATGAAAAGTCAGGCTAGCTAGCTAGCCGTGTTCGATCATAGGTGTCTGCGTTCTATCTCCCGTGCTGTTAGGTGATGTAGGTGTTAGCTTTAACAGGGTGTTGAGCAATATTGAGGTGAGGCTAGGTGAGGAAGGAGGAGGATGCGAAGAGGAAATCAATCGACAATGAGGTTGTGAAGCAGTTACACCGATTGAAATGGTTAGGACAGGTGTTACGCATACATGAATAGCCAACACCTTCCTCAATCAGCAATGTTAGCCAGTGACTAACATAAGATGGATCAGGTTGACAAAGAATCAGCTATTAATGTTGGTGGTGGTGATGGTGGTGATCAAACCAAAAAATGACTTCATTATCAGTCAATGAAATCCACAACAGTTAGTTTAAGCCAGCCAGCCAGTCATGTAAGGAGGTGTAGACTTCCTGACTAACTGCCTGGTTTGGGTTGTCAGGATGGTGGTGAGAACCAATAAAGGCTGGAGACAATCGGTGATGTTGGCTGGCTGAAAATTGTTCTCGGTGATGACTGGCGCTGGTGCAGATGCATTCACTCTTTGTGATGACTGATCATATCCAATAAAACTCTGTCGTTGTTCTTCCATATTATTCCTATTCTTTTTGTCTCACTTACATTTCTGTTTATTATCTCTCCCTCTCTCTCTCTCTCTTTACTTTCTTCTCTTGCTTCGTGTGTTACATGGAGGGAGTGTTGTAGCAAGTTGAACTGTTGCACATCTGTTCAGAGTTCTACATTGAGAGCAGTCAGTCAGTCAGTCAGTCGATCAGATAGAATGGGAAAGGCAAGATACACCCTCCTCAACTTGAAACCAGTTTGGAAATCTTCTGCTTCTCTTCGCCTCAGCTAGCCTAAAGAAGAAGATTCGCATTTTCGAAACAAATATCAGTGAAGTCAGCCAGTCAGCCAGTGAGTTAGTGCTTCCCTATAGGGGTTAGGAACTTGGTTAGAGTGTCACGGAAAGCATTTTCAACATCTGACACCTTCGCTGGCTGGCTGGCCGACTCCATACTCAAGATCAAATATCCAGCCGGCCAGAAAGAATTAGCAACAAGAAACTCTGGCTGGTGATGGGTGAACCAACTAAGAGACGTCGATTGCTCAACAAATATGCGGGAGAAAATGGCGATGGAGTGATAGAGCATACGTTGAGGAAGGAGGCCATCGAATGACAACGGGCGCAATGCAGGCTGTCGCTCGAGTGGAATCCTTATGAGAAGCGACGGATCGCCGATGCGAGGGTAACATGGAGGAGATTGTGTGTGGGGGAGTTGGATGAGGAGATGAGACATTATGGGGAATCGTGGGGCTAACCAGGTGAAGAGGACAACAGAGAATAGAAGAAAGCGGAGTTGTGTTGTTGAAGTCATATGTTCCACTCGGAACCCGAGGGAATAGTAATATAGTCGCATGGTTGAATAAAACATGGTGAACTAGTACTGTAATAGTAATTGAAAACCTTATCATCTGTAATGGTAGAAGTTGATGGCTACCAAATAGTCTTGTTTTGTTTTGTTTTACTAATGTCTAGAATTCTTCTACAACCAACCAACCAACCAACTGAATTGTAGATGCAACCATTCAATCAGTCTCAGTATTCATCTTTAGGCATCCATATTTAGTGGTCAAATGAAATGAGCTTTTTCCTGCTATTGATATTAGACTGTTAGAGTTAATCGGCCACCACAGGAAGTCTTCCACCTAGGTTTAGTGCTAGCTAACACTCACCACTCGTCAGCAAGGCGTAGCTGCAACCAACTTGAAGGAACCAACTCATGTTCTTTCTGAGGTTCGAACCCGCGTCATCCAGGGCTACCTGCAGTAGTAGTAAAGAAAACATTAAAATCAACGCATCCGAAATATAATTTACTATTATTATTATTATTTCCTTTAATTCCTAGAGGAACTTAGGGCTTCAGCTGCACGTCTCCATTGCGTTCAGTTCTCTGCTAAAGTTTTCACCTGGCTCCAATTCTGCCCATACGTTTTCATCTCCTCTTCACATGACCTCCTCCAAGTCACCCACCCTCGCACTGATGACCAACTCGCCGCTTCCCTTTCGGGTTGCACTTGAGTGAGGGCTTGTCTAGTGATGTCACTTGATGGTTTTTTTCGCAGAGTATGGCCAATCCACCTCCATTTCTTTCTGTTTATTTGTTGCACAATCAATTCCTGCTGTGTTGGTTGGTTTGCTCATTGCCAGAGATCCCACCTTGTTGTTGATCTTTTCTGGCCGGCCATCTGATCTTCATTAGTATTGAGCTAAGACAGCTGTTGCTAAAGGTCTGTAGTTTGTTTGAGATGCTCTTTATGACGCGCCGGCCAAGTCTCTGATCCGTATAGTGAGTAGCACTGACTTCACATTGGAGTTGAAAATCCGGATCTTATTTTCATTTTCATGCTGAGTGCTGTTGACCTCCACACAGACTTGCTTTTCCGATCCTTGCTTTGATATCCTCATCAGTTCAGTCCGCCTGTAGTTGAAACGATGCTTACCAGGTAGGTAAAGGAGGTTGTTTCTTTCAAGTTCCTCCCATTCATACTGACTGCTGTGTGTTGTTGGTGTCGCTGTTGGTGTTGGCCAGGAATTTTTATCACCCTTGTTCCCTCCATGTGTACTTGGAGTCCTATTTTTGATGCTTCTTCTGCCGACTTGTTGCTTTTCACTTGCCTATCCTCGCTGTTAAAGCACTGGGACAACCTGAAAGCGGTGTGGAGTCAAACCTGCATGGAAGTCCTGGGCAGAAAGAAGAGACAGTACAAACAGTGGCTTTGGAAAAATATAAGCAGCATTACAAATTTGGGTTTAAGTTGACACCTCAATTCATATACCTTTCAGAATAGAAAAGGAGGGGAGTGGGTAGGAGAAGATAAAAAAAAAAAGAACAACAACAGAAAAGTCGAATAAACCGCGTTAGCGTGGTAACTAATCAGAGTGTATAATCAAAATACAGCTACCAAGTGAGTGAGTGAGTGAGTGAGAGATTGATTACACACTCTTTTTCTATATGCATTAGTTCGGTTTGAAACGTTTGATTGCAATTGCTTCAGCTGTGAATCGTGGTGGTAAATTTGTTATCCTTTGAATGCTTGCTGTATATTTTAAAAGATTTAGAAATCTCGACAAAAAGTGACCCGTATCGACAAAGTGTGTCTGGTAGTTACACTTTAACAAATATCTGCCTCCTTTTAGACGTCAGTTTCCTGGGATATGCTCTTCTTTCTGTCCTTCCAATGTGTACTGGCTCCGGCAACGGCACGTAAATTTCCCAAGTGCAGTTGGTGAAGGTGACATCAGTGGGGTACTTATCCAGATCAGATTGGCTTATAGAGAGAGCATGCGGTACTGTGTGCTGTATAGCAAACTTTACGAGGTTTACGAGCTGCAGGGCGGCGTCTTTTTATGACTCCTTTCATTCTCTTGTCAATCGCTTTTTGTGTTACTGCATCTCCTTTCTGAGTGGGAGACAACAAATGAACACTTCGTTTTTTTTCTTTGCTGTACTATTGGATAAATCTCTTTGGATATCCATTTTTCACTTAGGCATTTTTCAACAAGGCCTGATTCTTCTTCCACCTTGCTAGGCGACTCTGTTGTACAGTATCCTTAATAATTCATGCTTATACTACAAATCTGGTTTTTCTTTATGTATCGAAAATTACATTAAAGGTTATTATTATTTATTGTTTCCTTTAGTTCCTAGAGGAACATAGGGCTTCAGCTGCACGTCTCCATTGCGTTTGGTTCTCCGCCAACGCTTTCACCTGGCTCCACGTCTACTCACATGCTTTCATGTCCCCTTCGCATCGCCTCCTCCATATCACCCTCTCACTGACGACCAACTCACCGATTCCCATTCCGGTTCCACTTGACAAATAGCCTGACATGTGATGTCACCCACTTGATTGTTTTATTTTTCTCAGAATATGGACACAATCCAATCAATCCACCTAACTCCATTTCTTCCTGCATATTTCTTGCACAGTTGGTTCCTGCTAGAGACTGCTAGTTGCTAGAGATCCTTGTTACTGATCTCTTCTGGCCGACCATCTCATCTTGAGTAGTACTGAGCGAAGACAGCTGTTGATGAAGTCGTGTAGTTTGTTCGAAGTGCCCTTCGTGACGCGGTGTGGCGTGGTGCCAATTCTCCGATTCATATAGTGCGTAGCACTGACTTCACATTGGAGTTGAAAATCTGGATCTTATTTTTCATGCTGAGTGCTGTTTATCTCCATACAGACTTGAGAGTAATGAAAGCTTGCCTTGCTTTTTCGATCCTTGCTTTGATATCTTTTCATCAGTTCCGTCCGCCTGTAGTTGAAACGACACTTCCTAGGTATGTAGGTATGTAGGTAAAGGAGGTTACTTCTTTCAGATTCCTTCCATTTATGCTGATTGTTGTCTGTTGTTGTTGTCGCTGTTGGTGTTGCCCAGAAATCTTCATCATCACCTCTGTTTTCGCAATGTTCACCTGAAGTCCTATCTTATCTGGATGCTTCTTCTGCCAACCTGTTGCTTACATTAAAGATTCGAATATACTTTTTCCATATGGATAAGGAGTCATTGATTGGAACTTTACTGTCTGTCTCTGTCTGGATTCAACATAGAACTTGGCACCGAAGTGCAGCAGTTCGAGTTGCCACGTTCCAAATAGCACACAAAGGTAGACAAGAAAATGAGTGAAGAGAATCAATAGAGTTTTGACAAGTATAAGAGTGAAACAGAATGAGTAATGGTAGAAAGGAATATGAAAGATTACACAAGAGAGTGAATACATCTGCGTAAGCTATTGACAACGATTTTGAGCCATGTCACCTATTGTTTCCAGCCATTGATTCTTAAAGTCCCGAGGACCCCAACCCGGAAGTCTGCATCTCCATACCTGACTGACTCAGTTTAACTGTCAAGGATTTCATGGATTGATGAGGCCATGTTTTTGTTTAGCCACCGCTTACTCTTTACCAACCTGCACCTATATCACCTAGTAACGCCCGTCAGGAGGGGAAGGCGATGGTTAGGCATGCGCATCACGTGACCTAGCCATCTCAATCTGTGTAACTTTATAGCCTCGTGGATTGATTTTCCCTCTTTGCCCAACACTCTACGCCTAACGTCAACATTACTTACCTTATTATACCACCTAACGTGAGAAAGAGGTCGTAGACATCTATGATCGAAAACAGTCAACCTTTTCATGTCTTCAACTCGTATTGGCCATGTTTCAGAGCCATAGAGAAGGACGGAGCGAACTGCTGAGCAGTACACACGTCCCTTGTTTGACAGTCGGATGTCACGCCTACGCCAGAGATGGTGTAAGTTAGCGAAAGCAGCTCGAGCTTTTTGGATCGGATCCGTGCTGAGATTTCGTCACCAATCAATCCGTTGGTGCTGTTGCAACGGATGGAACTTTAAGAGTAGTATTGGTCAGGAATGATATAGTAAGTTATTAAATAATCAGGAGAGTTACAAAGACCGACTATTTACAGAAGAAATGCACGACTAAACTGGGAAACAAAAGGACAGTAGAGCTCAACAAATATTTTGTTGTTTGAAAAAAAAACAGAGTTAAACTAGAAGGAACATAACACATAAAATAGGTTACGTAACCACAGAAAATATGTTTTATAAAACAGGAAAACAAGGGTAGGAATGTTTAGGGTAAATCATGTATAGATGTGCGTCGGTGGCATAGTGGTTAAGACGCTCTCCGACCATGCACATGGTCCGGAGTTCGATCCCCGGCCGGCCACGGATGCACCCCTTTACCTCGCTAAGCCAGAAATAATGCTGGTGAAGACGAAAGGTTGGGCATGAGGTGGCTAGCAACCCCATCCTGTAAAAATAATCAACACTAGCCACTAGCTTGAAGCCTTATGTCCCACTGGGGAACGTGAAGGAAAAAAATGTATAGTTGGAACAGTAAAATTCTTTTCTAAACAGGACAGAAGAAAAGGTAATAAAATTTTGCATACTTTGTTGTCTCACTAGGCCAGTGAAACATTCACCACACTGTCTACATAGATTCGGGGTTTTAATCGTTTGATGATGGTGGTGATTCTCTCGGCAAAACGTCGTGACACAAGGTAAGTTTTTTTGTTTTGTTTTAAAGGATAAATCACGTGTGTGTGTGTGTGGGGGGGTGGCTGAATCAGCTAACTCCAGCAGCAGGAGGTGTTCACAACTTGAAGACTTTGTCGTCCTTTGCCCACCTTTCATTAACCAAACCGCTTAGTGTTCAGCGCTATGCGTTTATGGAGAACACACGTACAACGTCCAATGTAATCAGCTCCACACGGGCGCATGTGAATGCGTATATATGCACATAGAGGTGGACGCACATAAGCGGTAGTTTATCTTTGACGCATTGTCGAATCATATTTCGGCTGGTAAATACTAAATTTAAGTCAACTGCATATAAAAAAGGCGTTTAATACATTTAGATAAACGACTTGTAATCACTTCAGTAATAGTGTCACCTTTGAAAGGCAAACTCATAATCAGTATCTTCTTTACCACTGTGATTTGTTGGACTGGAGACGGTTTCCTTCTTGATGTTTTTGTGTCAATAAACCTTCTAGGATATCCATTATTTCGCCCTTTAATCGTAGGTAGATACAGGGGGCGAAAATGTTCGACATGTGAGGGAAAGAAATGCGGCATGTGGAATGTGCGCTTGACTGCTGACCGAATTCTTTGAGCTAACTGTCAACTGCATAATTTGATCACCCTTGAAATAGTAGGCTAATCATGATATCATCTCGCCAAATTTGTCTGCTAATTGCCTTATTCAAATTTATCAAAGTGACTAATTGTTTTAGGTGTCTTTTGCCTGTTGATTTCTATGAACATCTTCGAACTGTCCACAGCATATGTTGTGACCAGTGTTGTTCAACAGATGGCGTGCTTGTCGGTCCTTTAGTCTCAGAATCTTTGCAGTGTATTTAGAAATATGGACAACAACTCTTTTCTCTCTGTTCTCCCGGTGTTTTTGTGCTTTGGCACGTCCATCTCAATTGGTAGACACAGTTGAAGGTAACGTGAAGTTGATACAAGTCCCGAGGAGGTTGTAAAACCAGTTGAGAAGAATCTTCGAAGTAATTAAAGATGAGCTCATTTTTTTGTTATTATTATAGCTTGATTCCACACCGTATTTTCGATACAAGTATGGAATTTTCAGCATGTGATAACGGTGGCCCAATTTCGCAGGCCGACCATAGATATCGGGTGTGCGTCGGCAGGGGATCGAACCCCGGACCATGTGCATAGTCGGCGAGAGTCCTAACCGCCACTGTGCCACCGACGCATATTTATCCCTCTTGTTTTGTTCAAATTTATCAATGGGAAGAATTGTATGAAGTCTATAAATATTTTATCTAGGACAGCTCACATCACAAAATAAGTCGGTGTTCAACTATACCTGACGGACGTCATGGTTGTGACATAGTTGTGACGAAACACTACGTGTTCCAATAAATGAGTAGTGCTGTTAACGTTGTCAGTTGTACACATGTATATGTCTTCATCAAATTTTCACGTGTTCATCTTACATTTTATTTTATTTTATTTTTTTATTAATAGAGATGAGTTAAGCCTTTCTGGTCTACAACAATTCTATATTGATGTTGGCTCAGAAGAATGGAAATTTGAGGCGTTAAGTGATCTTTTCTCTAGTGTTTGTGTTTCACAAACTGTTGTTTTTGTAAATACACGACGAAAAGTTGACTGGCTTGCTAGCCAATTGAATCGAGAAGGTTTCACCGTCGCCTGTGCTCATGGTGATCTGGATCAAGTTCAACGAGAATCAGTTATGAAACAGTTTCGTTCAGGAGAATGGTAATTTTTTTTGTATTTTTTTCCACACGGGATGCTTTTTCTTTACCTGTATTTGTTGTTATTATAGCGGGTATTATTATTATTATTATTTTAGTATTATTCCCTAGGGTTCCGAGTGAAACATATGAATGACTTCAACAACATATCTCCACTTTCTTCTGTTTTCTACTGTCCTCTTCACATGGCTAGCCCCACGATTCCCCATAATGTCTCATCTCCTCATCCAACTCCCCCACACACAATCTCCTCCATGTTACCCTCGCATCGGCGATCCGTCGCTTCTCATAGGGATTCCAATCGAGCGACAGCCTGCATTGCGCCCGTTGTCATTCGACGACCTCCTTCCTCAACGTATGCTCTATCACTCCATCGCCATTTTCTCCCGCATATTTGTTGAGCAATCGACGTCTCTTGGTTGGTTCACCCATCACCAGCCAGAGTTTCTTGTTGCTAATTCTTTCTGGCCGACTGGACATTTGATCTTGAGTATAGAGTCGGCCAGCCAGCCAACCAGCCAGCGAAGGTGTCAGATGTTGAAAATGCTTTCCGTGACACTCTAACCAAGTTCCTAACCCCTATAGGGAAGCACTAACTCACTGGCTGACTGGCTGACTTCACTCTGATATTTGTTTCGAAAATGCGAATCTTCTTTCTTAGGCTAGCTGAGGCGAAGAGAAGCAGAAGATTTCCAAACTGGTTTCAAGTTGAGGAGGGTGTATCTTGCCTTTCCCATTCTATCTGATCGACTGACTGACTGACTGACTGCTCTCAATGTAGAACTCTGAACAGATGTGCAACAGTTCAACTTGCTACAACACTCCCTCCATGTAACACACGAAGCAAGAGAAGAAAGTAAAGAGAAAGAGAGAGAGGGAGAGATAATAAACAGAAATGTAAGTGAGACAAAATGAATAGGAATAATATGGAAGAACAACGGTAGAGTTTTATTGGATATGATCAGTCATCACAAAGAGTGAATGCATCTGCACCAGCGCCAGTCATCACCGAGAACAATTTTCAGCCAGCCAATATCACCGATTGTCTCCAGCCTTCATTGGTGTTTACCATCTCGAGTACCCCAAGCAGGTCGTCTCCACCTCCCTACGTGACTGGCTGGCTGGCTGGCTGGCTTGAACTAAATGTCTTGTATGTTAGTGACTGATGACGAAGCCATGTTTCGGTTTGACCACCACCACCACTAGCTAACTCTTTGCCAATATGACCCTATGTCAGCTAACATTGCCCCACCCATCGGTCGAGTAAGGAAGGCGATGGCTAGGCAGGCATGTGGGAGCAACGCATGTCCTAACCATCCATCTCAATCGGTGTAACTGCTTCACAAGCTCATTGTCGATTGATTTCCCCTCCTCCATCTGCATCGAAAAAAAATGTGACGAATAATCAAATTGGAACTGTGGGGGCCAAGAGGTGAAGATTAAGTATGAGGGTAGTGGTGGTGGTGGTGAGTTGTCAAAAAGCATAGTTGTCAGTGTTAATCAATACATAAGAGAGCAGTTGAATGAGTAAGTATATTGTAGTTGCGTAATAGCATGAATAATTTAATGAGTGGGTTTCGATTAAGATGTACATAGAAATGAAGTGGAGGAAAGTATGGAATTATGTAAGAGTTGTGAAGAAATACAAGAGATCTAAGGAGTCGCAAAAGCAGGCACACAAACATCATGATAGTAGAAGTGGTTGAATGATTTTCTTTTTGTAAACAACATAACTCTGGTTTTTCCAAGTGATGAATGGCTAACACCTTCAGCAATAGAAAGGAGACGAAGAAAGCGCATTGTCTTTGGTAGGTTATTCTTGATTGACTGTGTGTAGATTACTTTGAAGCAGGAGGAGGCGTTTTTTGAGATGGAATGGCTAGTGTTGTTGTTGACAAGGTGTTCGATGATGATCACCCTCTTTGTAGATCCACTACTACGTTTCTACGGACATGCTGTGGAATAGTGTTCTCGGCTCGTTTTTTGACAGGATACGCGTCGAACGACGAATGTACCTCGCTGGCTCCACAGCCTCAGGTGAACTGATAGCCTCACTGCGAACAATGTCCATATGAGTCATATTCTGTTCTCCGCAGTCATCTTTACCTGACTCCGCGTCACTCTCGGACACACGTCCAACTCGTCGTGTACCACTAGGGTTCCACTCGAGCGATGGTCTGCATTGCGCACCATGTCATTCGACGGTCTTCTCGGTGTATGTCCGATCCAGCTCCATTTCCTTTGCTATATATTTCTTGAGCAGTAGGTTCATGATTGATTTATTCCCAGCGTTTCTATTTGCTAATTCTTTCCGGCTGGTCATCTGATCTTCAGTATGGAGCCAGCCACCAAGGCCGGCTGTTGATAAAAGTCTACAGCAGGCCGACTTTCTGAGATCTAAAGTAGGAATGACTGTCTAAACAGAGCTGTTGTAAATCCGAATTTTGCTGTTTAATGCTGAGGCGGAGTTCAGAAGATTTCCAAACTGATTTCAGAGTGTTGAATATATCTGTCCTGCCTCTCCGATTCTGCTTTTGACATTCTTATCCGTGCTGTTGTTGCCTGTAGTTTGAGACGATGCTGACTAGATAAGTGAGGGGTGAAGTAACCGCTTTCAAATTTCTTCCGTTGACGATAGTGATGATTGGTGCTTGCTGTTTTTGGTCTGGGATTGTCTTCACACATCACTCGTGTCTTTGTGTTCACTTAAATGCCTTTCTTCCCTGCCAACTGGTTAATTTTCGCCTGTAAGTCTTCGAATTTAACCGCAGTATGACTCATCGTATATTTTGGTGATTCAACACGCGAGATAAAACACAAAAACATTTGCGGTCAAACACAACTAGTCTTCCCCTTTTTCAAAAGTCATGTCTGTCAGTCATGAAGAAGTGTAGATAGAACTGCTTCACAGTACTTTCATCAGAGGTTGAGAGCAATCAGCTATGATGAGTTTACACGTATAATTTTAGTACTTTGTCCTACAGTAGAAATAATACTGGCCAGCACTTAACATGTAAAACAAGATCCGGATTTTCAACTCCAATGTGAAGTCAGTGCTACTCACTATACGGATCAGAGACTTGGCGCCACGCCACGCCGCGTCGCGTGGCGTCACGAAGGGCACTTCAAACAAACTACACGACTTCATCAACAGCTGTCTTCGCTCAGTACTACTCAAGATCAGATGGCCGGCCAGTAGAGATCAGTAACAAGGATCTCTAGCAGGAACCAATTGTGCAAGAAATATGCAGGAAGAAATGGAGTTAGGTGAATTGATTGGAGTGTGTCCATACTCTGAGAAAAATAAAACAATCAAGTGAGTGACATCACATGTCAGGCTATTTGTCAAGTGGAACCGGAATGGGAATCGGTGAGTTGGTCGTCAGTGAGAGGGTGATATGGAGGAGGTGATGTGAAGAGGAGATGAGAGCATGTGAGTAGACGTGGAGCCAGGTGAAAGCGTTGGCGGAGCAAGGAATGCAATGGAGACGTGCGGCTATTGAGTAACTTGATATGTCGTATCCTTTGAAAATTCAGTGGGTGTGTTAACGCTTTCACTTGTCAGGTAGGCAGGTAAATGGATAGTTATGTAAGAAAAGGCGTTCAGCAAAGAGTTACTCCTCAGTTTCGGCGATATCATTGAACGACAGTCAGGTCAACGGCAGTGGTAATAAGGGATGGGAGGGGGAAGAAAACAGTGTACAATGAAGAAACAAACAAGCAACAAAAAAAGACAAAACCAAAAATTACGTATTTGGTGTTAAGAAGATAGATCAGGTCGACTGTAGACTTTTTAATGCTTGAACAAACTTCTTCTTTTGTATGCAGAGTTGAAGATTTAACATGTGATGAATAATTGCCATTGCTTCTGCCGGGGGTTTGAAGAAGTTTGATTAGTACTCTGTTGTTAGCGAGATTCTCACGTGTTCTGTAGATGACTTGGAAGTTGTTTGGGAGGTGGGTTAGTTTTGTGTCCAGATTTGATCAAGTGTTCCAGGATAGAGTTGAGCAGGGGGGATCATTTTTCTCCTTTATATGTAACCATGACTCTGGGGGTAAGTGTTCGATGGATGATACGTTTGGATAAAAAAAAACACTGGCTACGGCTGACACACCTAGCTCTCCACAGGTGAATTGGTAGATACACATTGATGAGGCTGGCCTACAGTGGGGTAGCTTATCCACGTCCACGTTCATTGTCGAATCATTGGTTTCGTAGAGAAAGTTATTTCATAGAAGGGTTTCTTCATTGTGAGCGAGACAATCAGCGGTTTCTCAGTATATTTCTGCTGATGAGTCTCCATTGAATTGTATGTAGATTCAATTAGCAAAGTGTTGTGGAAGCAGATAATCGATAATTCCATGCATATTATCGATTATTGATTATTATTATTATTACTATTATTTACTTGAGTTTTCATGTTTCATTTCCTATTTTCAGTCGTATTCTAATCAGCAGTGATATGTGGGCTCGAGGCATTGACGTGCAAACAGTAGGATTAGTTGTAAACTTCGACTTGCCAATAAACACCAGTGAATATCTGCATCGTATCGGTCGTTCTGGTCGTTTTGGACGGACTGGACTAGCTGTTAGTTTTATCGCCGGTGGAGAAGATCGTAAACAACTATTGGAGATTTGTAATTATTATCAAATCGCCATCCCACCAGCCCCAGCACGTTTGGATAAAATGTTAGTTACAAGCCGCTCTGTTCATCATCAAAGCTGCTCGTCTAAAGCATTAGACGACCAGGCAACAGGTTCCCTTCATCATCAAATCGCCAGCACTATGATATGCGAGGCGAAGAAGAAGAAGAAGAAGAGGAGAACAAAGAAGAGGAACAGGAAGAAGAAGAAGCAGAAAGGAGAAAAGAAGCTCTTAAACATTGTCAAATAAATTCTATTGTATTTATTCCCCCTTTGTATAGATTATTCTTCGGATATCTCCCTTTTTCTCTGTAAATTTGCATATTCATACACTATGTAACCATAATAAACTGGATGATGATGATAAAATGAAAGCTGTGGTGCGTTGAACTGAATGAACCGTTCCAACAGCATCTTTTGAGAAGTTTTAATGGCTTTATTGATTGATGGTGTCTCTATACTTACTTGGCGAAACCTGTTGAACTTTGTCCTGATCGATAGCTGCTACCTTGACGTGGTTGTCGGTCGGGCTTGCATATCGCAATGACCCGCAACAAGCTACACCGGTTGGAACTAATGTTCCGGCATGCGTTCTACCATCCCATGCGTTGATGATTGTTAGGATAGCGATTAGACTAAAAACACAATGCTGGGGGTCTGTCTTTGGGCAAAGTCGTACTACCGGGGAATAGAGATGTAACAGCAGTAAGGCGGTGTTTCCCTCAGATGACCAGCATGCCAGCCAGATGTGCTGTCTCTCCACTCTGTAGAGAGTGGGTGGGAGTTAGAAAAAGTTGAGTCCAAAAATTTTACATCCCGACTTACCCTACGGCAGTCAAACGAAAACATGGCACCAGTCAATGAAATCTACAACAGTTAGTCTAGGCCACGTAGGAAGATGTATAAGAATAAAACTTGGGCACTGTGGTAGAGTGTAATTCCATTATGGGTAATATTTACTGACGTCATCAGTAAATATTACTGTATAACACTGTGAGACTCTATCAAAATAAAATTTACCCATAATGGAATCACGTAGGAAGATGTAGACTTCCTGGTTGGGGTCCTCGGGACGGTAAAAACCAATGGTTGGAAACAATTGGTGACATGGCTCAAAATCGTTCTCAATGGTTAGCGCAGTTAGATGCATCCACTCCTTGTGACTCATGATTTCCAATGAAACTGTTTTGTTGTTCGTTATTACTATACCTTTGTCTCACCACACCTCTGTTTACTGTCTATATTATGCATTTCTCCTACTTTCTTCTCTTGCTTTGTGTGCTACAAGGAAGGAGTGTGGCGACTTGAACTGCTGCACATCAGTGCAAAGTTCTATGTCGAAAACAGACAGACCCTACGGCAGTCCGTAACCGACAGTAAGTTACCAATACGGAACCAATCCAAGAAGCCAGTTCATACAGGCCGGCCTCAAGTAGTTGTCCCCTGGTCTCTCTGGTCACGCAATACTAACTGTCATTCTGTTTCAGGTACGGTGGTGTGGGGGGCAGCCGGGAATTCACAACCACCCACATACTTCCAAGAGCACACGAAGCCTTCCTGATCATAACCCTCCTTTACCACTGTCACCCTCATCATCTTTCTTCCCTACTACTGTGAGTGCTATTCTGCAGGCTGGTCAGTTATCTTCATTTCATTCTGTGACCACAAATAACGATGAGAGTCAGAAAAACACTTCCAATGTCTCTTAATGCCACCGTCGGGACTCTCAGCCAAATTGGACAACAGGTATCACTAGCTAGAACTCTTGCATCTCGAGCCATGGATTTATGCTGTATTTTGGAGACACGCATACAAGACCCCAATGTGTTTATTCTTGTAACCCCACTCATCTAACAAGGTGGATCTGCGAAATTCACCTTAAGGGTGTGAGAAGATTCCTCAGCTAGTTCATGAGGACACGCAGATGTAGGGATAGCACTGAATGTTAGGGTAGAAAACTCCCTTCTTGACTGGATCCCAGTAGATAGTCGTATGTGTGTGTGCGTGTGGTCCGTCCGAACAGGTTCGTTAGAAGAAGGAAGGATGGCGTTACCCGTCGTTGTCTTTTCATAGTCTACTCTTACACCCCAGCTGACTGCAGTCCGGATGAATTGAAGGATGATTTCCACCAGAAACTGTCTAATTTGCTGAAAAAAGCAAAATGTTAAGACATAGTTGTTTTAGCAGGTGACTTCAATGCCCAACTACGGAATTTGTGCCAAACTGAAAAGTATGTAGGTGGTACGTACGGAGTTTCCTGCCGACGAACCGACAACGGTGATTGTCTTCTATAGTTTTGTTCAGATAATCATCTGTTCCTAGTGAGCACTAACTTTGGGCACAAAGAGGGACGTTGCGTAACCTGGCGACCTCCACTACCAAATCAACGCTGGACTTAGATAAACCACATAGCCATAGGGTATCGTTGGCGAGGGTCAGTAAAAGACTGTCGCTCCTTCTGGAACACGTGCGTAGACTCTGATCACACACTGGCTCGCGCACGTTTATGCTTGCGATTAAACGGACATAACAAAATTGTTGGCAGCGAAACAGTTACGTCCCCAACTAGATCGTGACACTGAGTCCCTATTTAAGGAAGAAATAGCGAAACGAGTATCTGAAGTCGACAGCAGGACTTCCCCCGAGGTAGCCTGGCACAACATACAGTTAGCTGTAGACACAGCTGCTAATAACCTGAAACCTAAAGTTAGTAAGAGCCATTGGATTTCTACTGACGCAAAAAGACTGATTCCAGCGAGGTCTGATTATGATGATGAGGAGCGAAAGCTACTCAAACGTAAACTAACTAGAAGCCTTCGTAACGGCCGTGAACAGTGGTGGCTGGCAACAAAAGCGGAAGAGATGGAAAAGGAATTGGCGATAGGTAACACCAGGCAACTGATTGGACTTATCAGGGAAACAAGTGCCAAAGGCAAATGATAAGTGAAACAATCTCTGAGAAAAATGACACCATAATTAGCTCCCAGGATAGACGACTAGATCGTTGGAAAGAACACTTTGAGGAGCAGTTTAATTGGCTTACAGTTGCGCCGGACATCCATCACCTCCCTGAATGGGATATAGACTGACTGACTGGTTTCAACATAGAACTTTGCACCGATGTGCTGCAGTTCAAATCACTACTCTCCCTCCATGTAGCACATAAAGCAAGATAAGAAAGTAAATGAAAAATAAAGACAGTCAACAGAGATACGAGGCAAAAAGAATAGTAATATAGAAGAACAATATAGTTTTATTGGGCATCATAAGTCACAAGAAGCGGATGCATCTGCGCCAGCCATTGACAACGATTTTAATCCATATCACCAGTTGTCTCCAGACATTGGTGTTTACCGTCCCGAGGACCTCAACCAGGAAGTCTACACTTTTCTACGTGGCTTAAACTAACTGTCGTGGCTTTCATTGGCTAATGAAGCCATACTTTGGTTTGACCATCAGTGGCTGTTTTCCAACCTGACCCTATATCAGCTAACATTGCCTACTGTCGAGGAAGGCGATGGCTAGACATGCATGCATGCGTAACACATGTCCTAACCATCTCAGTCGATGTAACTTCACAGCCTCGTGTATTGATTTCCCCTCCTTACCTAGCACTCGACTAACGCCTAACCTCAATATTGCTCACCGTATTATACCACTTCACACGAGAGATAGAACACAAGCACCTATGTTCAGGGAAAACTAGCCAGGCTTTTTATGTCTTCCAATTTCAATATCTGTGTCTCGCAGCCAGTCATAAAGGAGGACGGAGTGGACTGCTGAGCAGTACACACGCCCTTTCATCGATAGCCTGCCGGATATCACGTCTGCACCAGAGACGGTGTAAACTGGTGTATGCGAAACGAGCCTTCTGTATCCGTACTCAGCTGAGATTTCGTCAGCGATCAACCCGTTGGCACTGGCTGATGCAACTTCCCAAATAAGTGAAGTGGTCAACACGCTTAGCCAGCCAGCCACCACTTCACTCTTGCCGGTCGATCTTTAATCTAGGAGTAGTCGATGTAGTCCAGTCCCGTAGCCTCATCATCTTGCCTTCAACAGCAGCAGGAGAGAATCGCTCCCATGCCAAACATTCATTCGAAGGTTGGTGCTCTAACTCAAGGTGTTCAGAAGACTCTGCTGCAGCATTTTGTCAGCGTGTTCATCCAATTGGGAGGACTGTATCATCGTCAGCATATTCTAAGTCAACGAGATTATTCCCTGGGTCACTGAAGTCAGTTAGGGTTAAGTCCATTAGCACATGCATCTATGACGAACTCCAGAGGTGTTTAAGAATGGCGGAGACAGTTTACTGTCTGTCTGTGTTAACTAAGGTATTTGGCAGCTTCTGGAAATCAGATGTATTCCCATCGGGTGGATGTAAGTCATTGATTATCCCGATATACAAGAAGGCAAACAAATCTTCCTGTAATAATCATCGGAGGATTAACTTGACCAACATGATAACTAAAGTTCTAGGCTCAATAGTCGAGAAATGCTGATATGGCTCAAAATCGTTCTCGATGATGGTTGGCGCTGACGCAGATACATTCACACTATCCTTTTTGCCTCACTCACACTTCGCTTTTTTTTTAATCTCTGCTCTGAACTCATCTTTACTGTCGTCAGTAGCCTTGTGTGGTACATGAAGGTATTGTGGCAACTCCAAGTGGTGAACATCTGTGCAATAGGTTATTCGAAAATCTCAAAGATGGTTTCCCTACTTTTTTTTTATTCCTTCACGTTCCCAGTGGAACATAGGGCTTCAAGCTAGAGACTTGAAGTTTCTTAAGCAGTGTTTATTTCTTACAGGATGAGGTTGCTAGCCACCTCATGCCCAACCTTTCCTCCTTACCAGCTTTATTTCTGGCTTAGCGAGGTAAAGCAGTGCGTCGGTGGCCGGGGATCGAACCCCGAACCATGTGCATGGTCGGCGAGAGTCCTAACCACTGTGCCACCGACGCAGTAGAATAGTAGAATTTTATTGGATATTATCAATCACAAAGTGTGAATACATCTGCGCCAGCGATCATTGACAACGACTTTGAGCCAGCCATATCATCATTTTTCTGCAGCCTGCATTGGTATCTACCTTCTAGAGGATCTCAGGCCATCTACACCTCCCTACATGACTGGCTAGCTGGCTTAAACTAACTGTTGTGGATTTCATTGTTTTCTTTTGATCACCACTGGCTAACTCCTTTCCAACCTGATCGATACCATGTCAGTGGCTGACATCGCCCCACCCGTTGTCGAGGAAGGCGATGACTAGTCAGGTAGACAGGCATGCATGCGTGAGCAACACACATGTCCTAACCATCCATTTCAATCGGTGTAACCGCTTCACAACCTCACTGTCGATTGATTTCCCCTCCTCCTCCTCCTTCCTTAACTACCACTCTACCGACCGATGCCTCATCTCAATATTTCTCATCAGCCTGTTACACCTAACACGGTAGAAAGTTAGGACGCAGACACCTATGATGAAGCACACCTAGCTAGCTAGCCTGGCTTTTCATGTTTGTCACTCTGAATGGCCATGTCTCAGCCAGCCGTAAGGGTAGACGCAGCTTTGTGTGAGATGATAACACAAACGTTTTACCCAGTCACGTCATTTTTGAAGTACTGAATAAGGCAAATATCTCGAGATGATATCGTCATTTCGTAGTTTCTTTACAACCGTTTTACAACTAACATGGTTAACAATAATAAAGTAAAGTGCATTACAATTATTCGGTTATATAAAAGAAAAGTACATACTAATGACCAATCACATTTAAATAGGTCAAGTAGTCAGTCCATGGAAGGCGAAGGTTGAAGTCTATTTGTTTTGACTGTACACATAGTTTAGGATGTATGTGATTAATCGCCGAAGGGTGCTTCCATCACCTTCAATAACCAACCTCGAATCAGAGCTATGTGATGAAATAATTGTGAAGCAGTTATTAATATTGATTTAACCTGACATTAATAAGTGCTTTGCAGTGGGTGATGATGCTGGATTTCTATTCAGATTAATGAATGTATTGGGATTTTCTATGTGTCTTAATAACCATTTCGGAACATGTTCTTTCCAACGACATTGGAAGATTCTATTGGTTCTACCTATATGAGTGTCACCACAACTACAAGTGAACTTTTAGATACAGTTTGAAGTAGAGTGCACAGAATTTCGTCCTTTAATCGTAGGTATAGGGATGGAAAGTGTTCGAGATGTGAGGGAAAGAGATGCGGCATGGAATGTGCGCTTGATGCCTGACCGAAGTCTTTGAGCTGCACAGTTTGATCACCCTTGAATGCCAGGTTAATAGAGATAGACAGCTTTTTTGGTCCAGAAGCTGTCTTTTCAACATACTCTCTATCCTTACTGTGACAATTCATAGAGTTTTCTGGATAACCAATAGCTTAAAAAACTGAATGTATATGTCGAAGCTCACCCATCAACGTATTGCACGTACATATTCTCCAGGCCCATGAAAACAGTCATTCAACTAGCGAACGTTTTTACTGGATAGGAATAAAACTGGCGAAATGAAGATGTTGTCCACTCCATGTCCGTTTAGAAAAAATAGATACCGGATATAATGTGTAAAGTTCAGTTCACTACGGGTGACATATTAAGTAGACAATAAAAATGGCGATTAATTACGCCTTTCGTAATAACATATGTAAACGAGGAAAGAACAATCTTAACTAGATTTCCAAAATAATAATGGCAATAATGACTTGCTTTATTCCTAAATGGCAATTATGTTACAGCATGGAATTCTCAGCATTTGTTACAATAATTCATCTAACTTCCTCAGCAACAATAAGAAACACATTCCATGGTATAGGTACACAAAATTGATGACAGCAACTTTTCGGACGGACATTTACAGTAACAATATAGTAGAAATGTTCAGAAAGTAAGTATAAAGTGTGATGACAATGATCATAATAATAAAAAAGTTAATAAATGAAATTATAAGACAGCAAAAGGTTTGATTGAACGTAGACACATTTTCAATAGTTGGTTTGTAAGGATTAGATTGGCTTTGACGAGTTGATCACGGATTGATATCAACCAGTTAGAGAAGCATTGAAAACCAGCCACAGGGAGTACTGCCAGACAGCTGCTGTTTCATCGGCCTAGTTTGTAAATCATCGGCAGTACGCACCCACCACAGGCGGTTCGAACCCAGGACCTTCCAGTTACAAGGCCAGCTAGCTGGATCTTATACCATTCAGCCACTCACTGGGACCCGATTCAATGGCCAGCCAGCCCATGAATTCCAGCTTCTACCGATTCGTGATTTAGCGCGACTGGCACTAACCAATATCATCGGCGGGGCATCCATCCTCACCGGTCACGGCTTCTCACTAGAACTCCAGGAATCTCTGTCGTGTGGCAAGTCTCTAGCGAGCATGAGGTTAATTAATCAGGATGAAACAGCTGTCCAGTACTCCAGTGTTGGTTTTCAATGGTTCTCCAATTGATATCAATCCGTGATCAACTCGTGAGAAGAAATATTTACTTTTCAATTAGATCCTCATCTCACTCTGGTTCTACTGGAATAAACACACACACAAAGTGGAGCATTTTTCTTCAATACAATACACAACAGTTTAACAATCCAAACAGTAGCACTGGTATGTTTGTTAGTCAGTCAGTCAGTATCAACATATCACCGAGGAGTGAGGGTGATAATTAATTCACGAAGCAAATTAACACACACACAATTAAAGTGTAGAAATGGTTACAGCCATTGGATTGCATAATGCATAATTTTCCACAATTGAAGAGTAATTAAGGAGTAAGCGGGTGTTCAAGTTGGTTATGCAACAGACAACTAAGGAAAAATAAAACGAATTGGACAGCGATAACTTGTAATTAAACATGAAGTAGTCAGAAAAGAGAATCAAATGTTTTGTGCAAGTATTAGGAAATTAATTCATTCTCTCTGCTTAATGATAAGAAACATTTGTAGTTCTGATTGTGTTGACTGAGAATTTGCCTTCCTAAAAGTCACGCAGTCGCAGAAAACGGCTAGCCGCTAGCCGATATATTCACAAAACCAAGATAGATAAGCAGTTAATAAAGGGTCACCGACTCCTTTCCAAAGAAAACCCTATTCATGAAATAAGAATTCAAAGGTGATCACGCTTCACATATACTCGAAAATTGTCTTTCTAAAGCAGTCAGTAAGACGTTCTTTGCAGCACAATCAAAATATCACTTTCACCCACTGCAAGTTGTTCTCCGTCTCTGTGAAAGATAGACTCCCTCATCTAACCGCCTCCGTGTGCATCTGTCAGTTCACCTGCGTAGTGGTGGTAGTCAAGCAAGCCAACAAACAAGATCTATTTGTAGCTCTGTTTCAGCACACCTCGTAGATAGATAGTGGGCATAAATTTGGTGTCAATACAGCATTTGAAGTTACTTATCACATTCCTACTAATCTTAATTTTGCTCTACGAGTTCGTCTCCTAAACACACACACACACACACAGAGCTGAAGCCATAGGAATCCACTTGAAGAAGACAAACCTGTGTGTGTGTGTGTTCAGAAGAAATTCGTACAGCCACTTTCCTTACCTTCCTTGGCCATCGGTACATGAATGTATAAACGGGACTATTTCACAACAGAAACAACTTCAGATAACAATCAACATAAATGGAAGGGATCTGAAAAGAGTAACCTCCTTTACCTACATACCTACATACCAGGGAAGTGTCGTTTCAACTACAGGCGGACGGAACTGATGAGAATATCAAAAGCGAGGATAGGGAAAGCAAGGCAAGCTTCCATTACTCTCAAGTCTGTATGGAGATCAACAGTATTCAACATGAAAAATAAGATCCGGATTTTCAACTCCAATGTGAAGTCAGTGCTACTCACTATATGAATCGGAGACTTGGCGCCACGCCACACCACGAAGGGCACTTCAAACAAACTACACGACTTCATCAACAGCTGTCTTCGCTCAGTACTACTCAAGATGAGATGGCCGGCCAGAAAAGATCAGTAACAAGGATCTCTAGCAGGAACCAATTGTGTAAGAAATATGCAGGAAGAAATGGAGTTAGGTGGATTGATTGGATTGTGTCCATACTCTGAGAAAAATAAAACAATCAAGTGAGTGACATCACATGTCAGGCTATTTGTCAAGTGGAACCGGAATGGGAATCGGTGAGTTGGTCGTCAGTGAGAGGGTGACATGGAGAAGGTGATGCAGAGCATGTGAGTAGACGTGAAAGCGTTGGTGGAGAATCGAATGCAGTGGAGACGTGCAGCTGAAGCCCTATGCTCCTCTAGGAATTAAACGAAACAATAATAATTTCACTCTCCTCCTAAATCTTTTAAACTTATAACTGAAAACACAATACTACGCTAAGAGACTGTTTTCGACAACGAATTTATTATCAGAGTTGTATAATCATAGTATACAGATGGTTTCGAAGAAATTATATCATGTGAAGAAATTTCAAAAAGTGTGAAGATATAAAATAATAATAATAGTATGAAAGGCAGTTAAGATGTTCGTGATAATACTCATAGTTAAATGTCAATCGGGAAAACAATAAATGCTTAGAAGAGGAATAATTCGTTAGATGTATAGATGTCGTCGCAAAGAGGTGTATAATTATAGGGATAGTAGGTCAATATAAAACATTAATCAATTTTCATGGAATATTTTATCGACGAAAGTTTAGCTACTTATAACTGAGAAACAGTAGTCAAGCTATCTGTCATAAAATAACTTCATCTCACTCACCACTTTACATACACGCATGATTTACGCGAACTGGTTCGTTGACATGTTAGGATAGGATGGCATTGCTATAGAACTACTAAGTCAAGCATTAAATACATTTGAATAGTTAATACGTCCGACCATTCTTAGTTATTCCATATCTTTTTGATTTCTACACCAAGAAGTTAAAACAATTAGGTAGGTATCACACAACATCTACTTGTGCACAGTTTGTTAACTCTCCCATCTTACCTGAGACTGTTTATTGACACCCCTAATTCTTTCCTCGGCTACTTGAAAACAACTATGTCATATTTTGAAGGGTATTCAAGGGTGTCAGCAGAACGAATGGTGTGACATCACTAAGTCATCTCATTACCCTTGTAGTTGACAGACACATGAACTCATGCGAGAAATGACTTAAATTATCATTAACTCTACCATACACCCTACAACCCATCACATTCAATTTCATCGGGTAAGATTAGAAGTCATTATGAAAGATTATATGGTCACACGCACAACTGAGTACAAAATCCCCACGATAACCTATCAGGCCCGCTAACGTTCTGTGTGACAGAGAAAGTGTTCGGCATATTATTATTATTATTATTACTGTTTCCTTTAATTCCTAGAGGAACATAGGGCTTAAGCCATCCGTCTTCATTGCGTTCGGTTCTCTTCTAGAGTCTTCACCTGGCTCCAGGTCTGCCCACACGTTTTCATCTCCTCTTTACATCACCTCCTCCAAGTCACCCACCCTCGCACTGACGACCAACTCGCCGCTTCCTATTCAGTCGGGTTCCACTCGAGCAATGGCTTGTCTAGTGATGTCATTCACTTGATGGTTTGTTTCCTCACAGTATGGCCAATGCACCTCCATTTCTTTCTGTTTATTTGTTGCACAATCAATTCCTGCTATGTTGGTTGGTTCGCTCATTGTCAGAGATCCCACCTTGTTGCTGATCTTTTCTGGCCGGCCATCTGATCTTGAGCGGAGTATTGAGCGAAGACAACTGTTGATGAAGGTCTGTAGCTTGTTTGAGATGCTCTTTATGACGCGCCGGCCAAGTCTCTGATCCGTATAGTGAGTAGCACTGACTTCACATTGGAGTTGAAAATCCGGATCTTATATTTGATGCTGAGTGCTGTTGATCTCCATACAGACTTGAGAGTAGTCAAAGCTTGTCTTGCTTTCCCGATCCTCACTGCTTTGATATCCTCGTCAGTAGTGTCCGCCTGTATTTGAAATGATGCTTCCCAGGTAGGTAAAAGAGATGAGATGGAGTCGATTTGGCTTTTGGTTCGCCCATCTGGTGACACCCATGTAGCCTTGTGGATATCATTGTGTTTGTATACGCTGCCACCAATCACTAGTTCATTGAAGGCGCAGAAGTCGGCGAAGAGTTCTCCGTTTTCATTCATTTCTCCGAGAGCTTCTCTACCCATGATGAGTTCCCTTCCTGTGTTGTCTGATCCCAGTTTGGCGTTCATGTCACCCATTAGTATTTTAATGTCGCCGACTGGAGTATTGTCCATTGTTGCCTGTAGTTGTCTGTAGAATTCTTCTTTCTTTTCGAGATCTGCGTTGTTTGTCGGTGCACAGCATTGTATAACTGACACTTTCCTTTCTTTGGAGTTGAATCTGGCGGTCATTATTCTGGGCGAGATCGCCTCCCATTGCATCAGGGCCTTCGTTGCCGTTGGTGACATCATGATAGTTACGCCCTCGGTGTCCATGTGGTTATCCTCTGGATGACCGGAGTAGATCATTGACTCATCCGTTGACAATTTGGTGAGTCCATTCCCATTCCGTCGGCTTTCACATATCCCCAGTACTTGAATTCTGTATCTTTTCATTTCGTTTGCGATCTGGGCAGCTTTGCCAATCTCGTAGATGGTGCGGACATTCCATGTCCTCACACAGACTTTTTCTTCTGGCGAAAGGAGATTCATCGTGCTGAAGTTTCTGTAGCAGCTTTGTTTACAGGGTGGGGTTGCTAGCCTCACGCCTGAGAAGGCAATTGTTACATTAAATTATAGTTCAGAGAGAAGCGCCCTTGTGAGTTGCTCCCCTTAAAACCAGGAAAACAAGGAATAAAACAATCAAAACTACACTAAGTAAATGGTAAAGCAACTGACACTTTGATCTTCTACTATTTCTAGGTTAAGGGGAAACTATTTCAACTATATTATCAATTTAATATGGAAAATAACCCCATTCAGATATTTAGAAAGCAAAAGGATTTGCCTCAGTAATAATAACTCTCCAATTAGATAGATCCACATCTCACTCTGGCTCTACATTGATCGGGATATATCAGAGTCAGATGTCAGAAAAGAATGTCATATTGTTGATTGATGCGAATAAGATTTGAGTGCGTCGACTGACTGATTCATTTCTACCATGATTCCTGTAGTGAGTGCTAACGGGACTGCGATGATAGGGAATAAATCGGATATATATATATCTCCTTGTCTTGGTATAAGTTTCTCTTCGAATCTCTGTTGGTCGTCGACTCATACGCTGTTGCTTCCTGAGAAAATCTGCCGTTTGACTTAATACACACTAAGGAAGTTGAGACAATTTCTGCTGGCATAACTCGACTCGACTTCTTCTCTTACCATTTGTTAATTCATGTATTCTGCCCATTCACCTTCTTTATTGTTCCACCCATCCCTGAAAATTCCACTCCGTAAAATTGGTATTGTTCTTTGGAATGAAGTGATTATTATTATTAGTAAACTGGTGAGCTCAGTAACCAACAGTCTATGTGAATGTTTAATCAGAGAAAACATAACAAAGTGAAGAAAAACCTGCCAAAACCAATAGGCTACGCTAAGACGGGTCCGTCCATATGAGGAAATTAAGAAGCCTGTTGATACAAAAATGAAGAAGGTTAAGAAATCTGCAGCGGAATTAATACGCAGAGTGAAGCCGTCACTGGGTGAGTCTAAATGCTTTAATTTAATGCCTAAACTAATAATGCTAGTAGAATGTATGGCACTATTGAAATACACAAGCCAGGTTACCCAATACGACCAATAGTAGATTTCAGGAATACCCCCCCTTACTTACGAATTATCAAAACACTGAGCTCTAATACTATGTCCTATTAGAAACCGTTCAAACTCTAGGCCAGCTGACTAATTCATATGAAATGATGAAAAGGAAACTAAATGACATTCGATTAGACAATGATGAAACAATAGTTAGTTTTGATATAACCAGTCTTTATACAAAGATACCAATCAATATGCCCGCCTTAGAAGCAGTCAAAAGAGAACTAACTGCAGATCCTGAACTCACTCACTCACTCATAGAACAAAGCTGCCCATTGAAGAAATTATTTTAGGAATTCAGTTATGCCTCACTCACATCTACTATCTTGAAATTCCAAGGCAAAATATATAGACAAACAGAAGGTGTGGCAATGGGATGCATCACCAATATCCCCTATCGTAGCAGACATATTTATGGACAGCTGGGAAAATATTGCTCTTAATACATTCACCTAATCCTACTCCAAAGATAACATGGTGGAGATATGTGGATGACACTTTCACACACAGTGTTGAAAACACAACATATCTCTCTCTGGCTTCTTGACACACATAAACTCACTACTAGAAGAAATAAAATTGACATTTGAATCGGAAAGTGAACAAGGAGAATCATCTGTGATGTTAGAGTGTAAAGTAAAACGAATAGAAGGAGGTAAACTAATGCACACCAGCGGCGTTTATAAAAAACCAACGCATTCTACTTATAGATATTTAGACTTTAATTCACCTCATCCGTAGTTATCTGTTAAGGCAGGCTTAGTTAAGTTAGGCGTCTAACAAACCGAGCCATAGCACTAAGTAGTACAAGAAGAGAACTGAATGATGAAATGAAACAGAAGGAAGAAGCGTTAGTATCAAATAACTACCCAATAAAATTCATTAAGAAGATCAGTAAAGGCCAAAAACAAAATAAATATAATTGTGGAACTACTAGTGATGATAACATAAATAAGAGAGAATATAGGGCATCTACTGTTATACAATATAAGGTGGATACATCTGAGACCCTACGTAGGATTCTTAATAAAGTAAGAATTAGGGTGGTAGCATTGAAACCTACAAACTCACTCAGGTCGGACAAGCTCTGTAGGCTTAAAGACCCGGTGAACCCAATAAGGCAAAATAAGGTAATTTATAAAATACCTTAAAATGACTGTGGGTTAGGTCAACTATATAGGTCAAACTAGAAGATCGGGGGTAATGAGATTCACTTCAACTCCTCCACATCATCCATTATATTGCTAATAGTCAGTTAGGCATAGACACGAAAATCTTAGTTGTACATAGAAATTAAATTTAACAAGTCATACACAATAATAATAATAATAATACTAATGAAAATACAGTTTTTGTGAGTGAATCTTAGCTAGTTCATAGAAGAATCGAGAAACTCCTTGCCAGCGAGATTGCTGAAGACAACAGGAAATCTCCTTTAGTAGGAAGACTCTAGGAGATTTCGCATTCACCGACATTTTATGTTTAATGTCGAAAAAATAACTAGGAGACATAGAGGCGGAAACTATGCACTTAGCGGAAGAAGCAGCGAAGAACAGACTTCAAGTGAACATAGTGAAGTAGTGGAGAAGATCTGTAGTTCACGTGGATGATATTGAATCAGTTGTGTTCGCTGAAATGGTTGATGGTTTCATTGCGAAGATTTCGTCGTCCTCTTACTAGACAACATTCCACTTCACCTCAGGTAGCAGCATAAAATCAGCTCATTGCAATTCTGCCTCCATGAATGCTGGCTGATATAATTATTGTCTCATGCTTGACAACCGTTATTCTTCTCATTCCTTCTCAACTTACATCTATTTGGATCACATTTATTGACTTGCAGTTTGAACTTTCTTGTCATGTCATGTCATGTGATGATTTACTGTTTATCAGCTGATAAATTTGGTCTGTAGTAATTAACGTGTGTCTGTTAATCACTGGCTGATTGATTCATTTGACTACGGGACAGGCTTGTAGAAATTGCCTGACTGCATTCCTCGTGTTTCCTCTTCTTCTTTGAGGATTTCTACATTGTCACAATCATCAAATTGATATGCGTTATTATCTACATGCACCCATACGAAATAATACATATACATCATGTCCATTTACAGTCAATTTGTGATGATCTTGGATTCTAATTCGATGGGGACGAACACTTTGACCGATGTAATGTTTGTTGCAGTTCATGCATGAAATTTATTTTGTAAATGTTATTGATTTTATCTTCTTTTCCTGTTGGATTTCGTCTCTTCTGCTTTGCGCAATATGCTATGAATTGATTGTGCTTCTAGGAATTAGAGGGAATAACACTCATATCAGTTCAGAATCATTTAGATTTGGGACTGTTGTATTTCCTCTCATCACGTCTCCTGGTCTTTCCACATCATCTTAGTGAGTTTCCACAAGGATATTTCGTTTGACATTCCATGTAAGGAAGTTAAGACGATTTGGTGTCATTCCGTGACTGCTGTTACACTCTGTTAATTCTTGTATGCTGCCCACACTTCTTTACTGCTCCTCACCCCACCTTAATCTTTCTCGGGTCACTCGAGAAAGACTTTGTTTGTTACACTGTGAAGGGCACTAAAAGCCGTGAGTGTAAGAAGTGAGTATGGTGTTGCTACTCTAACTCGTCAGTGCTATTGTACATAGACAAATGGATTGCTGCAAGAAATTAGTAAATATTAGCAAACACTTGTCAGACTGTGAACATGCTCTCTATACACAACCACCTATACAACCTATCCAATTGTCTTAACTTCATGATGTAGAAATCAAAAAGATATGCAATAACTAAGAAACGCCACATGAATTAACTATTCAAAGGTATTTCATGTTTGACTTAGCAGTTATATAGCAATGCAATCTATCCTACAAGTCAACGAACCAGTTCGTGTAGATCACGTGTGTATATAAAGTATTGCGTGCAATTAACTTATTTTATCAAAGGATCTTGACTACTGTAATTTAGATATAAGTAGCTGAAATTTTTTCCATAAAATATATCATAAAACACTAAATTCCAACAGAAATCTGATATTTATCAATAACTATGAATAAGGTGATAGTAAGCCTGAATAAAGTACAGAGGACAATATGTGCAGAAAAGGAACCTACTATCGTTTATTTCGTAGGCTTCTCATTAGCTGACTGCGCTCAAAAAAAGTTACTTGCTTAATTTAATGTACAGAACAATATTGAGGTATTTGCAAGGGTGACATGTTGTCAACTTACCACGTGACTCCAAAAACAATAAACAATATTCTGGAATTACGCCTTCATAACATGTTCAAGGAAGGATCAAATTCTAAGGAAACAAAATATCAAATATTGGAATGTAAGCGAAAAATAACCGGGAAATGTAAATGCCAAAGGTGAATAAGCTGATGAGTAACTCAATAATTGTGAAACAATGTGTTGAGCTCAATTCAAAACATAGAAATTAATAAAACAGGAGAACTTAAACTAAATTAAAGCGGAGGGAGGAGTGTGATAAAAGACGGAGATTAAATGAAAAAATCAAAGAGATAGAATGAAGTTGTCCAGATACCAGGGTGAGGAAAGACTAATGAAAAGCGCTTCTTTCTGAACGCATACATCGCGTTCCAAGTGGATGATAGCATTTAATGATACCTGCTTCAATCCAAACAGTACTCTTCCTACAAATATGGAATTTTCAGCATGTAATACAATATTTTATCTAATTTTCTCATTAGAGGGGGATTAATTACAATAGGGCATTTTCATCAGTAATATTTTACATTTTTCATATTGTTCAGTAAGAAAATGAATATAAAATTAAATCAAGTGAACATACTGAGAACAATGCAGCAATGAAAACATAACAAACAGGGGCCGTTTACTAAGAGTTCCTCAGTGAGTTGGCATTTTACTGTCTTACACAACACTCATCACATAATATGTGTCCAGACTGAATAAGGTATTGTAGAGATTTCGTACCTAGTCCAGCGAGAATAAAGTCCTCCATAGTTGCTGCTTCTAGGTCCCTAATCTGATGTGATAGATGCAAGGAGAGTGTTGTGTATGAAAAGGCTTCTCAGAGTCTCACGAAAGTTTGCCAATATTTGCCAATTTCTAGCAGCAATCCATTTGTCTATCTACAATAGCATTAACGAGTTGGAATAGCAACACCCTACTCACTCTCCTCACTCACGGCTTTTAGTGCCCTTCACAGTGTAACAAACAAAGTCTTTCTCGAGTGACCCGAGAAAGATTAAGGTGGGGTGAGGAGCAGTAAAGAAGTGTGGGCAGCATACAAGAATTAACAGAGTGTAACAGTAGACATGGAATGATACCAAATCGTCTTAACTTCCTTGCATAGAACGTCAAACGAAATATCCTTGTGGAAACTACGAAACTAACATGATGTGGGAAGACCAGGAGACGTGATGAGAGGAAATACACAGTCCCAAATCTAGATGATTCTGAACTGATATGAGTGTTATTCCCTCTAGTTCGTAGGAGCACAATCAATTCATTCGATATTGTGCAAACCGGAAGAGACCCAATCCAACAGGAAAAGAAGATAAAATCAATAACATTTACAAAATAAATTGCATGCATGAACTGCAACAAACATTACATCGGTCAAAGTGTTCACGATCGAAAAGTCCATTTATATTAAAGAAACCTGGACTGGGCAATATCTTCACTATAACAGCTTTTGTCCCATAAGCTATAAACATGGATTAGTGAGGACTTTGCACGACAGAGCCAGGAAGCTATGTTCACCAAACAAGTTCGAAGAAGAATTAGATTTCGTCGAGAAATGCCTAAGAGAAAATGGGTACCCTAAGGGATTTATACAGAAGTATAGCAGAGAAAAAGATAAGAAAGAAAAGCATCAAACTGTAGAAAAGAAAAAAGTGTACTTGTCTCCCATTGAGAGGAGATGCATTGTCACAAAAGATTGACGAAAGATTGAAAGGTGCAATAAGAAGAAGCTTCCCATCTGCAGCAAAACTCATAACATTATACAGCGCCACTTGTTCTATAAGCCACTCAAATCTGGATAAACACCCTGCTGATGTCACCTCCAACTGCGTATCTGAATTTACGTGCACTTGCGGGAGCAAGTACATTGGAAGAACAGAATGAAGGGCTTCTATCCTGTGGTTTTCTGAACAGATTCCAAGAAACCTGTGCCTGAAAGGAAACGAATATTCTCAGAGTGCAATTACCAGACATATTGTTGATACCGGACATCTCGTAGAGATTTCTACGTCCTTCAAAATATTCAATAGACAAAGGATAGCAAACTTACTACGAAGCGATTTGCCGAAGCGATCGCAATCAAACGATTTAAACCAACCAGACTTATGCATACAGAAAGAGAGTGTGTGTGATTAACCTCTCACTCCCTGGGTAACTGAATTTTGATTTTGATTACAATAATTAGTCATCTATTTCAGTGAGCAATCTCAACTCGCTGAACAAATCTTAATCTCATAAACTGTAACCGCTTTTGTTGATTTTTGAGTTGCTGTGTGAACAAGCTACAAGCTAACACTGTTCTGTTAATTAACAACTTTTTTCTGTTTTCTGTCTTACCCCTGCCACCACCCGTTTTGTCAGCTTTAAAAGCGTTAAAATTGATGATGAAAACTTAAACTGAAAATTGTAATGCTTTCGTTTTGGATACGTCAATTTTATAGTATCTCTTCTCTACTGTTACTTAAACATTAAAGTATGTTATTATCATCTATATAACCTGCAGCTGTTGAAAACCTGTGAAACAGAATGACGATATCATTTTATACTGCAAATTTCATCTTCCTTTCTCTATAGAAATTTATCAGGCGAACCAAATGTATGATACATATATATACATATTCTTTCGTATGGGTGCATGTAGATAATAACGCATATCAATTTGATGATTGTGACAATGTAGAAATCCTCAAAGAAGAAGAGGAAACACGAGGAATGCAGTCAGGCAATTTCTACAAGCCTGTTCCATAGTCAAATGAATCAATCAGCCAGTGATTAACAGACACACGTTAATTACTACAGACCAAATTTATCAGCTGATAAACAGTAAATCATCACATGACATGACATGACAAGAAAGTTCAAATTGCAAGTCAATAAATGTGATCCAAATAGATGTAAGTTGAGAAGGAATGAGAAGAATAACGGTTGTCAAGCATGAGACAATAATTATATCAGCCAGCATTCATGGAGGCAGAATTGCAATGAGCTGATTTTATGCTGCCACCTGAGGTGAAGTGGAATGTCGTCTAGTAAGGGGACGACGAAATCTTCGCAATGAAACCATCAACCATTTCAGCGAACACCACTGATTCAATATCATCCACGTGAACTACAGATCTTCTCCACTACTTCACTATGTTCACTTGAAGTCTGTTCTTCGCTGCTTCTTCCGCTAAGTGCATAGTTTCCGCCTCTATGTCTCCTAGTTATTTTTTCGACATTAAACATAAAATGTCGGTGAGTGCGAAATCTCCTAGAGTCTTCCTACTAAAGGAGATTTCCTGTTGTCTTCAGCAATCTCGCTGGCAAGGAGTTTCTCGATTCTTCTATGAACTAGCTAAGATTCACTCACAAAAACTGTATTTTCATTAGTATTATTATTATTATTATTATTGTGTATGACTTGTTAAATTTAATTTCTATGTACAACTAAGATTTTCGTGTCTATGCCTAACTGACTATTAGCAATATAATGGATGATGTGGAGGAGTTGAAGTGAATCTCATTACCCCCGATCTTCTAGTTTCACCTATATAGTTGACGTAACTCATAGTCTTTGCAAGGTATTTCATAAGTTACCTTATTTTGCCTTATTGGGTTCACCGGGTCTTTAAGCCTACAGAGCTTGTCCGACCTGAGTGAGTTTGTAGGTTTCAATGCTACCACCCTAATTCCTACTTTATTAAGAATCCTACGTAGGGGTTTCAGATGTCCCCTTCTTATATTGTATAACAGTAGATGCCTTATATTCTCTCTTATTTATGTTATCATCACTAGTTCCACAATTATACTTATTTTGTTTTTGGCCTTTACTGATCTTCTTAATGAATTTTATTTATTTATTTAGTTATTTGATACTAACGCTTCTTCCTTCTGTTTCATTTCATCATTCAGTTCTTTTCTTGTACTACTTAGTGCTATGGCTCGGTTTGTTAGATACTTAACATAAATAAGCCTGCCTTAACAGATAACTACGGATGAGGTGAATTAAAGTCTAAATATCTATTAGCAGAATGCGTTGGTTTTTTATAAACGCCGCTAGTGTGCAGTAGTTTACCTTCTTCTATTCGTTTTATTTTACACTCTAACATCACAGCTAATTCTCCTTGTTCACTTTCCGATTCAAATGTGAATTTTATTTCTTCTACTAGTGAGTTTATATGTGTGTGTCAAGAAGCCAGAGAGAGATATGTTGTTTTTAACACTGTGTGTGAAAGTGTCATCCACATATTTCCACCATATTATCTTTGGAGTAGGATTAGGTGAATGTATTAAGAGCAATATTTTCCCAGCTGTCCATAAATATGTCTGCTACGATAGGGGATATTGGTGATGCATCCCATTGCTACACCTTCTGTTTGTCTATATATTTTGCCTTGGAATTTCAAGATAGTAGATGTGAGTGAGGCATAACTGAATTCCTAAAATAATTTCTTCAATGGGCAGCTTTGTTCTATGAGTGAGTGAGTGAGTTCATGATCTGCAGTTAGTTCTCTTTTGACTGCTTCTAAGGCGGGCATATTGATTGGTATATTTGTATGAAGACTAGTTATATCAAAACTAACCATTGTTTCATCATTCTCTAATCGAATGCCATTTAGTTTCCTTTTCATCATTTCATATGAATTAGTCAGCTGGCCTAGAGTTTGAACGGTTTCTAATAGGACATAGTATTAGAGCTCAGTGTTTTGATAATTCGTAAGTAAGGGGGGGTATTCCTGAAATCTACTATTGGTCGAATGGGGTAACCTGGCTTGTGTATTTCAATAGTACCATACATTCGACTAGCATTATTAGTTTAGGCATTAAATTAAAGCATTTAGACTCACCCAGTGACGGCTTCACTCTGCGTATTAATTCCGCTGCAGATTTCTTAACCTTCTTCATTTTTGTATCAACAGGCTTCTTAATTTCCTCATATGGACGGACCCGTCTTAATCTGTTCAGTCCGATTTATCCCAAACTACTGTAGAGTTTCCTTTGTCAGCTTTTGCGATGACAATGGTTTTATCCTGTTTTAGACTAATCAGAGCTTCTCTTTTCAATGTTGTTAAGTTTGATTTTGCCTTTCTCCAAGTTGAACTGAACATTGATTTTGTGAACACTGACTGTTACCACGTAGTATGAATTGGAAACGGGACACGTATTTCATTCAGCGAAGAGGCTCTTTTCGGCGAATTCATCCTCCCCTCCTCTTAAGCTGTACGTACAGTCGCGTTTATTTACAAGTGTTTTCATGAAAGTGCTTTGTAACAAAATTGATGAGTTGTAACAATGATATTTTTTAATATTAATCAATGCACAAGAGGAGCTGAATGAATAGTGTGTTAGATTCTCATAATTGAATTAATAGTTTAGAGGGTGGGTGAGTTGTAATCAGGATGAGTACAGGAACGGAGGAATACATGGAGTTATGCAGTGGTTATAAAAAGTTAGGAAATCAAATAAACAATCAACTCGTAAAAACATAACAAACCCTTACAAACCAAACTTTGGAAAATTAATCTGATGCTCACTAGTGACTTGCTACAGGATGGAGTTTCCTGGAGTCAGTCAGTTCTAGTGAGAAGTCGTGACCAGTGAGGTCCAATTAGATGTCACGTGTGTGTGGATGGATGTCCCACCAACGACGACATTGGTTAGGGTCGCGCTAAATCAAGAACTGGTAGAAGTTAGAATTCATGCATTGGCCATTGAGGAATCGGGTCCCAGTGAGTGGCTGAATGGTATACGAGCCAGCTTGCCTTGTAACCGGAATGTCCTGGGTTCGAACCGCCTGTGGTGGGTGCGTACTGCCGATGATTCCCAAACTAGGCCGATGAAACAGCAGCTGTCTGGCAGTACTCCCTGTGGCTGGTTTTCAATGGTTCTCTAACTGATTGATATCAATCCGTGATCAACTCGTAAAAACAATCAGAAATCAAGGTAGTTGAAATCGACAAGGTTGTTACCAAGATGGAAGAAGTGGTTGTATAATTTTCATGTGTGTACGTGGTTGTTGTCTCTCCATGTGAAAAGCTGAAGCTTCATCAGTGCAGAGGAGACGATAGCGTAGCCTATTGGTTTTGGCAGGTTTTTCTTCACTTTGTTATGTTTTCTCTGATAAACATTCACATAGACTGTTGGTTACTGAGCTTACCATTTTACTACTACTAATAATAATGGCTTTATTCCAAAGAACAATAATAGTAATTATACGGATTCGAATTTTCAAGGTTTTTGTTGATACATATTGCAGCAGTTTACTTCCTTTAATATATATGTAGGTGTATAAAATTGAAAATATTAATGAAGCAATAATATTAATAATGAAACCATTATAAACACAATGTTGGTGGGAGCACAAATGAAGTATAAGTAGATATTAGCATACGTAATACTTGCAATAGTAGTAATAATAATAATCTTATTTTACCCTCTGTAATTCAGTTAATACTTATTTAAAAGCTTTATAAGTTGTTTTGTGACACCTGACACTCTCTCTTCTCAAACAACTACCCGTTGTGAATATGGTCGCAATGGTAGAATTCATTTTTTATATTTAGCCTCTGTACAAGGGTAAATTCTCATGAAGTTTCTTCTGATTTAACTCTCCCCGGAGACATACAAGGGAAGAGTTGCGAATGAATAAGTAGAGGGAACGTTCGGTATCAGACTGGATGACTTTAGCCAAATGCTCGGGAGAATTGAAATGAAGCTTTGATTGACAACAGCAATCAATGTCAGTTAGTTATCTGAGTCCAGGGAAAGGCATGCACACACACACACAACAATAACGCTGTCTACTTACAATCTTCAGTGTTCTGTGTAATAAGAAATAGTCCTTTTTGAGAAGTCCAGGGAAGAATAAGTGTGTGTGTGTGGGGGGGGGTGGAACAATAAAAAGGTGAATGGGCAGAATACATGAATTAACAAATGGTAAGAGAAGACATCGAGTCAAGTTATGCCAGCAGAAATTGTCTCAACTTCCTTAGTGTGTATTAAGTCAAACGACAGATTCTCTCAGGAAGCAACAGCATATGAGACGACGACCAACAGAGATTCGAAGAGAAACTTATACCAAGACAAGGAGATATATATATATCCGATTTATTCCCTATCATCGCAGTCCCGTTAGCACTCACTACAGGAATCATGGTAGAAATGAATCAGTCAGTCGACGCACTCAAATCTTATTCGCATCAATCAACAATATGACATTCTTTTCTGACATCTGACTCTGATATATCCCGATCAATGTAGAGCCAGAGTGAGATGTGGATCTATCTAATTGGAGAGTTATTATTACTGAGGCAAATCCTTTTGCTTTCTAAATATCTGAATGGGGTTATTTTCCATATTAAATTGATAATATAGTTGAAATAGTTTCCCCTTAACCTAGAAATAGTAGAAGATCAAAGTGTCAGTTGCTTTACCATTTACTTAGTGTAGTTTTGATTGTTTTATTCCTTGTTTTCCTGGTTTTAAGGGGAGCAACTCACAAGGGCGCTTCTCTCTGAACTATAATTTAATGTAACAATTGCCTTCTCAGGCGTGAGGCTAGCAACCCCACCCTGTAAACAAAGCTGCTACAGAAACTTCAGCACGATGAATCTCCTTTCGCCAGAAGAAAAAGTCTGTGTGAGGACATGGAATGTCCGCACCATCTACGAGATTGGCAAAGCTGCCCAGATCGCAAACGAAATGAAAAGATACAGAATTCAAGTACTGGGGATATGTGAAAGCCGACGGAATGGGAATGGACTCACCAAATTGTCAACGGATGAGTCAATGATCTACTCCGGTCACCCAGAGGATAACCACATGCACACCGAGGGCGTAGCTATCATGATGTCACCAACGGCAACGAAGGCCCTGATGCAATGGGAGGCGATCTCGCCCAGAATAATGACCGCCAGATTCAACTCCAAAGAAAGGAAAGTGTCAGTTATACAATGCTATGCACCGACAAACAACGCAGATCTCGAAAAGAAAGAAGAATTCTACAGACAACTACAGGCAACAATGGACAATACTCCAGTCGGCGACATTAAAATACTAATGGGAGACATGAAGGACAAACTGGGATTAGACAACACAGGAAGGGAACTCATCATGGGTAGAGAAGCTCTCGGAGAAATGAATGAAAACGGAGAACTCGTCGCCGACTTCTGCGCCTTCAATGAACTAGTGATTGGTGGCAGCGTATACAAACACAAGGATATCCAAAAGGCTACATGGGTGTCACCAGATGGGCGAACCAAAAGCCAAATCGACTCCATCTCATCTCTTTTACCTACCTGGGAAGCATCATTTCAAATACAGGCGGACACTACTGACGAGGATATCAAAGCAAGAATCGGGAAAGCAAGACAAGCTTTCACTACTCTCAAGTCTGTGTGAAGGTCAACAGCACTCAGCATGAAAATGAAAATAAGATCCGGATTTTCAACTCCAATGTGAAGTCAGTGCTACTCCCTATACGGATCAGAGACTTGGCCGGCGCGTCATAAAGAGCATCTCAAACAAACTACAGACATTTAGCAACAGTTGTCTTCACTCAATTCTCCGCTCAAGTTCAGATGGCCGGCGAGAAAAGATCAGCAACAAGGTGGGATCTCTGCAGTGAGCGAAACAACACAGCAGGAATTGATTGTGCAAAAAATAGGCAGGAAGAAATGGAGGTGGATTGGCCATACTCTGAGGAAACAAACCATCAAGTGAGTGACATCACTAGACAAGCCATTGCTCGAGTGGAACCCGACTGAATGGGAAGCGGCGAGTTGGTCGTCAGTGCGAGGGTGGGTGACTTGGAGGAGGTCATGTGAAGAGGAGATGAAAGCATGTGGGCAGACCTGGAGCCAGGTGAAGACTCTAGCAGAGAACCGAACGCAATGAAGACGGACGGCTTAAGCCCTATGTTCCTCTAGGAATTAAAGGAAACAGTAATAATAATAATAATAATAATAATATGCCGAACACTTTCTCTGTCACACAGAACGTTAACGGGCCTGATAGGTTATCGTGGGGATTTTGTACTCAGTTGTGCGTGTGACCATATAATCTTTCATAATGACTTCTAATCTTACCCGATGAAATTGGATGTGATGGGTTGTAGGGTGCATGGTAGAGTTAATGATAATTTAAGTCATTTCTCGCATGAGTTCATGTGTCTGTCAACTACAAGGGTAATGAGATGACTTAGTGATGTCACACCATTCGTTCTGCTGACACCCTTGAATACCCTTCAAAATATGACATAGTTGTTTTCAAGTAGCAGAGGAAAGACTTAGGGGTGTCAATAAACAGTCTCAGGTAAGATGGGAGAGTTAACAAACTGTGCAAAAGTAGATGTTGTGTGATACCTACCTAATTGTTTTAACTTCTTGGTGTAGAAATCAAAAAGATATGGAATAACTAAGAATGGTCGGACGTACTAACTATTCAAATGTATTTAATGCTTGACTTAGTAGTTCTATAGCAATGCCATCCTATCCTACAGGCCACATGTCAACGAACCAGTTCGTGTAGATCATGTGTGCATGTAAAGTGGTGAGTGAAATGAAGTTATTTTATGACAGATAGCTTGACTACTGTTTCTCAGTTATAAGTAGCTAAACTTTCGTCGATAAAATATTCCATGAAAATTGATTAGTGTTTTATATTGACCTACTATCCCTATAATTATACACCTCTTTGCGACAAAATCTATACATCTAACGAATTTTCAAGTATGGGTTTTGTAGGGATTTTGTCTGAATCCTTGGAGGATTTCATCATTAGCTGACATCAGTTAGAGAACCACTGGGAAACCTGGGAGTACTGGACAGCTGTTTCGTCCTTGTAACCAGAAGGTCCTGGCTTAGAATCCCGGTGGGTGCGTACTGTGATGAGTCCAAAACTAGGACGAAACAGCTGTCCATTACTCTCCGGTTTTCCAGTGGTTCTCTAACTGACGTCAGCTCATGATGAAATCCTCCACGCAGTCTAACGAATTATTGTTCATATGACATCAATTGTTTCACCAATTGACATTTAACTATGACTATTATCACGAACATCTTAACTGCCTTTCATACTATTATTATTATTTTACGTCTTCACACTTTTTGAAATTTCCTCACATGATATAATTTCTTCGAAACCATCTGTATACTATGATTGTACAACTCTGTTAATAAATTCGTTGTTGAAAACAGTCTCTTAGCGTAGTATTGTGTTTTCAGTTATAAGTTTAAAAGATTTAGGAGGAGAGTGAAATTATTATTGTTTCGTTTAATTCCTAGAGGAGCATAGGGCTTCAGCTGCACGTCTCCACTGCATTCGATTCTCCGCCAACGCTTTCACGTCTACTCACATGCTTCGCATCACCTTCTCCATGTCACCCTCTCACTGACGACCAACTCACCGATGCCCATTCGGGTTCCACTTGACAAATAGCCTGACATATGATGTCACTCACTTGATTGTTTTATTTTTCTCAGAGTATGGACACAATCCAATCAATCCACCTAACTCCATTTCTCTCTGAATATTTCTTGCACAATTGTTTCCTGCTAGAGATCCTTGTTACTGATTTTTCTGGCCGGCCATCTGATCTTGAGCAGTATTGAGCGAAGACAGCTGTTGATGAAGTCGTGTAGTTTGTTCGAAGTGCCCTTCGTGACGCCACGCGACGCGGCGTGGCGTGGCGCCAAGTCTCTGATCCGTATAGTTAGTAGCACCGACTGACTTCATATTGGAGTTGAAAATCCGGATCTTATTTTTCATGTTGAATACTGTTGATCTCCATACAGACTTGAGAGTAATGGAAGCTTGCCTTGCTTTCCTTATCCTCGCTTTTGATATTCTCATCAGTTCCGTCCGCCTGTAGTTGAAACGACACTTCCTAGGTATGTAGGTATGTAGGCAAAGAAGGTTACTCCTTTCAGATCCTTTCCATTTATGTTGATTGTTATCTGAAGTTGTTTCTGTTGTGAAATAGTCCCGTTTATACATTCATGTACCGATGGCCAAGGTAAGGAAAGTGACTGTACGAATTTCGTCTGAACACACACACACAGGTTTGTCTTCTTCAAGTGGATTCCTATGGCTTCAGCTCTGTGTGTGTGTTTAGGAGACGAACTCTTAGAGCAAAATTAAGATTAGTAGGAATGTGATAAGTAACTTCAAATGCTGTATTGACACCAAATTTATGCCCACTATCTATCTACGAGGTGTGCTGAAACAGAGCTACAAACAGGTCTTGATTAACCACCACTATGCAGGTGAACTGATAGATGCACACGGAGGCGGTTAGATGAGGGAGTCTATCTTTCACGGAGACGGAGAACAACTTGCAGTTGGTGGAAGTGATTTTTTGATTGTGCTGCAAAGAACGTCTTACTGATTGCTTTAGGAAGACAGTTTTCGAGTATATGTGAAGCGTGATCACCTTTGAATTCTTATTTCATGAATAGGGCTTTCTTTGGAAAGGAGTCTCTGACCCTTTATTAACTGCTTATCTATCTTGGTTTTGTCAGTAAATCGGTGAGGCTAGCCGTTTTCTGCGACTGCGTGACTTTTAGGAAGGCAAATTCTCAGTTAACACAATCAGAACTACAAATGTTTCTTATCATTAAGCAGAGAGAATGAATTAATTTCCAAATACTTGCACAAAACATTTGTTTCTCTTTTCTGACTACTTCATGTTTAATTACAAGTTATCGCTGTCCAATTCGTTTTATTTTTCCTTAGTTGTCTGTTACGTGACCAACTTGAACACCCGCTTACTCCTTAATTACTCTTCAATTGTGGAAAATTATGCATTATGCAATCCAATGGCTGTAACCATTTCTACACTTTAATTGTGTGTGTGTGTGTGTGTTAATTTGCTTCGTGAATTAATTATCACCCTCACTCCTCGGTGATATGTTGATACTGACTGACTAATTATGTGTTAGCAAACATATCAGTGCTACTGGATTGTTAAACTGTTGTGTATTGTATTGAAGAAAAATGCTCCACTTGTGTGTGTGTGTGTTTATTCGAGTAGAACCAGAGTGAGATGAGGATCTAATTGAAAAGTAAATATTTCTTCTCACGAGTTGATCACGCATTGATATCAATTGGAGAACCATTGAAAACCAGCAATGGAGTACTGGAGAGCTGTTTCATCCTGATTAATTAACCTCATGCTCGCTAGAGACTTGCCACACGACAGAGATTCCTGGAGTTCTAGTGAGAAGCCGTGACCGGTGAGGATGGATGCCCCGCCGATGATATTGGTTAGTGCCAGTCGGGCTAAATCACGAATCGGTAGAAGCTGGAATTCATGGGCTGGCTGGCCATTGAATCGGGTCCCAGTGAGTGGCTGAATGGTATAAGATCCAGCTAGCTGGCCTTGTAACTGGAAGGTCCTGGGTTCGAACTGCCTGTGGTGGGTGCGTACTGCCGATGATTCCCAAACTAGACCGATGAAGCAGCAGCTGTCTGGCAGTACTCCCTGTGGCTGGTTTTCAGTGGTTCTCTAACTGATATCAATCCGTGATCAACTCGTCAAAGCCAATCTAATCCTTACAAACCAACTATTGAAAATGTTTCTACGTTCAATCAAACCTTTTGCTGTCTTATAATTTCACTTATTTACTTTATTATTATTATGATCATTGTCATCACACTTTATACTTACTTTCTGAACATTTCTACTATATTGTTACTGTAAATGTCCGTCCGAAAAGTTGATGTTATCAATTTTGTGTACCTATACCATGGAATGTGTTTCTTATTGTTGCTGAGGAAGTTAGATGAATTATTGTAACAAATGCTGAGAATTCCATGCTGTAACATAATTGCCGTTTAGGAATAAAGCAAGTCATTATTGCCATTATTATTTTGGAAATCTAGTTAAGATTGTTCTTTCCTCGTTTACATATGTTATTACGAAAGGCGTAATTAATCGCCATTTTTATTGTCTACTTAATATGTCACCCGTAGTGAACTGAACTTTACACATTATATCCGGTATCTATTTTTTCTAAACGGACATGGAGTGGACAACATCTTCATTTCGCCAGTTTTGTACCTATCCAGCATAAACATGTCCTAGTGAAATGGCTGTTTTCAAGGGCCCGAAAAATATGTGCGTGCAACACGTTAATGGATGAGCTTCGACATATACATTCAGTTTTATGAGCTATTGGTTATCCAGAAAACTCTATGAATTGTCACAGTAAGGATAGACAGTATGTTGAAAAGACAGCTTCTGGACCAAAAAAGCTGTCTGTCTCTATTAACCTGGCATTCAAGGGTGATCAAATTATGCAGTTGACAGCTAGCTCAAAGACTTCGGTCAGGCATCAAGCGCACATTCCATACCGCATCTCTTTCCCTCACATCTCGAACATTTTCCATCCCTATACCTACAATTAAAGGACGAAATTCTGTGCACTCTACTTCAAACTGTATCTAAAAGTTCACCTGTAGTTTTGGTGACACTCGTATAGGTAGAACCAATAGAATCTTCCAATGTCGTTGGAAAGAACATGTTCCGAAATGGTAATTAAGACACATAGAAAATCCCAATACATTCATTAATCTGAATAGAAATCCAGCATCATCACCCACTGCAAAGCACTTATTAATGTCAAGTCACAAAATCCACAATTATTTCATCACATAGCTCTGATTCGAGGTTGGTTATTGAAGGTGATGGAAGCACCCTTCGGCGATTAATCACCTACATTCTAAACTATGTGTACAGCCAAAACAATAGACTTCAACCTTTGCCTACCATGGACTGACTACTTGACCTATTTAAATATGATTGGTCATTGAAATAATAGAGAAGATTTGTAGCTCAGGTGGATGATTTGCAATTAATAGTGTTCTCTGAGCTGGTTGGTTTAGTTGAGAAGCTTTCGTCGTCCTTCTGGACAACATCCCCCTTCAGCGCCATATTTAGCACAAAGTGAAATGATTTAAATTTCTTCATGAGTGATATAATTACGTCTCCTGTTAACTATCTTAACATATGTATTGACCATTTTCTATTGACTTGGATTTTAAACTTTCTGGTCACCTGATTTACTTTTTATTAGTTGGCATATTTAGTCTATATTAACGTGCTTGTTAATTGCGTTTTCGTTTGAGTACCAGGCTTCTAGGAATTCCCTGACTGTACTTTTGGTGGTGTTTCCTCTGTCTAAGATTTTGACATTATCCCAGTTATCAAATTCATGACCATAATTGTCTATATGCATTGATACTAAAGAATATATATCGTGTCTTTTCATAGCTGATTTGTGCTCTTGGATTCTGATTCAAAGGGGACGCCCACTTTGGCCGATACAATGCTTGTTACAGTTCATACAATTTATTTTGTAAATGGTATCAATTTTATACCCTTTTTCGGTTGGATTTTTCGGTTTGCGATTTGAGTGGCTTGTGCGCTATATCTATATCAAACAGTTTCAGTATTCTAGCTGTTATTTCAGAGATATTTCTCATGTATGGTAAAATGAATTTTCTTGTGTTGTTTGATGATGATGGTTCCTTGTTGGTGTTTTGACTCGACTTTAAACACTTTTTGATGAAATTTTGTGGATAACCACTCTTTTTGAAGACCGTTTGTAGGTACATTTCTTCCATTCTTGTCAACACCGAAGGAGTGCTACAATGTGTTTGAACTCTTTTAAACAATGTCTGTACACAGTTTCGTTTGTGAGTAACTGGATTATTGCTAGTATATTTGAGTATTTGATCTGTGTGTGTTGATTTTCTATATACTTGTGTCTCTAAATCTCCTGTGTTGGTTCTCCTGATTAAGACATCTAAAAATGGGATTTTGTTATCTAATTCTTCTTCTCTCGTGGTGAATTTGATGTCTTCACATATGTTGTTTATTCATTTATGGGTATATTCCAAATCATTTATTTTAATTATTACAAATGTATCATCAACGTAATGTTAGCAGATTTTCGGTTTAATTATAGGTAGAGCTATTAATTCTAATCTTTGCATAACGGCTTCAGCTATTAATCCTGATATGGGCGGTGTTCCCATTGGTGTTCCTTTTATTTGTTCATATATTCGAGTATGGAACAGGAAGTATGTTGTAAGGTATAATTTTATGAGTTGTATCCAAGTTGAACATTGATTTTTTTTTGTTTTCATTACTATCGAGTAATTGTTGCACTGTTTCTGTTGCTAGTTTTGGACTAATTGAAGTATGTAATGCTGTGACATCAATCGACACTATTATTTCACTGTCCTCTACTTAAATATTTTTGATTTACTCTAAAAACTGGATTGACGAATCGATAGAATGATCGCATGATTCCGTAAGATATTTTAATTTCCTGAAACGTTCTTTAGATAGTTTAAGTGAATTTTAGATTTTCCCGTCGATTGATTGAACCGAAGTGCTCGGTCTCAGGTTGACATGTCTGTCGGCTTCTTGTGCAGATGCTTTGACGATGTCTGGGCATTTAATTAGTATTTAATTTGTGGATGGTGACTAGGATAACGCGCATTTCATCCTATTCGGGACTCGTCAGCTGGATGTACCTGCATTTCTCAGTGAGTGATGATGTTCCCACCGAGGCTCGAACCCAGTGCGTGGATTTCACTGCTAGTCACCGTCCACCGATTAAATACTAATGACATGCCCAGACATCGTCGAAGCATCTGCACAAGAAGCCAACAGACAAGTCAACCTGAGACCGAGCAATTCGGTCCAATCAATCGACGGGAAAATCTAAAATTAAATTAAATTAACATGACCCGTTGCACAAGAGGTGGTGGCTCTCGTGGCCCAAGTGGTCTAGTGGATAACGCTTTGGCGTTTGAAAATATAGGCACTGGGTTCGAGCCTCCGTGGTGGGAAAATCATCACTCACTGCGGAATGCAGATACATCCAGATGACGAGTCACAAATAGGACGGAATGCGCGTTATCCTGGATTCCACTGCTAGTCACCATCCACTAATTAAAGTTCTTTAGATAGATTATATGTTAGCGTTCCTGGAAGGGAAACTACTGGGACAGAACTGGTTAGATCATCAGCATATTTAATGAAGTTAGCTTTGGAAGGATATTGGGAAGGTCATGAATAAAGAAAGAAAGGGGGAATTGAGAGAGAGATCACCCAGCTTCTCGAGGCACACCAGTTTTGACTAGCAAAGAAGTGGAACACTTTTCATTCAGAACAGAGTATTGTTTTCTACCCAAAAGAAAAATAAGAAGACAGCCAGCCATCTTGTGACTACCCAGCTGGACTCAATGTTTACTGAAATCAGCTTGCTTGGAAAACTTTCCCTAGGAATAGAGTCGTCAAAAGCAACAGTGAGTAGTCTGTTTACAGAGAAAGCTCGAGCAAGCATTTCGCGCCTTTATCAAAACTTGAAAGAGTATTGTGGCGGAGTACAACGACAGCATTTAGGCATACAGTCCAGAAAGTGTCATCATCAGAAGACACAATTTTACTACACACACATACCTGACAAAGCGGAGTTATCATCAAACATTCATGGACAAGACGTTTCAATTAACAAATCCTTCATATGTATCCCTACAGATGTTATGATTCTCAAATCTAATAGTATAAATAATGACTGCTTCTCATGTTTTAACATGAATGATGTCCTTAAGTGTCTTCAATCTCTCAAACCTACTCAGTCCCTTGGTCCTGATGGAGTTCCTGCCGTTACCCTTAAGAAGTGTGCTGACATCTTATGTTACCCATTAACCGACATTTTCAATGAATCTTTTTCCAAAAGTATTATTCCTGACTCATGGAAAAATATCAAGGTTGTTCCAGTGCCTAAATCAACAAGTGGACCTACTGTTAAGTTTCGACCGATTGCTATTACCTCACCTTTTTTTAAAGTTATAGAAAGACTTATTTTACTTAATCTTGAACCCTCTTTAAAGCCTTTCAATGATCCCAACCAGTTTGCTTATAAACATATTAGGTGTACCTTAGATACTGCTGTTGTTCTATATCATAATATAGTCTCTAGTTTAGATAAAGGAGCTAAATATGTTCGGTGTGCCTTCCTTGAATACACATCTGCATTTGACTCTGTACCTAGGTCTCTCTTGTTAAGTAAGCTTGCTGCAACACAGAGTGAGAACTGAACAAGTAAGTGGTTGCATTCCTATTTTTCTGATAGGAAGCAGTACACCGTCTACAATGGAAAGTCCTCCACAACCTCACTTACTTTAGCTGGTGTTCCTCAAGGTGCTGTTCTTTCTCCTTTTCTGTTTTCTTTTTTCTTACATGACTTGCCCCATTGTGATGTAGCAACTTTTGTCAAGTATGCTGATGACCTCTCTGTCTCCATGCCTGTCAACTCTCAGTCAGATTGTTCCAAATTAAATAAATTTCTCTCGGAAATTAGTCAGTGGTCCTCTTCAAACGGTCTTAAGCTGAATCCGTCTAAATGTCAGGTAGTCAATTTCACTTTCAGACGAAAACGACCTACAACAACTAGCTAGCTAGCTAGCTCACATGGTCCAACTATGATTGAAGGCACAGAGGTTGAAACTACATCTAATGTCAAGTACCTTGGACTGAGTATTTCCTCCGATCTTTCCTGGTCCTCTCACATCTTGCTAGTTACTAGAAGCATGTTTCGCTTAACGTTCCAGGTTAGGAAGTTAAGGCAGTCTGGTATAAAGCAGTCTTTGCTTTCTCAGTTTGTCAATTCTTGCATTCTACCCATCCCTGTTTACTGCTCCCCATTAATCTTTCCTGGACTACTTAAGAAAGACTTTGCTTTGCTGCGTAGGGAACTAAAAGCTGTTAGTAGGGGAAGGGGGATTTCGTTAAACCAACTGGTTAACACCATTGTGAATAGACATATAATGTCATGTAAGAAACTAGCGAATTCTATATTGTCAGACCCCGAACACCCTCTCCATGCGCAGCTCTGTCCTTGCATTTCAACTAGAAGCAACTATAGGAGGCTATACGCTAGGACTACCAAGTACAAAAACTCCACAATACCTTATCTGGCACAGCTGTTATATGATAAGAAATCCGTTAGGTATGACACGATCAACTTATTGCGGCACTCTAACAAATAGTTCCCATATAGCTTTTGTTCTCCTTTCTCTGTTACTATTATATTGTTGCTCACATATTCTATTACACAGTAATTTCATATTTCATATCCTGTGGTGCATTGTTTAAATATGTGAATGCAATGCTGTTCTTTTTTATTTCTTTTATTTTTCTTTTTTTGTTTTTGTTGTCGTTGCTTTTTATTTTTAAAATCTTATAAAATTTATGAGGTAATTAGATGCAATATTGTAATGCACGCTGGTTAAAAATTCCATACCTGTACCACATATACTGTTTGGAATAAAGCTGTTATTATTATTATTATTAGTAGTAGTAGTAGTAATTAATTCAGGGGAAAATGGCCGATAAACAGTAAATGGGACAAAAATGTATACTGGGATAAATGTTCAGTAAGTGAAAACGAGGCCTGTCTACGGGATAGTCCTCTGAAATACCAGTCAAGAACCTTTTTTTAAAAATTATAATAATAAACTGAACTTCTAAGTTGATGTTTCCATGATGATTACATCTAGTTTATTTTTTATTTTTCATGAATAATTCCCATCCAGATGTTACTGTAAAAAAACAAAACTCGTAGTGTCCAGTGAAGAGTCTCTTTTCGGCGGCGAATTCATTCACGCAGCTGTACAGTCGCAGTTATATATATATATATATAGTTAGGGTTACTGTTGTCAAGACATTTCAGAAATATGACGAATAATCAAGATGTAACTAGAGGGTTGGTGGCGGAGTGAGGATTAGAATGAGGGTGGGTAGTGGTGTTGTATTGTCAAAGAACATATTAATTAACAATATAAAAGAAGTTGAATAAGCGTAATACAGTTACGTAATAAAGGGGATAATTTAATGAGTGAGCTATGATTAAGATGCACACAGAAATCAAGTGAAGGAAAATATGGAATTGTGTAAGAGTTGTGAAGAAATACAAGAGTTAGAAAAGCAAAAGGCTTCAAGAATACAAAGGAAACGAAAGCGTATTGCGTCGGTGGCACAGCGGTTAGGGCTCTCGACGATCATGCACATGGTCCGGGGTTCGATCGCCTGCTGACGCACACCTAACATCTATGGTCGGCCTGGAAAATTTGGGCTATCGATATCACATGCTGAAAATCCCATACCTGTACCAAAAATACGGAGTGGAGTCAAACTGCAATCAAAAATAAAAAAATCTGGTAAGTTATTTTCCACTTTGTAGGTCACTTTGAAGCAGGAAGCGCGTTTGTTGAGATGAAATGCTCAGTGTTGTTCACAAGATGATTGATTATTGCACTCCTCACACAGCCACTATTTTTTACTGAACACTAATAATAATAATACTAATAATTTACTTTATTCCAAAAACAGTACTTATAATACAGAATGGAATTCTCAGTATTTGTCACAATATTACATCTGATTTACTCAAAATACATATGAAATTAAAAATTAAAACAAAATTAATCGGAGGAATTTGTCCACATTTACGACATAATTATCAGATATAATGATAATAATAACAGTGAGTTTGTTTCAAACGGTATTGTCGATTCAGTTTGGAAACTTTAGCATGTTATAGATTATTGCGTCTAATGTTCTGTTGATATAGTATAGTGAGGGGAAACACAAAATTAACAGTTATTACACAGCTTAAAATTATGTCCACACTTATGAGAAAAAATAAACAAAACAAAAGAAAATTGAGAGGATTATAAATATAAGAAATACAATAACAATAAAGTATGATGCTTTAAGGGTGAAGGGAATGGTTTATTTAGTGGTGCTAAGAAGGTTAGTTCGTTCATTTCTGACACTATTTTCATCACATAAAAAACGTGCCGTCAAATATGTTATAGTGGAATTTTTGTACTTAGACGTACGTGCATAAAGTCTTCTGAAAAGACTTCTTGTTTTACATGAGGAGACACAACGCTGGAGCTGCGAGTAAAGTGGGTGCTCTCAGTCTGACAAAATTCCTCTAACGAATTTGTTGCATGACATCAAATGCCTATCAGTGACAATGCCAACGATGTGGCCCGGAGGGAGACCACTCGCCCTACTGACTGACAGTCTTCAGCATTCTACAAAGTATGACATAGTCTTTTTTAAGCAATCCAGGAAAGAATAAGTAAGGGTGAACAGTAAAGAAGAATAGGGAAAATACACGAGTTGATAAACTGTAAGAGGAGGAGTGGTTGAGTTATGCCTGAGTGCCTCAACTTCTTAATGTGAAAAGTCAGACGAAATATTCTTTTAGAAATCGCTAAGACATGAGAAGACCAAGATAGGTCAGAAGAGAGAATTAATCCAAGATACTTAACTTCAGACTTGCTCTCTATATCAGTATCATCGATTTTGCAAGGGTCATAGGAACCAATGGCTTCATTTAACTTTCGTTTATATCGGAAACTGAAATTAACAGTCTGACATTTGGAAGGATTTAGTTTAAGGCCGTTAGACGAAGACCATTTGCTAATTCCTGATATAAAGCTAATAATTATAGTCTACGGAACACGCAGAAGGCGAGAGATCTGTCCAACTGATAAATGTTTCCATCTGCTTTCTTCAAATCTTTAAATCTTCTCATTATTAATATTAGAAGAATGCATATAAGCCAACAGTATTGTTGTTCTCAATTAGATCTTCTTCAGGCTTTACTCTAATTTACATAGATCTATATATATAAAACAGAGTCTGACCAATGGCGGTGAATTTGTCGATCAAATAATAATAATAATAATAATAATAATAATAATAATAATAATAATAACAGTAATGTTTCAAATGTTTTGATCGTCAGTAATAACGATGATTATAATGATAACAAAAATTATAATGATAATAAGGTTTATGCGCATGGCGATAAGAATAACGTATGTAGTAAGTAATATGTGTATATGCAGGCAAGGTGCCTAGCAGTGCCACTTCTATGCGTATTTACAAATTTAGCTGCTCCTGCGGAGAAAGCTGGCTATATAGGGCAAACAACAACTAGACAGCTCAACAAACGCACCAATACTCAGCATCTTCCTTCCTTACGTCGTGGTTGGAAAAGGCCAAATGAAATCTATAAGTAATTCTATTTTGGCCTATTTGATTTATGATAGCGGTCACCAAGTGGACAGAAATAGTGCCGCCTTCAAAGTTATCTATCGTATTCCATTGAGCGTTTTGAACGGAATTCGAACCCACCTTTAACACATAACCAAAGAAGCTATGGGAATTAATTCGAGAGAGCAATCCTAGTCTTTTCATACAAAAGAGTTAGAGCTATATGTTCTGAAGAAGTAATTAAAGATGAATTAAGCATGGTATATGATACTTCAATCGAAAATGGTTATCCTGACAAATTTATCAAGAAACATATCACAAAGAAAGCCGAAAAGGACTACGCGCTGTCTGTAAAGAAGAAGCCTTTATATATACGACTGCAATTCAAGGGCGATATACGAAGCGAGATAATTACGAAGAAATTAAGAAAATCAGTTCAAAGAACTTTTAATGCTGGCGGCGAACTACACGTATTATTCTCTACACGACCGATGGTGCTACCTCAACTGAAAGATGAAGTACCTAGACTAGCTGGCCACTTCAAATTGTATTTATCAATTCAACTGCAACTGTGCTGGAGCGAGTTATATTGGCCGTTGCTCTAGGAACTTGACTTTTCGTGCTCACTGGAGAACATATCCCACTATGGCTAAGTAAAGGTGTAGTTAAAACTATTAACAGCTCTATATTAGACCATCTGGTGCAAACCGGTCACAAAGCCAGCGTAGACGAATCCTTCTCTATAATATACCAGGTGCCTAACAAACTACCAAAATCGTCGAAGCACCGCAAGCTCCAAACAACAGAGGCTATTGCAATTCGCCTCGAACAACCAGTGAGTGCTCTGTGTCCAAAAGAAACAAGTCCAGCTAGCCCTACTACTGCCCTGGCCGGCCTTCAGTAGAGACTATAAACTCATGAATTTGTACTATTACCTCTCCTGATTCTTCTGACATTCAGTTTATTTTATGTTGATGCTGTTCAGCTGTAATCTATCAATATTATTGATTTGATGTTATTTAAACAGCAACATTAATGTCGTTCATAAGACTAATTCATTCATTCATTCATTATAATGTATATATAATTGTAGAACCTGATGATGAATTTATCGAAAAGAGTACTCTTTGTTCCGTGTCTATTCTTTCAAAAGAAATTTGTTATACCTTTGTATGTCCCTTGCTTGCCTAGGCAAATTCTGATCAAAACTTTCCTCCCTCCCTTTCTTATTTTCTATCTCCTTCGTACTTTTATGATATTTATTTAAACTCTGATTATCTGTCCACTTCCCGTACCTTTAGTATTACGCAACTTTTAAGATTTGACCTAATTTGTTTATTTATTGAATTGTCTACATATACACGCGTATTACTATCTTCGTTATTCTTATCGCCACCTGCATAAACCTTATTATCAATCTTTTGTTATCATTATAATCATTGTTATTAACGACTTTCAAAACATTTACCACATTATTATTATTATTTGGTCCACAAACTCGCCATCACTGGTTAAAATTTTTATAATCTGAGTAGAATTCACTTGAAAATGGGTGAGAGTTAAGGTGATAAGCTGAGTAGAATTCACTTAAAAAAAAACGACAATGGAGTTAGCAACAGTCGTCATGAGGGTAGAGATTTAATAGAGGGTGGGGGTAGAAAATAATGCAATTAAGAAACAGACAAACAAAGAAGAAAGAGGTAAGACAAAACTACGTATTTGATGTTGAGATAGATCAGGACCATTGTAGATTTAGTGACTGAACAAACTTCTTTTGAATGCAGAGTTCAGGATTCAATATGTGAATTGCCATTGCTTCTGCAGTTTGAAGAAGTTTAATTCGTACTCTTTTGGCAAGGTTCCCACGTATTGTGTAGATAACTGAGAAGTTGCTTTGTGGGTTTGCTTGGTGTCCGGATTCGATTAAGTGTTCTAGGATAGAGCTGTGGCGGGGGGATCTTCTTTCTCCTTTATAAAACCATGAAGGTAAGTGTTCGCTGATTCGTTTGGATAGCAAACGCTGGGTACGGCCGACATACCTAGCTCCACATGAGCAGGTGAATTGGTAGATGCACATTGATGAGGCCCCCAGTGGAAGCTTGTCCTTCACGTTCGTGCGAATCATTGGTTTCGTAGAGAAAGTTAGTTTGAGTTCAGCTGCGAAGAAGGTTTTCTTCATTTATTTATATTTTTTATTTATTTATTTTATTTATTTTTATATATAAGTCTATGTAAATTAGAGTAAAGCCTAAAGAAGGGGATCTAATTGAAAACAACAGTACTGCCTGCTTATGTGTCTTCTTCTAGTCTCTTCAGTTTGTATTCTTACTCATCACCAGGGCGAAACATTTTCTTCTTCAGTTATAAGGAATATTATTATTCTTATCTTTCTATGCCCACCTTGATCCTATCTGCTTTCGGTAATAAACCAGTGCTTTTTCACACTACACAGTTGTATTCGCAATGAGTAGTGGATATATTGGAGGTAAAGGCAAGTAAAGCCAAATGTGGAACTGAGGGCATACACCTGAACAGCCAGACTACAGTATACATAACGTATAGACTGCTTACAGTAACTTCGGGATTTCAATGTATAACATTTTGAAAACATTCGTTAGGGAACACAAATTGTTTAATTTTTTACAAAAGCTACTAAACAGTGTTTGAGAGTTAGTCTGTAGGGATTCGATTTATTTTTAAGTTTGACCGTGAAGTGATATCAGTTAGAGGAGCGTTGGAATCCAGGAGGAAGTACTCGAGGAGTCAGGATAAACACACACTCGCCGATGACCGTGGTTGGTTGGGTCCCAGTGAATGGTTGAATGGTCTACGAGCTCGTATTGCAACCCTAATGTTCCAGGGTAGAACCCCAATGAATGGGTACTGCTGAAGCGTCCCAAACTAGGCCGACGAAACATCTGTTCATTACGTCGTAATGGTTTTTTCCATCAGTTCCCTCTAACTGATATCAGTCCATGGTCAAAGTTGAAGAAAAGGGTTTGTTTGAAAATTTTTTACTTGCATCAGTTATACCAGGTGGTCTGTAAACATCAAGTGATACGCATACTTTATACTGTCATAAGCACCACTAACACTCCCAGTCAGCGAATGACCTCGAATGCACCAATCATGTGAAGGAGGCATTTTCGTGTGTACGGAATACATATGTTTATGAAATAATGCATAAAAACTGTGGAAAAGTGTCACAGAGGATACCTTGCTGTCACATTTGATAAAAAAAAATAGCCCTCAGTTTTAGGTTGCAGTATCAACAGAGTATACTTTGATTTTTGATTTTCTTTTTTTGATTCTTTTATTATAGCTTGATTCCACACCGTATTTTTCGTACAAGTATGGAATTTTCAGCATGTGATATCGGTAGCCCAAATTTTGCAGGCCGACCATTGATATCAGGTGTGCGTCGGTGGGAATTCGAACTCGGGACCATTTGCATGGTCGGCGAGAGTCCTAACCGCTGTGGGTAAAATTTATTTTGATAATGTCTTGTAGTGTACTACAGTAATATTTCCTGAGGTATAAATTGTGGTCGAAACGTGATCAGTAAATATGATTGTATAACGTGGTGAGAATTTATCAGAATAAATATTACCTACAATGGAATTACACTGTGCCACAGTGCACAAGTTCTATTTTTATATCAGCAGAGTAATTTAACCGCATTCAATGCTTGCAGTTATTTAGGTCCTCTAAACCTAACAATGGGCGTCGGTGGCACAGCGGTAGAATGCTTGCCGACGACGCATGTGATCCGGGGTTCGATCCCCGGCCACTGACGCACTCCTTTACCTCACTAAGCCAGTAACCATCCCGGTAAAGTGGGAAGGTTGGGCATGAGTCTAGCAACCCCATCCCGTAAAAATAAGCACCACTGCTACAGAAACTATTCAAACTACCAAAGAAAGGAGACTTAAGTCAATGCAAGAACTGGCGCGGAATTATGCTCCTGTCCATACCAAGCAAAATACAAACCCACATCATCCTGGAGAGAATCAAACATGCCAACCTGGATGAAAAACTTCAACCGGAACAAGCTGGATTCAGGAGAAACAAGTCATGCATTGATCAGATCGCCACATTACGGATCATCATTGAACAAAGCCTGCTTGGAATGGCAGTCACCTCTCTGTCTCGCTCAACTTCATCGACTTTGAAAAGTCCTTCGATAGTGCAGCGTCGATCGAGAGGTGATTTGGCAACTACTTCGCTACTATGGAGTGCCACCGACAATTATACATCTCATCCAACAGTTGTACGACAATGCTGCATGCCAAGTTATCCACAACGGGAAACTTAGAGAACCCTTCGAAGTGAGGACAGGAGTAAGACAAGCTGGCTGACTGCCTACTATCGCCAATGATTTTCCCGATTGTAGTAGACTGGATAATGCGACAGACACACAGCGTGCAACGAGGAAACGGGCATAAGATGGACCCACAAAAAAACTTGGAGGGTCGGCGTCTGGATTTCACCGATGATATATGTTTGATTTCCCACAAACTGGCAGATATGCAAGCGAAAAGCAACAAGTTGCCAAAAGAAGCATCAAAGATAGGACTTCAGGTGAAAGTTGTGTGAGTAACTTGATATGATTATGAGCAATAATTTGTGCTCGAAACGTCATCAGTTAATATTGCTGTGTAACACTGTGTGATTTATCAAAATAAAATCTTATCCATAACGGACTTCAGGTGAACATAGATAAAACAGAGGTGATAAAGATTCCTGAACAAGAACAACAACAACAGACAATGATCAGCATAAATGGGAGGAACCTGAAAGAAACAACCTCTTTCACCTACCCACCTACCTGGGAAGCATCGTTTCAAATACAGGCGGACACTACTGACGAGGATATCAAAGCAAGAATCGATCGGAAAAGCAAGACAAGCTTTCACTACTCTCAAGTCTGTGTGAAGGTCAACAGCACTCACCACTCAGCATGAAAAGGAAAATAAGATCCGGATTTTCAACTCCAATATGAAGTCAGTGCTAATTTCTATATGGATCAGAGACTTGGCCGGCGCGTCTTAAAGAGCATCTCAAACAAACTACAGACCTTCATCAACAGATGTCTTCGCTCAGTACTCAAGATTAGATGGTCGGCCAGAAAAGATCAGCAACAGGCTGGGATCTCTGGCAATGAGCGAACCAACACAGCAGGAACCGATTGTGAAACAAATAAGCAGGAAGAAATAGAGATGGATTAGATTGTGGCCATACTGTGAGGAAACAAACCATCAAGTGACATCACTAGACAAGCCCTCACTCAAGTGGAACCCGAAAGGGAAGCGGCGAGTTGGTCGTCAGTGCGAGAGTGGGTGACTTGGAGGAGGTCATGTGAAGAGGAGATGATGAAAGCATGTGGGCAGACCTGGAGCCAGGTGAAGACTCTAGCAGAGAACCGAACGCAATGGAGACGCACAGCTGAAGCCCTGTGTTCGTCTAGGAATTAAAGGAAACAATAATAATGTAATAATAATTCATAACTCTTGTTCTATAACTATGCCTTTATTTTGAAGTATGTTATGTAATTTTCCATTTATAATAGCTCATTTCACTTCTGGGCTGTGAGCAGCTGACGAAAGGCAGCGAAGCAAGAAACATTAGTTCTTTCTATGCTACAGATATATTCATTGTCTTCGTCTTCAACTAAAATTCTTTACTAGAGGACATATTCTTATTAATAAACAAAAGTACATTGAAATATGATATGGTGAACGATATTCAGTCCGGAAATAAACCAATCAGAATTAGTCTATGTAATTAATCGATGCCCAGTCTGGAAATAAATGAATCAGAAGTGGCTCACTGCTTTATCGATCATGACTACAGACTGGCTGACATGAACCCTGGTGATTTTTTGAATGATACGTTTTCGTTTAAGTATACCTACTTTTCCGGTTTTACCTCCTGTGTGCTGTCGTTTAAGTTGCGAGCTGAGGGATCGATTAGTCATTGAGTGCTGTGTTGGCGTAGACCAGTGATAGTCATGATTACCGCATCTGTCAGCAGCTCGGCGTACTTATTTTCAACTTAGCGTCGTTTTGCAAAACATTTTTTTTTTATTTCCTTCACGTTCCCCAGTGGAACATAGGGCTTCAAGCTAGAGGCTTGAAGTTTCTGTAGCAGTGGTGTTTATTTTACAGGATGGGGTTGCTAGCCACCTCATGCCCAACCTTTCCTCTTCACCAGCATTATTTCTGGCTTAGTGAGATAAAGGAGTGCGTCGGTCGGGGATCGAACCCCGGACCATGTGCATGGTCGGCAAGCGTCCTAACCACTATGCTACCGACGCAAAACATAATAAAATCCTATTATAACTTGGCATTTTAAATGTTATAGCTCGTACACCAATGAAGAGCAGTCACAAAATAGTGTAAAGTGGATTCGTGTTATTTTACGCACTAATTTATAACCATAGTTTCAGGATTTCAGCTAGAAATGATATCATCGGTTAGACAAGCATTGGGAAACCAGCTGGGAGGACTGAACAGACTCCACTTCAGCAGTACACACCCACCACAAGGGTTTGAACCCTGGAGGTTCGGGTTACAAGGCGAGCTCCTTGACCATTCAGCTAACAACATTCGCTCCAATGGCCAGCTCATGAATTCCAACTTCAACAAATTCGTGATGTACGTAGCGGAACCAGCAGCCAGTGTCACAGGTGAGCAACTGTCCTCTAGTTCTGGTGAGAATTTATAACGGCCGGGATCTATCGAGTCAGGAAATAGATAAGTTAATCGGCTAGGACATTAGCTCGCGGTTCCGCCATATATATATACATATATATCGCGAATTTGTAGACGCTGGAATTCATGGACTAGCCATTAGATCGAGTGTTATTATCTGAATGGTCTAGGAGCTTACCATGTAGCCAAAAGATCCTGGGTTCGAACCCTGGCGGTGAATGCGTACTACTCTAGAGTCGCTAACTACGAATAGACACTTGTCCAGTACTCCCTGGTGGTTTTCCATTAGTTCTGTAACTGATGTCAACTCGTAGTCAGTTGGTCGATAGTGACTGGCAGTAGAATCCAGGATGCTCGTTTGAAACTACGGACACTGGGTTCGAACCTCGGTGGGTACAGCATCAATCACTAAGGAATGCAGGTGCATCTGGACGACGGGTTCCAAATAGGACGAAGTGTGCATCATGAATTGCACCGCTAGTCACCATTGACCAATCGACTTCAATTCACATGAATAGACATCATCAAAGCATCTATCTGCACAGGGAGCCAACGCGTTAACCTGAGACCGAGTACTTCGGTCCAATCAGTCGACGAGAAAATCTCAATTGAATTAAGTAATGTTAATTCGTGTTTAAGTGCGTCGGTGGCATAGCGGTTAGGACTCTTGCCAACCATGCACATGGTCCGGGGTTCGATCCCCGGCTGGCCACGGACGCACTCCTTTACCTCGCCAAACCAGAAATAATGCTGGTGAAGAGGAAAGGTTGGGCATGAGTCTGGCAACCCCATCCCGTAAAAATAAGCACCACTGCTACAGAAACTTCAAGCCACTAGCTTGAAGCCCTATGTTCCACTGGGGAACGTGAAGGAAAAAAATTCGTGTTTAAACCTGTGGCTCATTAAAATATCAAATTTACGGTGTTATATAACCATAAGAATTAACGTTTCTTTAATGAATATTAGAATAATATATATAGAAGAATGATTCACAGAACTATATGCACAAAGGCCATAAGCATAGCACAAAAAGCTTGCTACAGTATCGCACCAATAATAAAACAACATAGGAGATAAAAAGTAAAAAGCGAACGGATAAAGTACTTCAACTGGAGGGAAAGCAGTCATATTTAGCAAGTTCGAACAGCATTCGTCAATTATTGTCAGAAAGGGAAGAAGGGTACGATGTTCGCCACTGATTATTGCGATTCCTCGCATAACCGATAAAGTTTCGAGTCGCCAATTTGAGCCGCTGTCTCTGGGACTTCAACCAGGGAGTCGTGTCACACCGATGGCTGCTAGTCTAACACAAATCGCCTTCATCCTATGACGCCACGTCACGTACTGACCACCTCTCCGACTTTTCCATCCCGTCCCAGGGCCGGCTAGTGAACAGAGGCCTTGGATGACATTCGTAGCACATACCCAAGTCAATGAAGCCGGTGTTTCCAGATGACGACGACACTCAAAGAATGGTGATCTCCGCTGCACCAGAACACACGCTGCCAAACCTCTGAATTACTCACGCACTGGTAGAAAGAAAAATAACATCATCGGGAAAATTTTAAAATATTACCAGCTAACTACTTTCTGACCTTATCGATCCATCCTATGTCAGTCAGTGGCTAACATCGCCCGAACCGTCATCGGTAGAAGAAGGAAGGCGATGGCTAGGAAGGCGTGCATGCGTCACCAACACATGTCCTAACCATCCATCTCAATTGGTGTAACTGCTTCACAACCTCACTGTCGATGGATTTCCCCTCATCCTCCTCCTATTGCTTCCTTACCTATCACTCAACCGACCGATGCCTCACCTCAATATTGCTTGCTCTCTCACCCTGTCACACCTACCACCCACACCAACTAACACGAGAGGTGGATAGAACGTAGACACCTATGATCAAATACACCTGGCTAGCTAGTTAGCTTGCCTGACTTTTCATGTCTTCCAGTGTGTGAATGGCCACGTCTCAAAGCCAGCCAGCCAGTCAGCCACCAGTCACCACTTCACTCCTGCCTGCCTGTCTGTCTATCTTTAGGCTAGAGGTGACTCAGTGAACGCAATACCGTAAAGCAAAAGTCATTAGAGTATCCGAACAAACGTATAATTAATACATGCCTTTTATTACAATCTGCACAAGTTTGAAAAACAAAAACGCCAAAAATACAAATAAAAAATTCACTTTAAAAATGAAGCTATTCTCAATTATCTGTGATCAGTTGAAGGCGAGATTGAATTTTTATTTATTCGCTTTGCTTTAATTTTATTTGGAAGGCAACGGAACGGAAAAGTTGATAGATGATCTGAATGTGTGTGTTTATCTGCTGAATAAATCCACAAAACACAGGGAGGAATGCATAAGCGCCGCATAACAAAACCGGGATAGAGGAACGAAAATCTACACGGCGACACACTGTGCATTTATAAAAACAACAAACAGACAAACATTGAGAATAAAATACGAAAATAAATTACAAAAACAAAGGCAAAACAGAGAGAAATACAAACTGAACTGAAGGCACTAACTAATCTGTTTGGCTTTGTATGGGTGTGTGCGTGTGTGTGTGTTAGTGTGTTGATTACGCATACACACACGCACATACACACCTACGCACAACATTACCATCCTCCCTTGATGTATATATAACTGTCGTCATCACGCACTCACCAAACACACCAAACATCTCAATGTTCACTCTTCGTTGATAAGGAAAAATCTAGTCAAGATTAGAACGAAAAATTCAAAATGCATCATTGTATAATACACACACCCACGCACACGCACACACACACACCCACCCACCCACGCACACTATTGTGATGTCATGTTCTCAATGGAGGTTGATCGTGGGAGATAAAATTTACAGTTCTGATATCACCGGTCAAATCGAGCGTTGATGGAGACGGTGAATCACGTGCTAATGCTGAATCATTATCATCATTCGATGACCTGTTGCTGGTTAAAATCGATGGTGAAATAGGAAAATAACCAAATGCATTAGTATTGTTAACAGAATTATGATGACTGTATTGTTCCGTGAATGCGTTTGTAAGCGATGGTAGGCCAGGATGTGTTATTGTTGATAATGATGATGCCGATGAATGTTTTGTCGGTGTTGGATAGTTGTCAGAGGATAATGGTCGATTTAATGAATGAATACTACGATTGTTATTACTATTAATGGTAGTAGTATTAGTAGTAGTGGTTGGTGTTATTGTTGGTGTATAAGTGTAATTAAGAATCGGTGTAACTGTGACCTCTTTCGACTCATTATGACACGGACAGGAACACGTTTGTACGCCTAGACTTACATGATTATAACGACAATCAATACAGAAGTTCTGTCCATCTAGATTATTATTTTGAAATGAAACAATTGAACAGTACGGTGATAGCATATCATATTCATGCATGTGATTACAGTTGTTGTTGTTGTTGTCCATACTACTCATAGTATTAATAGTAGCAGTAGTACAACTTCTAGTATTCTGTATAAAATTCCCATTGTTGTACACACTTCGATAATTGTCACGACTTGAAAGCGTCAGCAGGTTCTCGTCGACACCGGTGTAATCATCATCAACATCATCATCGTTGTGAACATTATTATTATTATTATTAAAGGCAGCAGTTAATCTACTATTGTAGACAGCAGATCTAGACGTGGCACTTGAATTTGTACAGATATCATGCAAAGATTGGCCAATATTCTCTGCATGCTCTGCATTCATTAATAATAGACCATCAGTAAGACCAAATCGATTTGTTGTAGTGCTGCCAATAGCTGCTGTCTGGCCTAAATGATGCGTGGAGTTCGTGTCTGATAATCCTGAGGATAAGGATGAATTCGAGGAAGCCGTTGAAAAGAATGACATATGATGATGATGATGACCTAGTAACATGTTGTCACGATTATGCAGATTACCAGCAGAAAACGGTAGATAGGCGTTCTCCTCGTCAGTTTCATTGATGTCTGGAGAATAGAATCGGTGAGATCGACCTTTTAAAGCGAAAAGGAAAAGTATGGGAATAAAAAATTACGATTACTGTTATTATATATTATTAGTGTTTTTCAATTAGATCGTCGAGAATTGTTATCCAGAAAGATTTATTGCAAAATCTATGAATCCTAGACCAGAAAAAGCCACCCATGCTTAGCATGCCGAAAAAACTACTCTACATGAACCTTCAGTTCAATGGAGATATATCTGCAGAAACACTAAAAAAAATCGACTGTCGCGCTCGCTTAAGAAGACCTTCCTCGCAGCTGAACTACGACTAACCTTCTCCACAAAACCCATGATTCATATGAACGTGAAGGATAAGCTACCGCTGCTGGCCTCATCAATGTGTATTTATCAACTCACCTGCTCGTGTGGAGCCAGGTATGTTGGCCGTACCCACCGCTCGCTTTCCAAACGTATCACCGAGCACTTACCAGCATGGTTTTACAAAGGAGAAAATCCATGCCCCCGCAGTTCCATCTTAGAACATCTGATAGAATCCAGACACCAAGCTACACCGCAAACAAACTTCAAAGCCGTCTACAGAGTAAGAAGTAGTCTTCCTAAGGGTGTACGAATCAGATTTCTTCAAACTGCAGAAGCAAAGGCGATTCACTTGCTAAGTCCTGAACTCTGCATACAGAAGAAGTTCGTTCAATCACTACACACTTGCAATGGACGTAATCTATCCTATTAGCCGACAAGTAAATTCTACCTAATCTTTTCTTCTGTCTCTTCATTAGTATTATTTTGTCTTCTCAATTGTAATATTTTACATTTTCAACTTTCTTGTTCTCTAACCCCACCCGATTTAATTTCTACACCTCACTGCCACTGTTACTGACTTGAACAACGCTCAATTTATTTATTTATTTTATTTATTTTGATTACAGCTTGATTCCACACCGTATTTTCAGTACAAGTATGGAATTTTCAGCATGGATATCGGTAGCCCAAATTTCGCAGGCCGACCATAGATATCGGGTGTGCGCCGGCAGGGGAAAGAAACCCCGGACCATGTGCATGGTCGGTGAGAGTCCTAACCACTGTGCCACCGACGCACCTTCTAGTGATTTATGTTACGTCATCCAACTTATTTGCTCAATCTCACTTCTACTTAGTCTTTGCCTGTAATTACCTCTGTTGCTACGCTGACCTAAGTTGAAACATTTTAGTCCATTATGTATTGCGTCATCTAGCTTACTAACCCAATCTTACTTTAGTTGCTGTCTGATTAACTTTGTTTCCATATTACATCATTCTTGTATTAACTAATCAATCATCTGAACTTGACAAACCTCATGTTCACACACACACACACAAATAATTATATATAAATGCGATTGTACAGCTATGTGAATGAATTCTCCGAAAACAGTCTCTTCGCTGAACGTTTTCTCTTTTAGATAAATTTTGTCAAATAAAAACTGGTATAACAGTTAGTTTAAGTCATCCAGTGAATAGTCTTATGGACTTAGAATATGCAGATGACATTGTCCTGTTAGGGGAGGATGCTGACAAAATACAGCAGAGTCTTCTGAACACCTTGAGCTGCTGCAATCTTCGTATGTTTGGCATGCGATTCGCCCCTGTAAAATGTAAGATGCTGCTACAAGAATGACTGGACTACGTCAACTCCTAGCTTAGTGATAGGGAGTGAAGTGATAGAACATGTAGATCACTTCACCTATTTGGGAAGTTGTATCAGCACCAACGGACAATTGACTGGTGACGAAATCTCAGCACGGATCCAATCCAAAAAGCTCGGGCTGCTTTCGCTAACTTACGCCGTCTCCGGCGTAGGCGTGACATCCGGCTATCAAGCAACCAAGGGACGTGTGTACTGCTCAGCAGTTCGCTCCGTCCTTCTCTATGGCTCTGAAACATGGCCAATACGAGTTCAAGACATGAAAAGGTTGACTGTTTTCGATCATAGATGTCTACGATCTCTTTCTCACGTTAGGTGGTATAATAAGGTAAGTAATGTTGACGTTAGGTTAGGCGTAGAGTGTTGGGCAAAGAGGGAAAATCAATCGACGAGGCTATAAAGTTACACAGATTGAGATGGCTAGGTGACGTGCTGCGCATGCCTAACCATCGCCTCCCCCTCCCGACGGGCATTACTAGCTGATATAGGTGCAGGTTGGAAAAGAGTAAGTGGTGCCATGCCAAACAAAAACATGGCCTCATCAATCCATGATATCCTTGACAGTTAAACTGAGTCAGTCAGGTATGGAGATGCAGACTTCCGGGTTGGGGCCCGCCCTCGGGACTCTAAGAATCAATGGCTGAAGACAGACAATAAGTGACATGGCTCAAAATCGTTGTCAATGGCTTACGCAGATGTATTCAGTCTCTAGTGTAATCTTTCATATTCCTTTCTACCATTACTCATTCGTTCTGTTTCACTCTTATACTTGTCAAAACTCTACTGATTCTCTTCACTCATTTTCTTGTCTATCTTTGTGTACTATTTGGAACGTGGCAACTCGAAGTGTTGCACTTCGGTGCGAAGTTCTATGTTGAATCCAGACAGACAGGTCATCCAGCTAAGCGATCCCATAGGTAGGTGTAGACTGCCTTATTGTGGTCCTCGAGATGGTGATGAGAACCAATCAAGGCTGGAGACAATCGGTGTTATTGGCTGGCTGGAAGTTCTTCTCAATGACAGTGCAGATTTGTCATCTCCAGTATAACTCTATTGTTCTCCCATATTACTCCTATTCTTTTCGCCTCACTCACACTTATGCTTATTATCTCTCTCTCTCTACTTTGGATCTGTCTTTACTGTCTTCTGTTGGTTTGTGTGGTAGATGGCGGGAGTGTGGCAAGTGGAACTGCATTTGGGTTTGAAATATATAAATATAAATATTTTACAACTATTCTGTCAAATCTTGACGACAGTTCATTTGAATTATTTTGCAACTGAATAAAATTAACAAAGAAACTGTGTAACTGGCACAATCATCGTGTTTTCACTCTCCGTTTTCTGCAACAGAATGCATATCCTAAAGCCGTAGCTGTCAAGTCACCTGACAACTCCAGTACGTCGAATAAAGCAGGTCACTCTTCAGAAAGAAGGCAAAGCAATAAGTCCGACAGGGTGCTTCTACTAAACTCTAATCCTAAACACCATAATTTTGAAAATACGTCTAATCATAAAATTCTGGATACTAACAGTTTGAACGGACAAGAAGGCGTGATGTTAGCTGATGCATAGGAAATCCTTATTAATAAATAACAATGGATATGTATCACTAATTATTAGTACTTGGTCAAAATTCCCGACTGTCCATATCTTCTTATGGAAACGTTAAGAAATGTTTTACAACTGTTTACCCACACACACACACACACACTCTGTTTAATGTGTTTAACAAAGGTAGATCAATATTTGTAAGTCCGAGGTCAAATTTTGACCACAGCTCATAAAACTTTGTTTACTGTACTTTTTGATACTTTTTGAATGACACATGATTGGACAAATTTTTAAAAACAAGTGATGTTCCTTTTTATATATAAACCTCTGTTATGTTAATTTCGATTAATTTCCCTGAAGAAGTTCGGACCAGATTGCCGAACACAGAGGAAACGTTGGAATTACTCATTTCAATCTCTCTGAGACTTTACAGATATAATTTTTTTTTATAAACCTTCAAGTTTCGAAGTTTTAATAACGGGGGGTTTTTACCTGTACACAATGGTTCTGCTAGTTTCACAACTTTCCTTTATTTATTTATTTGTTTATACGGAGAAATTTCTAATAGCCTGCTATTCGAATAAATCAGCGATTAACAAACACAATACTTACTATAAATCAAATTCTTCTGTAGACATGGAAAGCTAAACCCATGAACTTTAAGAGAAAACAATATTAAACACCTCAATGAAAAACTTAACAATTAACTGATTCTTTGCAATTAAAAATGTTCTCTGAGCTGGTTGGTTTAGTTGCGAAGCTTTCGTCGTCCTTCTGGACAACATCTTCAGTGCCATGTTTAGCACAAAGTGATTCTTATTGTCTTACAAACTGCTTGATAGAAACAACCGGATTACAAGCTTTAGAGTATTAATTATTACCACTCATAATCACATCAATCAACTTTCGCCACACACGTTTTCACAATTTGTCTTATACGTGTAGTATTTCCTCTCTTTCTGATGATCCAACTTCCCCCATGTGTTGTTTGTTGCCACTTTCCATATCTCCGGTATAGCCGGCGTTGCGTCATTCCGATCGCCACGCGTGTGCTATGTTAAATTGACCCATGGTACTCTTTAACACTCTCACCCGGTCCCACCCACTCTATTGTGTGATTACGTGCAAGTGAATGCAGTACAATGCAATAGCTGAACTCTAGTTTTTCTAGGTTATTTAAAACTTACTTAGCACGGTCAATTATTCTAGGTCTTTCATCATGAGCTGACATCGGTTAGAACCTGGGAGTACTGGACAGCTGTTTCGTCAGCCTAGTTTGGGACTCTTCATCAGTACACACCCACCGGGATTGGCTGAGGGTCGCGCTATGTCGTGAATTGGCAGAAGTTAGAATTCATTGGCTGACCATTGGATCGGGTCCCAGTGGCTGCTAAATGATCTACGAGCTAGCTCGCCTTGTAACCAGAAGGTCCTGGGTTCGAATCCCGGTGGGTGCATACTGCTGAAGAGTCCCAAACTAGGCTGACGAAACAGCTGTCCAGTACTCCCTATGGTTGGTTTTCCAATGGTTCTATAACCGATGTCAGTGCTCATGATGAAAATCCTGTAAGCAATCAATCAAATCCCTACAAACCAACACTTGAATATTCTAGGTTTAGCTAAATTTTTATATTCCGATGGTGTAGTTGACCCCGATCTGCTAGTTTGACACATGTAACTGACCTCGCTTACAGTCATCATTGCATGGTATTTGGTAAATTATACTATTTTTCTTAATTAGATCTATTTGGTCCTTAAGATGACAGACAAAGTTTATCTCTGAGAGAGAGTTGTTTGGTTTAAATTCCACGCCGACTAATTCCAGCCTCATTGAAAATGCTACCTAAGGCCTCCGACGTTTCTTCTCTGTACATCAGTACAATAGAGGCTTTGAATTCTATATTCTGTTTTCGTCATTTTTATAGCTAATCTGAGCTTTTCTATGGTTCTTCATATATTTTTGAATAAATTCTGGGTGTGTGGGGGGGGGGGGGGGAATTAATTACATTTTGCCACAGTGCCCAAATTCTACACTTATACTCTTGATTGGAAACCTTTTTGATAAGATTCGATCATGAAATTCTTCCTTGCCGGTGTACTACTTACCAAAGAGTAGAGTTCAGTGAATACAAAACTAACATCTGAACTTGATTGGACTGATTATATATTATCAAAGTTTTTAGAGAAGGGATTTCAAGGTAAGTCAATTATTAGGCGTTAGTAACAAGTTATTGTGTGTAATCATCAAGAAATTTGTAGAATAGCAATATGATGAGTAGTAAGGAGAATAGGATGACTCAGAGGAATGACGTAAAATACAAACAAGTTAACAGAACTATCTAGAATTGTGAAAATTAGCAAAGTCAAAAGATATTTAATTGAATTTTTAGATTATCCCGTCCACTGATTGATTGGACCGAAGTGCTCGGTCTCAGGTTGATATGTCTGTCACCTTCTTGTGCAGATGCTTCGACGATGTCTGCGCATATAATTAGAATTTAATTGGTGGATGGTGACTACCAGTGGAGTTCAGAATACGGATTTCATCCTATTTGGGACTCATCAGCTGGATGTACCTAAATTCCCCAGTGAGTGAGTCATGATGTTCCCACCGAGACTCAAACCCAGTGCCCATAGCTTCAAACGCCAAAGCAGGTACGTCCAGACGACGAGTGCCAAATGAGACGAAATCCGTATCCTGGATTCCACTGCTAGTCACCATCTACCAATTAAATTCTAAAGTCAAAAGATAATTACAAGGGGAGGGGAGAAATCCATATTAGTTTGTTTATTTGATATATCACACAGTGAAACAGTATTATTTACTGGATGACGTTTCGAACAAAATTTATTGTTCATAATCATATCAATTATAATCACACGATTTTGACACTTGAGTTTTGAAAACTCTTTTGTGTTTTGTCCTGTTGCAAAAAATTCCACTCAATCTTGATTTTGAGTTAAAGGGACCGAATTATTTAAGCTCTTCAATCGCCGAACACCTGATTGACACAGGACTGCACCGAGTAGATGTGCTGGAATCATTCAAAATAATTAACAGACAAAGTACCTCAAGTCTTCTCAGGTTTGCTGAAGCTATAGCAATAAAACGATTTAAGCCTGACTTATGTGTCCAAAAAGAATCCGTTGTTGGACTTCAGTTACCCTGGTAACTGACTTCTTAGTAACTCTTTGTTTTCTAATTTTGTTAACTTATCTTTTCACTCCACCCCTCCCCTTTATGTTTCTTTTGACTCTCTTAAGAGTTAATTTTTCTTGATCTTCTGAGTTCTGCTCACTGTATTACATCATCAACTTCTCATCTGACCTCATGTGCACCGTAATTTTAAAAATTTTGATCTTCTCTTACCTAATTGCGTAACTATTGCTAATTGTCTTTTGTTACCACCCTAACAACACAACTGTTAACTAATTTTTTTTCAAGAAACTTCTCTCTACCAATATATATATATATATATATATACATGTCGTGACACTTTAGACACCCTGTAAATCTCAATGCCTTATTTTACTATGACGCTCTGACACTATGCTTGCTAATGGACAAAGGTTTGTGAAAAAAAAGATTGTACACTATTTGTTTTTAATAACAAAAATTCAGGTTGTACGTAGCTGATGAGAACCAACGAAATAAAATGGATCCAGATTATTCTGCGCGCCAATGTTTCTCTTCTATCTTTGTTCAAATTTGATTTTCACTCACTCATTCACTGAGTTGAACTCACTATTAAGGTTACGAATCTACCAAAATTAAATTATTTCACCTATTTTGTTATTTTATGTCACTCTATTCACCCTATCCCACCCACCCTCCTGAACTCCTCACCATAACTTGTACAAATTCACTCTGTTGTTCTGTCTTGTAGTTTTGTCTCTAGTCCAAGAGAAATCTGAACTCTACCACCTGGTCTAATCGCTATATAAATAGTTACTCCTTTAACACTAAATAATTGTCTGCTTACATCATCTTTGAAAAAATTAAGTCACCACTCCATATACTTTCTATCTTAAAAAAATGTATGTTCAGACACCATTTTCTCTAGCTTCTTGACACACATAAACTCACTAGTGGAGGGAATAAAATTCACATTTGAAACCGAAAACGAGCAAGGAGAATTAGCTATGTTAGATTGTAAAATAAAACGAATAGAAGAAGGAAAACTACACACTAGTGTTTATAGAAAACCAACGCATTCTAATAGATATTTAGACTTTAATTCATCTCATCCTTCAACTGTTAAGGCAGGCTTAGTTATGTGTTTAACAAACCGAGCAATGGCACTAAGTAGCACAAAAAAAGACCTAAATGATGAAATGAAACAGATAGAAGAGGCGTTGGTTCTAAATAACTATCCTCTAAAATTCATTAGGAAGATTGAAAAACGCCAAAAGAAAAATAAAAATAATTGTGAAAATAATAATAATAACATAAATAAGAGAGAATATAAGTCATCGACAGTTATACCATATAAAGAAGGGACATCTGAGACCCTACGTAGGATTCTAAATAAAGCAGGAATTAGGGTGACATTTAAACCTACAAACTCACTCAGGTAGGACAAGCTCTGTAGGTTAAAGGACCCAGTGGACCCAATTAGACAAAATAATATAATTTACAAAATACCCTGCGATGACTGTGAGGTCAACTACACTGGTTAAACTAGTAGGTCCGGGGTAGTCAGATTGTCGGAACATAAGAATTTAGCTAAGGTAGGAATGGTTCACCCAGAGAAGATAAGTAATTTAGAAAGGCAGCTCAGCACTACATTGCACTGCATGCATTAGCACACAACCGCACAATAGGGTGGGAGAGGGTTAAAATTCCAAAAAGTAATCTAGGTAGGTGGGAATGGAGAGAGGCTGATTACTGAATCCTTGTTCATCGAATCTACACCCAACACATGCAATAGGAATGAATCATCACTCATACCTGAAATATGGAAAATAATACTACCAATCAAATCAAGTGAAAATCAAGTGAAAACAATGGAACTATATAAATTAATTTAGGAAGTCGTGTGATTAACTTGATATGATTATGAGCAATAAATTGTGCTCGCAACGTCATCAGGAAACATTACTGTATAACAACACTGTGAGACTTCATCAAAACAAGATTTACCCATATAATTTGATTGTGTTTAGGATGTATGCAACAGTTGAAGAGAATCAATAATATACGAAAGAAAACGAGCTCATATTATCAAAAAACCAAAAAAAAACACAGTGAATATGTTCATTCTTTCATGTTCATTATTCAAACTAAAAATAAATTAAAAATTTAAAAAAAAAAAAACAGGAACAACCGGCTGTAGGAGTGAGATTTAAGACTTTTTGTCAGATTCACACATCCAATGGCGGACCAATGCCTTCAGGTCATGTGTGTCTGCTTTGACCAATCACCATATTTTTCCATCCAGTAGTAGTAGTAGTATTCATTTTTACGCATAAATGAAATCTCGGTCTGAGAGTTGAAAAAGGGTATCAGCACGACCAAAATTTTAAAACGCACACTCACACACACACTCATGAGAAAAATAATAATGAATTCTTTAACACTTAAGAAAACTTTCCTACGCATGTGTTTTCGGTAGCTAAACTTTGGGATCACACACACACACACACACTGACTGGGATCAAAATAAGTCTTGTTTTTCAGACAGCCATCTTTAGTTTAGGGACAATCTGGGGTCACTTAGTTAGATAGAATAATGTGTGATTTAGTGTTAAAAGTTGTTCTGGGTTATTATAAAGTGCCCATTCACATAAATAAATAAATAAAAGTTGTGGGACACTAATAAAAAAACAACAATATGTTCCATTAATTGTTGATTTATATGTAGGTTTTTTTACAAAGCTTTCTCTGGAACATCACTTCTCCGCACTTAGATAGACTATTTAGCCCTCCCTCCCTCCCTGTATTATAATATATAAAGTCTATTCAAGACCTTTAAGTTCAGTATTATAGATAAATAAAATATGTGAAGTTTTCATAAAGCGTAAAAAACAATCAAAAATAGGCGATACGAATGGGGGTATGTTAAAGTCAGCCAGGATGAGAAAGGCAAGGCAAGGCAGGGCAAGGCAGACACACAGACATTCACCAGGCTGAAATCAATTTGGAAATCTGCGCTTCTCACAATATAAGTTCCGAGTTCACAACACTAATGTGAAGTCAGTTCGGTCGGTCGGTTTTCGACATAGAACCACTTTGCACCGATGTGCTACAGTTCAAGTCGCCACAATCCCTCCACTCCATGAAGCACACAAAGCAAGAGAAGAAAGTAGGAGAAATGCATAATATAGACAGTAAACAGAGGTGTGGTGAGACAAAGGAATAGTAATAACGGAGAACAAAACAGTTTAATTGGAAATCATAAGTCACAAGGAGTGGATGCATTTGCTCCAGCCAGCCATTGGGAACGATTTTGAGCCGGCCATGTCAACAATTGTCTCCAACCATTGGTTTTTACCGTCCCGAGGACTCCAACCAGTCAGGAAGCCAGTCTACACCTTCCTACGTGGCTTAGTCCAATTGTTGTAGATTTCATTGACTGGTGCCATGTTTTCGTTTGACCGCCACCAGCTCTTTTCCAGCCTGAACCTATATCAGCTAACATCGCCCATTGTCGAGGAAGGCGATGACTAGGCATGCGTACGTAACACATGTCCTAACCATCTCAGCCGATGTAATTTCACAGTCTCATCGATTGATTTCCCCTCCGTACCTAGCACTTGACTGATGCCTAACCTCAATATTGCTCACCTTATTATACCACTTCACACGGGAGATAGAACGCAGACACCTATGATCGAACACAGCTAATGTTTTCATGTCTTCCGCTCTCAATGGCCAGGTCCCACAGCCAGCCATAAAGGAGGACGGAGCGGACTGCTGAGCAGTACACACGCCTTTTGGTCGACAACTAGCCGGATATCGTGTCTACGCCAGAGACGGCGTAAACTGCCGGGCATATGCGAAACTAGCCCTCTGTATTCGTGCTGAGATTTCGTCGGAGATCAATCCGTTGGGGCTGATGGCACTTCCCAAGTAAGTGAAGCGGTCAACGTGCTCTACCACTTCACTTCCTATTTCTAATCTAGGGGTCGATGAAGTCCAATCCTGCAGCATCATCTTACATTTTACAGGGGCGAATCGCATGCCAAACATACAAAGACTGTTGCACAAGGTGTTCAGTAGACTCTGCATTCTGTCAGCGTCCTCGCCTAGAAGGACTATGTCGTCCGCATGCATATTCTAAGTCGACGAGATTCTTCCCTGGTAGCAAGTCAATCCTTGAGTCGCTGAAGTGTGATAGGGTTAAGTCCATTAGTACGTCTATGATGAAGTTGAATAGGAATGGGGATAATGGGCATCCTTGACGGACGCCACTAGTAGTCACCACTGAAGTCAGTTATTCCTTCATCTACAGACGCCTTTACTGGCTTCATCTTAAAGAATCAACAACAACAACAAGAAACTCTGGGAAGAAACTATTCTGAAGAAAAAATGCAGCTGGATTGGGCACACAAAGCCGAACAGTGTGGATCAAGAGACACGGCGTACCGGTTCCTGCAGTAGAACGCGTATTGGTAGGAAGCAGACAGTTGGGTGTGTGTGTCCAAGGATGATATGCACAAAATCGTGTGAAAGAATCAAAATGAAAAATGGAAATGTTGTTTTGAATTCGTAGGTTCCATTTGGAATCCAAGAGAATAATAATAATAATCATGAAAACGTCATAGGATACATTGTAAAGTCATAAATATCACAGCTGGGGAATTTTATTTACCTATACCATCTATAATACTGAAGATGTAACAAGTGGTCAGGGTGGGTGATCCCATGCGCTGAGACGATCAGTTGCCTGGAACAGAATTTTCATGTACCAGGCAAAGAACTACACTTGTCGTGTGACCAGTTCCCTTGTCTCACACAGAGGTGATGCGGACTGACTGACTTAGCTTCAACGTAGAACTACTTTACACAGATGTGAAGCAGTTCAACTTGCCACACTCCCGCCATCTACCACACAAACCAACAGAAGTCAGCTAAGACAGATTCAAAGTAGACAGAGAGAGAGAGAGATAATAAGCATAAGTGTGAGTGAGGCGAAAAGAATAGGAGTATAATGGGAGAACAATAGAGTTTTACTGGAGACGACAAATCTGCACTGTCATTGAGAAAGATTTCCAACCAGTCAATAACACCGATTGTCTCCAGCCTTGATTGGTTCTCATCACCATCCCGAGGACCCTAACCAGGCAGTCTACATCTCCCTACCTGATTGGCTGGTAGGCTGGCTTAAACTAACTGTTGTGAATTTCATTGGCTGATGATGAAGGCATGTTTCGTTTTAAATTGTACCACCACTATCACCACTAGCTAGCTAACTCCTTTCCGACCTCATCGATCCATCCTATGTCATTCAGTGTCTAACATCACTCCAACAGTCGTCGGTCGAGGAAGGAAGGCGATGACTAGGCAGGCAGGCAGGCAAAAAGGCATGCATGCGTCACCAACAAATGTCCTAACCATCCATCTCAATCGGTGTAACTGCCTCACAACTTCACTGTCGATGGATTTCCCCTCATCCTCCTTCCTTACCTAGAACTTGAACGATGCCTCACCTCAATATTGCTTGCTCCCTCACCCTGTTACACCTACCACTCACACCAAATAACACGGGAGGAACACCAACGGGATCGCCCATATCACGATTAATAGCTGAAGCCGTTATGCAAAGATTAGAATTAATAGCTCTACCTATAATTAAACCGAAAATCTGGATACGTTACGTTGATGATACATTTGTAATTAATACCAAAACACTCGTACTATATTTACAGCCAGGTGTTATTTGGTTCGATGAGACGATCTTCAAGAGTTGGTTTGTATAGATTTGATTGTTTACAGCCTTAATCACCAGCTCATATCAGTTAGAAAACCAGAGAGTACTGAAAAAGCCATTTCGTCCCAGTTTGGGACTCTTCTACTGTCGTAGTGAGAAGCTGTGACCAGTAGAGTCCACCGGGTTGTGTGTGAGCACAAAACTACTCACCGATAAGTAGTTGGAATTCAAGGGGTTGGCCATTGAATCGAGTCTTATTAGCTGAATGGTCTTGGAGTTCACCTTGCAGACTGAAATTCCTGACCTCGAACCATGCAGCGTGTGTGTGTACCGTGAAGAGTCCCAAACTAGGCCGAAAATTTCTGTCTAATTCTTCCTACTAGTTTTTCACTTTTTTTTCTCTTTTTAGGACAAATAATTCAATAGGCAATCATCTTCATTTGGAATTTACATGGAAAAATGTTGCATACAAGTGTTTCAGTTTATTGATCGGTAAATTTTTGATATTCCAGTACGCCCTTCTCCCCTGCGCTTCTCAAAACAAAACAAAAAACACTATATCATGCAACATAGATACTACGTGGAGCACTGAAGACTGTGAGCAGGCAGGCTTAGTGGTGTGTGTGTGTGTGTGTGCCTCTGACTCAACTTGACTCAACTAACTGACAGACAGACAGACAGACAGACATTATTGTCAATAGGCACTTGAATTCAATTCTCAAGAGCAAGCAGTTGTTACTGGGCTGAAGTTATCTTGTCTCACACTGACCATCTCTCCTCTCTACTGATATTCATTCGCAACTCTTCCCTTGTGCCTCTCTTCGGAGAGTATTTATGATGGGTAGTTGTGT